>VUYV01000025.1:6996602-7076431 GCA_008711295.1 Anarhynchus alexandrinus
GTGAAGCCATGCTGGCTGTCACCAATCACCTCTTTGATTTCTGTGTGCCTCAGCAGAGTTTCCAGGAGGATCTGCTCCATGATCTTGCCAGGCACAGAGGTGAGACTGACTGGCCTGTAGTTCCCCGGGTCTTCCTTATAATGTTTGATTGTTCCCCAAATCATGAGTTTTCTTGGCATCATTGGTTCTGTGCACATCATGGAAGATGCACTCTGTTTGAAGAATCATTTATGAAATAACCAAATAGCTGTATGTGGCCTAACTTATAGTTAGGAAGGCGATATTGTGTCCCAGACATACTGTGATACGGTGTTTTGGCCAAACTGTTAGATAGTAATTAGGTTCCTAGTTAGTCATCCATTTGTACCTGTCTTTTTAGAGTTCTGAGAGGACGTAACGTTGACAGTTGAGGGACCTTGAGTGCACAGCCCTTACCTACAAGTTGGATAAATTTTGTTCCAACTCAGTACAAAGCTGTGAATTCAGAGCAGCTATAAAAAAAACCAAACCCAAACAAAACCAGAAACACACAATGGATGTGGTGCCCAGAAGGCTGAGAGGCTGAAAGTGTGATATTTTGGTCCTGAAATGTGAGTTAGGTTGGTGCAGTGGGACTGAGGATGTGTCTATTAGTTACACAGGTAGAGACATACACACACCCCCACAGATATATATATCTATAATCTGTAAAGTAGAAAGCAGTTCTTGGAGCTATTATTTGCATGCCAGTATGTTCCAGATACCATCGTGATCACTTACTAATATTTTGTCAGTCCAGTTGAACTGTTAAGTTTCATCAACATGCAAGTGTTTGTTTAGGGTAGGGGATAGTAGGCTTTAATTTTTGTAGTAATATAAGGAAAAAAACCTGACCATCCTTATTTCAGCTCTTCTTATGGCTACATTAAGATCAAGATTACATCATTAATATTAGTTTAATCATTTAAGATGAAACTGTAACTTTAAATAAAGAGATTTATTTTTAGATGAACTTTTACACTTTTTTAGCAGGTGTGTCTAGCAAAAAATTGCCTTTGGATACAAAGCAAGGAATTGTGTAAATAAAATAAATGTTTTAAGGAGATATTGCTGTGTTACCAGAATATTGTACTATTGATATGCAGTTAATTTAGAGCATGTAGTGCTGTTTAATCACTGCTTAATGTAGTTAGGCAGAAGTAAAATTTTGTGTTACCTTGTGCATGTACATTATAAACTTCTGTAAAAGTGCTTCCAGGATTGTGTAAAGTTATGCTGCTATTCTGAGATTTCAGATTGCTTTTTTGCTTGTGCAGTTAAGAATTTGTTCCTCATTTGATTATACTGATAGAATTTGTGCAACATAAATGCAAAAATACATGAAGTATATTTTGGTGTGTGTGCTTGATCGGGCATACACATTTATTTAGATTAGCCAAGTAGAGTAGTTAATTTTTTTTAAAAAGGTTATTTTGAAAATGTTTTTTAACTTCAGGAAATTAATGACTGTTCTGAAGACTTACTTGGATACCTCCAGCAGAGGGGAGCAATGTGAACCTATCCTAAGAACTCTGAAAGCACTGGAATATGTTTTCAAGTTCATTGTTAGATCAAGGACATTATTTTCACAGTAAGTACCCAGGCTATTGCCATTTAACTAGCAGTCCAATATCAGAAATAGAAGTAGACCTGAAAAATAGGAAAAAATTGATTCCAGAACAGAGCTATATTTTGGGGTTTTTTTAATGGATAAAACATAAAAGTTGGCAACTGTCCTAACATACATGCATTGGTGAGGTATTTTTTGGAGAGGGAATCTTCAAAAATCTGCTTCCTAATTCACAGTGTAAGTTCCAGAGACGTATTTAGCAATAGCAGCCATTTTCAAAGGGTGATTATTCTTTGCATCAGGTGGCTTGGCCAAAGACCAATGGATGGCCAAACGTTGTGACAGATGGCTTGAAGCTTGGTGCTTGTCCTTGAGATCATGGTGTTCAGCAGCTCAGTCTGTGCGTAGGACAATGTAATTTTCAATAATCATTGTCCAACTGAATTTAGAGTTTCAAAACTCCAGTTAAGGAATTTATAGGGAAGACTCAATGGACTAGATACATATAGCTCAGGCAAACAGGTGAGCTGTAAAATTTACAAGTGGTATTCAGGTTTAAGAAAAAAGGAGAAGGGGGGAGAATGAAGATGACAGCTGGAAGGAGAAAAACTACACCATGGTAATTGTATCCCCCACTTCTTCCTCTAGCCCTTAAGGACTCTCACCATATCCCACAGATCCCATCCACATCCTCTGTTTCCTCTCTTGTTTTCTGCTTCATCTTTTTCCATTTATCCTTAGCTGGTTTCCCCCTAATACTTTTTCCTTTGTCCCTCTGCTACATGGCTGAAGGTATGCAGTGGCAGAAGATAGGTGGTGGCAAACTCAGGACTATAGGTAGTCCGAGCGGTTGGATGTTATGTTTGTGGTTGGGAGTCAACAGAATAGAAAGGTGTTATGTTTTATCTGTCTTATGCTCAGTGGGAGCTCCAATACAATTTTTCTGTTCCTCCACTGTCCTTTTTTTTTTTTTTTTTTTTTTTTNTTTGTAAACTTAAGTATATTTGAATTATGAAATTTTGATTGAAGTAGGAGTGGATTCAGAAGTTAGTTGCTGCTGGTAGATAGTCCTTTAGAAACACTCTTGTCTCTAGGAACTTAGTATTTATAGGTGGACACAGATAAACAAGGTGAAAAGCTGAATAAGGAAGGAGATGCTGCTTTTGAGAACAGAATATAGCTAGTAGTTTGAAAGCTTTGTTTTAATTTTTTTAATAGGTGTCATGGCAGAAAGGGACATTTAGAGTTTTGGGGAAGGAAGCATTGTGTAGAGGATTATGGAAAATTGCTTGTATGGATGAAGGTCAGAAGGCAGGGCTTCGCAGGGAGAGCTTTGTTCCCCACTTTATTCCCTAGTACTAGCTGGCAGCAAAAAGTGTGCATTGGACAGTCTCTGGTAAACTAGGTTATTGCAATATTCTGCATGTTCAAGTGATGAGTTATACATACCTACTCCTTTTACTTTTCCCTATAAATGCTGTAACTGGAGGTCTGAAACTCTAAATTCAGTTGGACAATTATTATTATAGCCTGTAATAGCTCTTGCAAATGGTAGCCTCTGGCAAAAATAACCAAACAGTTAAAAAAATCACGTGATACTGTATATCCATCTGTACCTTTTTGATGATCTAACTTTTTGCTGTCAATTTCCTGTTGTCAGACTGGTCAAGAAAAAAAAAAAGGAAATATGGAAAAATGGATTAATGTGTCTTCTTCCCATGAAAAAAGTTAGGATTTATGGTTAAAGTACTTCACTTTCTAGGGTTGAGATTAGCCTTCTTCAAGAAAAATATTTTGAATTGATAGAGCTGAGACAGATCTTTAGATCATTCTCTCATTAATCTGATGGGCTGCTTAAGAAACTAAGATGCCTTATTGAAAGGTAGGAGACATTGCAAAGTGAAAATTGTGTAGGAAAGAGATGAATTAATGACTTCTAATGTTAGACATAAAATGGGGGACTTTTTTTATCTTGTCAGGCAGATACATTGAAGATAACCAAGTTCTACTGTAATTTGCATTCATTCAATCCTGTTGAAACTATGGACATGTAATGAAAGCAAAATCTTTTTTTTACTCCAGTCAGCTGACCTAAGGTTATGTCTTGCAGCTGTTTGTTCAGTGACTACGTTTTGTAGAAAGGTCATATATTAGCCAAAGGTTTACATAATACAGGCTCTGAAAACATGAAATGTTTTCATTGGCCTAAGGTTGTTTTTGGAAAAAACTCATGTATACTGTTGTGATGAAATTGTTTCCAAAGCAAATAATTAGTCATCTTTTAAAATTTGCTTTCACAACAAGTGATTTTAATTGAAATTTAACACAGAAAATTGTGTCTAATTGGAAGATAGATGATGAGTCGGGAAATAGAATTGTCATTCTACCTGGTTTAAATTAGTCCTGGTGTAAATTTGAAAAGCATGTTTAATATATGTTGTGTGATGCTTCTGCCTCCCTCCTTGCCCCCCAGGTTTAGTCAAGAAAGCTTCAAATTTCCGCTTGCATAAAACAGGTTTAAGAAACTTCATTTACTTTTGCGGCAATGTTGTATAGTCAGTAAAAGCTATATCAGTGCATTAGCCAAATAACTTTAATAAACAGACAGACAGTCGCATTGTTGCAACTTACATGTACTTCATTCCCATTGAAAAACAATTTTAAATAGCCCCCACATGCCACAGTCTCCAGTATGTAAAAAAAAAAATAAATAAATTAAATCATTTAACTAAAACCCAAGCTCCTAAAATACCACTTGATAATTAATAAGATGACTTTTCTATGTAAGTTTACTTGTACTAAAACTTACTTGATTCCAGATGCCTTTCACATCTGAGATTTTCTGGTATGCATTTTTTATACAGCTGTCACATGTCAGTAGGGGCATACCTCATGTATGTTGTATACATGTATATATAATTTTTTTCCATCCAGATAGTGTTTTGGATCTTGGGGCTCCTTTCCGATAACTGACTTAAGTCTCACTGACAAGCATTGACATAAACAGTGCAGAGGCCATGGGCCTAAATAGTGTACCTCTCAGTGTTTTCTTCTCCTCAAAGCTTCTTGCCAGTCACTGTGTGAATAGCAGTTTTGGATTTTTGTTGCTGTAGACAAAGCTCTTAATTTGCCTTTAGTTCTCTTAAGGACTTCAGTTTCAAGTTGAAAAGAAAAAGCACATGACGCTGGAATACATGACTTTAAAAAGAGGGATTTTCTTTTCTGATGGAGAAGGACGTACCTTGGAGGTGCAGCATTTAGTTCACAGTACCCTGCACACATATCAGGCTTCTCTTGCTGCCTTGGCTTTTTTCTTGCTTGTTTTCCTTTGACTTTTGACAGCTGTTTCGGGTAACTAATTTAACATGACGCTAGTGGGTTTTACTGTTTGTGTAAGCAGTACTTAGTATTAATAGCTAGTATGAACAATACAGGAGAGATAATCTGAAAGATTCAAACTTTAGGACAGAGAATGAAGAAATAATGAAGTGAGTTTAATTTAAATGCACTTTTTAACTTTTAAAGCATCAAGTAGAGACTTTTTTCAAAAAGCAGACTGGTTACCGGGGACAGTAAAAATAGCTATTTGAAGAAGTGGCAATAAACAGTAGAAGAAAGAAACAGTGATAATATGTGAAAAATATCCTTGAATAGCTCAGTTGTCAGGGAAAGAAACCACAAAGTTTTTTTGCATATAAGTCATTTTGAAAGTGAAATTACTTTTTATAAGCTCAAATCTGGGAGGCGTCATTCTTTAGAGGCTTTTAAAAAAATTGAAAACGTTTAATGTTGTGCTCAAGCTGAAGAGTTTCTACTCAATACAGTGAATAGCAGATATAACTCATTGGTGAAATATCTACGTATGTAATGTTGGAGCAACTTATGAAATAAATTTTTAAGGTTAACATTAAATCTGGTACATTTGGAACTATGAAACTTTCTGATTCTGAAAGGATAACCCAATACATCTCTCAACAGATTATATGAAGGCAAAGAACAAACAGAATTTGAAGAATCTATGAGGAGACTCTTTGAATCCATCAACAACTTGATGAAAAGCCAACATAAAACTGCCATTTTGTTGCAGGTTGGTGTGTGCTTGGAAACAGGTTGATTTTTTTTTTTTTTTTCTCATATGGTTTTGGTTTGTGCGTTTTTTGGTTTTGCTCTTTCTAAATTGTGGAAAAGACATTCTTAGGAAACTTATCATTTGTGTTTCTTTCCTAATCCCCCTTTATTGGAAGATGAAGTTGTGTAATAAAGTTGAAGCCTCGGTTGAAAAGGTCAGAAGATACATTTATATAATGTTGTGAATTTAGGGAGTGAAAGAACCAATGTAAAGATGCTGGAATCTTTCAAGGAATCTAATGAAGCAAAGCCTTCAGTGGGAGCTGAATGTTCATTCTTGAGTTTCTCCAGATAATGCTAAACGGGGATTCCACCATCTTAGTTTAGTTTGAAAAGTAAACTTTATAGTATGAGCCTTTTGGAGGTACATTATTTAAACAATTGAACATAGGGCTAAGGTTTCCCTTTCGTGTCAATGTTAGTTATTCTAACACTTTGGAGTCTGATGTTTTAAGAAAACTAGAAAAGAAGGAGCTATTAATATCATTAATATCAAATAATTGGTATGTAGTTCTGTATTACAGTAGAAAACCATCAACGCTTCCTGTAAAGTGGGAAGCAGAAAATTTTGTTAGACAACTGCAGTATTGATGCTTCATACATTCTTTATTGTGAACTGATTGTGTTTATTGGGCTTGGCTTTTCCTCTGTTTTGGTGTTTTAGTTCCTTTTGCTATGACTTGTACTAGAAGTGGAAACGAGTGAAAAATTCTGTCTTGAATAAATCCTCAGGTGGCTGATCTTGAGATTTGTACTATCTGACACTTTGCATGGAGTCTTAATGAGCAACTGCAAAAGAGCTAAAAAAAATAAATATTACTTTGATTATATAATACCAGGATTATAATAATGTTCGAAGTGCATTTGAAACCCATTCAGATACTCTGTTGTTATTTGACAACTCTGTAGAGACCTTCCTGGGAAAGACACTGCATCAGAAGCAGGAGAAACTTTAGAGGAGAAAAAAGGCCTTTACTATAAAGTAATACTGAAAGAGATAGTTCATATAATAATGTTTGTTCTTGTGGTATTTCTACTGTATTACTATGTTAATTAGCAAATAGATATTGGAGGCTTTTATGCTCTTCAGGAGAGGGATGTCGTGTCACTGTGTGCCTCCCTACCTTAATCTCAAACTGGTTGTGTGGGATTGTGCATCTGTGTTTCCTCTAACAAGCAGGGTAGTCTCCTCTTGAGAGTGACAAGAAATAGTTGAAGACGACTGTTTTGCTTGCTTAACTGATGCTGGGACACATTAATGGGTTTGCAAATGGCAATGCTGACTCTGAAACGACTGATGGGTGTGCTTAAAACCAGATGGTATTGTAACGTTAATGGCAGTATGACATTGCATGTACTGATGAATGTTGATTGTGCTTACTTTGATCCCCATTTCCATATTTGATGCTAGGTCTTAATATTACACCTGTTTAGCAAAAATACACTGTATCTTTGCTGGTGCTTTTAAGAAATAGCAGAACCTTGAAAATAAAACTGAACTTCTCTGACTAAACAAAAGAAGTCTATGCTAATTTTAATGAGCATGTAAACATGTTTTAAAGATATGACTAGCTATTTAACAGTTATGCTTTGCTCAATGCGATCTTAAACGTGAATATTTTGGTTTTCTAGTGAGTGCTGTCAGTTTTTTATTTTTGTTATTTATTAATAACCATGATGCAGTAGTGGGCTTTTAAGTATCTAAACCTGCACCAGCTACTGTAAGTTTTCTTTTTAGCTGAAACATTTCATGGTAGATCTGAGATACTGGTTTGTGTCATAACTTTGCTGTTCTCCCTACTACTGATAACTCATACAGACATGATTCTGAAAGAAACCTACCGCAAACCTACAGCTGTTTCAGAGTCAGCATTGCCATTTGCAAACCCATTAATGTGTCCCAGCATCAGTTAAGCAAGCAAAACAGTCGTCTTCAACTATTTCTTGTCACTCTCAAGAGGAGACTACCCTGCTTGTTAGAGGAAACACAGATGCACAGTCCTACACAACCATTTTGAGATTAACATAGGGAGGCATGCAGTGACATGACATCCCTCTCCTGAAGAGCATAAAAATCTCTAAGAGGTTGCTTTACATACAGTAAGTAAAAACTACTGCATTAACATTATAAAATCCCAGTAGGAGAGGCATGGAATGAGAAGCGTCCCACTGTAGTTTAGTTCCTGCTGCTAGAAATAAGTTTATTGGGGAGGAAAAAATAAAATTGAAAAAATGTCACTCCATCATAAACTCCATAGCCATGTCAGTCATGGTAGCTTTCACAATGGACAGTATGTTTTTCTGTGCCTACTTGGAGGAGACTTAAATTATACTTGAGACTCCTGCTCTGGTAGGTGGGTATAAGTTGTCCATAAGAGGTCAGAAAAATGGAGATAACTTCTGTATTGGGTGAGATGGAACTGAAAGGGGTAGAAGTAAATTCATAAGTCTGCCTCTCTGCCTAAACCCAACACTAATTTCCCACCCCTCAGCCCCCATATTAAGTTTTGGGATGACAGTGGTAGATGATGTAGTAGTACAAAGTTAACTTTGCAGGGTAAGGGACAGGTGGCTATTCAGAGATATTACAAACACACAATATAACACTCCACAGATGTTATACTTTGCATACCCAGAAAGGAAAGTTCACAGAGTCTATTGGAAAAATAGACAAATGATCAGAATATCGAAACAGCCTTAAATCTGTCACATTTGAGATTATCATTGGTAAGACTTAAATTGGAACATAGATTGGTAGGATTACTTGAATGAGTTGAAGTGGATTACACTATGAAGATATCAGAGAAGAAAGTTTTAGGAGCCCTGAAGAAAGTTAAAGTAATTGGGTTTCTCGGGATATTGAAACTTAAAATGAATTAGCTTGCAAAGCCTTGGAATGTGAATTCTTAGCTCTTAGTTTTCACCCTTGGTTGTCCAAATAGCTGTGAGGTTTAGCTTTAGAAGATTTATAGTAGTAGTTTGAAACCTGAAATGTCTGTTGGTCTCTGCTAATAATTTTTTTTTTATACTTGGAACTCAGTATTTTAGTCAGTATTAATTTCCCAGTCATTTCTACTGATAGCAATCATACGCAGACTTGTGTTGAATATTAATTCAGTCAGGAAAAGATTGTTTATAAAATTAAATATCATATGAAACAGCCTAGTCAGTGCCAGCAGCACTTTATTGTTTCATTTTAACTTTATCTTCTGAGTGTAATCTTACTTCCTAATCTGTTAAATGCTGTATAAGTATACAAAAAGTTAAAAATCTAGCTTTTCGATCTCATGTTCTAAAGCTGGCAGAAGTGGATAGATGCTCTGACTTATTTTACAGCCCGAACTTTGAGAAGGATAGATATCTGGTTCTGTTTTGCAGGACTGTTTATATAAGCCTTGAAGAGCTGAAGACTGAATTGTTAATTTATTGTTGGTAAACTGGAAATTTACATGTAAATCCAAAGAAGCCTTTTTTTTTTTTTTTAAAATTCAGCAATTGGTGACGTTTCCTCTTTTGTTTAAAGATGCAGACAGAATGCTTCTCAACTTCAGCATTGCGTGAAGTCAATTTACTACAATTGGGATTATAATTTCAATATCCTCATTTTGCTGATGTTTGAAAGCAACCATATTAACTTGAGAGTGACCTGTTTTTAGGTCCTGGAATGTTATTTGTAAAGAGATTGCCCCTTGCAGGTGAGACTGGGAATGTTATCAATTCACTAGTACAAGTTACAGTGTCCATGTGCAGAGTAAGGGTTCCTTCTTTTAAGACTTTTCACAGATTTTTTCTTGTAATTATTTAAAACAATCATTTCAGAACCAATACTGACTTACTAGTGATGGCACTGGTCTTCCTAGATATTAGACTTAAACCTTTTTTCGTTTATTTTGGTAGGGATGATGTTACAGCTCTGTTTCATTTATCACTTGCCATTGTGCATGAATTTTTGTAGTTTTAGGGACAGTTTTTCCTGAAGTCCATATTTCTGAGGACAGACTTCTTGACGTCTGGAAACTTGGAAATAAATTTCCAGCACTTGCAAATAGTTTGGTCAAGGGAGAATCTGGGGGTAAGGGTGAGTAGGGAGGTGATAGTACCTTCTTTCCTTTCTCTTAGCTCTCAGGGAAAAACACGTAATTTTTCTGCAGATATGTTTTGTGTCTGTGTAAATCAACCTATATTTTTGGGGATTAAAATCTGATTAATTATTTTAAAATTTCAGATTATGTGTTTTTATAAGGTCATACTGTTGTCTGATTTGTAGTCTGCAAGTGCCCTTTCATTGTCAAGCTTGTGTTCTCAACCTTAAATTACAAATCAAACCACAGCTTCTTTTCCAAAAACTGTTTTGTCCCCCAATTGACACATCACATTTGACCTACAGATGGTCTTGTCTGTTGCAAATGTCAGCTATACCCAGCTTGCTCCTAGGGCACTCATTTTAGAAATTAGTACTCCCAATTCTATGCATGTTTTCAGAAACCTCATATGACATGTTTTCAAAGTCATGGAAACATAATAAGAAGAAATTGTCTGTGGCATTGAAAAATATGAAAATAATGTAATATGAAGATGCTACCTTCCTTCTCTCATTCTTTCCTACACATTTTTGACCCATCCATGCTGCTGCAGTAGATTCTAAGAACTTAAAACTGTACAGAGATGCATAGATTGCTTATGAGAGAATAAGGCTAGAAAGGTACGGACAGTGATGCTTTCATTGTGGTGTACAATGGGGAATGGCATAGTAACTTGTTAAAGTTGCCTTGGTGGCAAATAAAATTAGACTAAGAAACAGAGCATCGATGATTTCTTAGAATGTTCTTTTCATCTCATGGGTACTTGAATTTCATGAATATGCATAATGTAATATTGCAAAAGAGGGCAACGAAGAAAATAAGCTTGGTCAGGAGTAAAGGTTAAAATAAATTTAACAGTATATTGTGTATGTAAGAAATAATTTTCTGCAATGCTGTGTGTTTATCTGTATCCCACTTAAAATTAATCTCTAAGGTCTCAAGAATGCAGAACATCTTGTAGTGCTTACTGGGAGATTTTTATGACTTCATTAAGGGCAGTGCTCATTGTGTCCATAGTGCATCATTTGAAGCAATTATTGCAAATGAAACTTGGGAGTTGAAAAGAATGCAAGGGATATGCTTGTTATTGTACTTCAGTTGGTACTACAGATCTGCAGAGAAATGGTAGCTTTATCGTCCCCATTTCGTTCCTCATACAAGTGCAGAATAGGGAATATGTGGGAAGGCAGATGACAGCAGACAGCACAGTAGACCAAGTGTCAGTGGAGTACTGCTTGAAGAATTTTGTGGCCACTGGTGGTGCTATCCTTTATCAAACGTCTTTCACAGTAACTGAATTGGTGTAAAATAAAATTTGGATGCTGCTATTGTACAGTATCTTGATATACTATTTGTTGTGTGAAGATCAAGGAACAACACATTGCTGAAGTAAAACTGGGTCTAGGACGAGTTTCTAGCCCGCCACAGGTACTTGTACAGGTGTTTTAAATAGCCCCAGTGTTTTGCAGTCTTGGTTGTTTTGTTTTGGGTTTGTTGTTTTTTTTTTTTTTTTTAATAAAATAACTTTTTTCCCCAGCCTATTTCAAGGAGCTAATAATGGCTAAGATTAGTAGAAGATACAATCTTATTGTTGCAGTGGCAACAGCTTTTAACCACTTCTTTGACCTTCCCAGGATTGTTATGAATGTGGGGATGAGATCTGCAGAGGAATGACTTTATCTGAAGGCATCTTAAGCCAACATCGAGCCAGTTTGAAATACTGTATACACCCTTGCTGCACACTACAAAAATTCCTTCTTCTTGAATCAAGACCTGAATGACCTGAATAGTTCTCTTTTTTTTTTTTTTTAAAGTTGGCTAGTAAAATGGAAGCTCATAAAAATAAAAAGATAGCTTTATCTTGTTTAAAAAGTTTAAATGAGAGCCAAAGAAAGCTGTGCTCTGATTGTCTTTATTCTAACCTCCCTGTCCCCAATAAAGAAGACACTAAGTTTTTAACAAGGAGCTTGATGTTTAGAGATATAGAGATGTATTGAGTCTAGATAGGCTTCATTCTAAGCCTGTTCCTGAGTGGCTGTTTTGTCTTTGAAAGTTTCAGTATAGAAGCACTGTGATGTTGATAGCTATTGAGGAAACAGTAGACAGCTCATTTAGTGACAAAACCTAAAGTTTTTCAAACCATCAGCACATTAAAATTTCAAATTGGTAACTAAAAAGAATAATACTTCTTCCTTGGTCTTTGCAATTTCAACTGTATATTCATGCTAATATTCTCCCACTGCTGACTGCGGTTTGATGTGCTTCACAGTTTCCTGTTGGCCTTGCCATGTTCCTTACACTCCCTCTCACTAGAAATATTTGAGTAGGCTCTACTTTTATGTTGTATGTCTTAATGCACTCTATCACAGCTGTTTTCTTGTATTCATGTATGTAAATTTATTGTCCTGAACAAGCTGAAATACTGATGCTTTGGGGCGACTCGTATGTACTTCCAATGTTCAACTTGTGCATTAGCAATGCTTGTTCATAAAGGTTTTGTTTAGACTAACGTTTGTGTGATAGTTCAAATGATTTTCCTGTTGTTTGAAACCAAGTTATAAAAATCTCAGGAAATGCAAATTCTAATAGTTTGTTGGAGGTTTTATCATGTTGTGTGGCAGATTCAGTGACTTGTTGACTTCTTGCAATATGGTTCTGATAGATATCTATACGTTGAGTTAGAATTCACTGCACAAGAACCAAAAATTAGATATTATTTCTGGTCTGATATAATTTCAGCATTTCTTACCCTTTTTTTTTTTTCTTCAGTTAGGAAAGGGATGAAAGTGGTACAAGAAATTACAACTGGCCTTTTTTAAAAGGCATATGAATTCATACTCTGTTTATTCCATTTTATAAAAATCCAGACCAGTGTGGCTTTGCATCAGATGGAGCACTCGGTTGATGTAGCATTCCTGTGGAATATCAGCACTTTTTTTCCAGTTCTTGTTTTATGATTCACTTACAGCTCTTGGTAGGGCTTCTGCTGTTGGGAGAATTGGTCCTGTGAATTTTTGCAGACTCCAGGCAGTTCTCTAGATTTTTATTTTTTTTGTTGTTGTGTAGGTTTATGTAGGACGAAGACTTGGATTCAAGAAGGCTTTTGGGACTTTACTTGCAAACTTCCTCTTGAGTTTCTTCTACAGGAGAGCAGCATTTAGCTTAGTGGTTAAAACAGGAGAATCACTTGTGACATACAGCCATATGTGTTTGTTAGCAAGGTGTAGCTTTTTGCTCTGTCATGCTGAAATCATTGACTTCTGCTGTTTCTTTGTAGAAACTATCAAATCACTTCACAGCAGTGGTTTCTGAAACCTGGTGTGAGAGATGGAACCTGATTTTATAGTATTATTTTGAAAGAATATAACTGTAAAACCTGAAGTGTTTTCACTTAGCAAACAACGCTAGGCCTGTGTCTAGGCAAGCATAAGTAGTCAAGTGTAGAACACTCTCTGATAATTTTTGGAATTATTAGCTTTCTCTAGGTTTAAATATTTTTTTTTACCCTATTATAACTTAAATTACCTTATGCTGAATTCAGGAGACCTACGTAGTCAAGAATTGTGTTCCATTGGTTCCAGGTCTACAGTCTTTTTAAACTTCCTATTGTGTAGCAGTAGTTCATAATTAAAAATCACATTTGCTTGTAGTTAATTCAGTTTATCCCTTATGGTAGTTTAAAATATGTACAGACTTCAGGGGCTAGTGGAAACATACTTCTGTTCAGGCTTTTAAAAATTCATTTGGGTTTTGTGCTTTGCCAGTGTAAAACAGAAAGTGTCATCTTTACTGTTCTGTTACAGTGCCTGTAAAGAAACAACAAGGCAAGAGTTACTCCTGTTTTCAGTGTGGGCAGTATATTGCGCTATTCTGAGTGAAAAGAAATCGTGCAATTTCAGCATGTATTTTTTGGGTAAATTTAATCAGTCCTGTAGCATACACTGTATTACCTTGAAGATGGTAAGCATATGTGTAATGCCTAGTTTTGGGATTTGTTTTAATTTTTTTACTAACCTAGGGTGTATGTCTGTTCAATGTATTCATCAATGACCTGGATGAAGGGATAGAGTGTATCATCAGCAAGTTTGCTGATGACACAAAACTGGGAGGGGTGGCTGACACGCTGGAAGGCTGTGCCGCCATACAGAGAGACCTGGACAGTCTGGAGAGTTGGGCGGAGAGGAACCTTATGAAATTCAACAAGGGCAAGTGTAGGGTACTGCATCTGGGGAGGAATAACCCCATGCACCAGTACAGGTTAGGGGCTGACCTCCTGGAGAGAGCAGCTCTGTGGAAAGGGACCTGGGAGTCCTGGTTGACAACAGGATGCCCATGAGACAGCAATGTGCCCTGGTGGCCAAGAAGGCCAATGGCATCCTGGGGTGCATCAAGAAGAGTGTGGCCAGCAGGTTGAGGGAGGTCATCATCCCCCTCTACTCTGCCCTGATGAGGCTGCATCTGGAGTACTGTGTCCACGTCTGGACTCCCCAGTTCAGAAGGACAGGGAACTGCTGGAGGGGGTCCAGCAAAGGGCTACAAAGATGATGAGGGGACTGGAGCATCTTTCTTATGAGGAAAGGCTGAGGGACTTGGGTCTTTTTAGTCTAGAAAAAAGACGACTGAGGGGGGGATCTTATCAATACTTATAAGTACTTAAAGGGAGGATGCCAGGGGGACGGGAACAGTCTTTTTTCAGTGGTGCCCAGTGATAGAACAAGAGGTAATGGGCACAAACTTGAACATAGGAAGTTTCATCTTAACCTGAGGAGGAATTTCATTCCCTTGAGGGTGGCAGAGCACTGGCACAGGCTGCCCAGAGAGGTTGTGGAGTCTCCCACACTGGAGACATTCCAAACTCACCTGGACACCGTCCTGTGCAACCTGCTGTAGGTGACCCTGCTCTCGCAGGGGATTGGACTAGATGATCTCCAGAGGTCCCTTCCAACCCTGACCATTCTGTGATTCTGTATCATGGGTGGAACAGGCCTATTATCAAAAATAGAGCTATATCAGTAATAGAAGACTTCAAATTACTGTAACTTAGTTTTCAGAAAAATGTTAGTAGAAATTTACACCATAAACTTGCACAATGAAGTAAAGCTGTTATTACCTTTGTAATTCTCATCATCTGGACCCAGAAGAGGTTAGTGAAACTGAACTATTATAAATTGGTTCTCTTCACTATGGTTGGATTTATATTAGCATGCAAATATAATTTATTAAATCTATTTTCTTCAGTGGTAAGTTCACAACGGCAGCAGAGATTAACTACAGCTTTCACAATAACCAGAAATTGATGCTGTGGTCAAAGTTTTAGATAGGCAAAAGTGTTTGGCAAGAAGACATTCTATTTTTCATCTGAAATAAGAACAGAGAAAACAGCTAATTTGTTTTAGATAAATAAGTATTCCTAGATGTTGTTTCTTTTGGCAATCAGTGATTGCACAGCATCTTTATGCAGATTTGAACTTCCATGAAAAGGACCTACTGTAGGTGACCTATTGGAATAGGAAGATGGGAGAGAAGGAAGAGACTGATGTCCTGCTTCAGATTTGTATCAACGTGGCCAGGTTCTACATTTTGACAAATTTAGCACTCTACCAAAAATACGTTTAAAACCACAGAGTCTATTTTTGCTTGGGATTCATTACAGCTCTCAGCCAAGAAGTACGGCATATCCTTTTGGATATGTAAAGTATTTGAGAAATACAAGCTTGTTAATGGAAAGATAAATCACTTTGTGAATACGAAAATCATTATAGGCAGCTCTTAAGATCTAAAGCATAAGTAGAGAAATGAGTGGACAGTGGCTCAGCAAGTGTTAAATATGTTTAACATATTTGATTTTTATTGCAAGTTTTTTCACTATGTCTGCTTTCAGCAGGTATCATAGAGGCTAAATACTTTCAACCTACAAAGGAACTTCAGGACACAGAGTACTGCAAGTTAGTCTTTAAGGATGTTAGCCTTAAATGTTAGTGATGATTTTGAGCCTGAAAATTACCTGCTTAATTATTCTTGTCCACGTAAGAATAGTGACGTGTCTTTTTCTTATCCTTGTCATCTTTTAAGGTTTGATTATTCCACTACACCATCAAAATATACCTCAGAAATTGACAGGATAAAATAAACCATCAGGTAGCTGAGCTGCAGATGGTTTGTTAGGGAGATGTGCTCCATTTCATCTATTCCAGAAAGTGTAGCTTTGGAGTAGATAGATGAGTGTTAGCCTCACTTCTGCTTCCTGCATGCCACATTGCTGGGATGGAATCGATACAAAGTATGATCAAAGAGCTCCTGCTTTGATCAGCACTTGGTTTACATTTTCACATTATAATGACAGTCTTAGTGGTCTACTAAGAGAATATGATCTACAAAGACGTTCTTAGTCGTTCCAGTGGTCTAGAACTCCACTTGGTACTATTGTATTTAAGTTCCTCTGAATATCCTCAGCATAAGAGCCCTCAGTGTGACTAGTACTCTTTGAAGTTAATACTCAAATATGGTGTAAAATTTCAGTCTGAGGAAAGAAGTCCAAATTTATCATTGTTCGTTTTGTGTGCCTCTGTTTCAGTGGTGTGCTCTATCGTTTGTATGCTGTATATGCAGATAAACATTCAAAATTAACACGATCTATGTATCAATTCAGGTTGCTGCCTTGAAGTACATACCATCAGTTCTTCATGATGTTGAAACGGTGTTTGATGCCAAGCTGCTGAGGTGAGCTGCTTTTGAACATTTAGTAGATGTATCACATGGATTATACAATGTATTGTTGCTGTCAACAGTCAGTTCTTATTGATCAGTTTAAGTCAACAGTGCTACGGCAGTTTGTTGGATCAAGACAGTGGTGGACCTCTGGGCACATGTTTTTAACAGGGACCTCTCACCCGACTTACATAATGACAGAATTCATTATGGTGGCCCAACACTTAAGCAGTAACTTGGTGAATAAAATGAGCAAGAGGAAGAATCTGTCTTTTTTCTTTTTTCTTCCCCTCTTCCTCTCTCCTTGCCCCTCCCTTGAATAAACCCTATTCCAGAAAACCAAATCTGATTTTTGTAGTTCAAATAAGATTTTTCTGTGTTTTTCAGACAAAGATAAATTACCTCAAGCACACACACAAATATATTTATTCCATTGAAAACAATGGAAAGTAATAAAAGTTTGTAAATGTGGCCAAAATCTAGTTTATTCTCATCTTGTTTCTCTTGAAAGTTTTCTTTCTAACCTGCTACTGATCTCTTGTCAATGTTTGTGATCCGATAAATAAATCTAAGTCTTAAAAAGAAATAAATGTTTAGAAATATATGATCTTTTGCTCTTTCTGTCTTTATTAACACATGATGAATTCATCAGTATGGTATTTATGACACTTTTCCTTTACATGCAGCCAACTACTGTATGAATTTTACACCTGCATTCCACCAGTGAAACTACAGAAGCAGAAAGTGCAGTCCATGAAGGAAATAGTACGCAGCAACCTTTTTAAAAAACAAGGTAAATATAAAATGCCTTTAAGGCTTAAAATAAATAGGTGTGGAAATGTTGACTGACTTATATTTCGTGCTATTCATATTTGAAATTGAGTAAAACTAATACTGAGAGAGTGTGAATGCCAGAAGTCTGACCTCTGGAGAGGATTTGCCTCTTTCTTACAAGATGGCTATTGTGCAAAGCGTGATTGCTAACCTAGAACAAAGAACAGCTGGGTCTCAGAGGACCAGTTTTGTGGGTTTTTTTCCTGTGATAAAATGGTTAGATGGATGGAGCTATATATATCCTTTCAACCCATTTGTAAGCTCTATAGTGAAATCGGAACTTGAAGTGAAACCTTGTGAACACGCTTATGTAAGGTCTCTGCCTTGGCAGAGTTAAAAAAGTCTGGTTGTGCTGTGGTATAGCTCAGCAGCTATACTGAGCTGTACTAAGCGTTTCCATTTATAAGAATTACAACGTTTCTTAACCTTTATCACAGCTTAGTGTCTTTCTCCAGTCTCAGAACAGGAGTGATAAGTGGTACTGGAATGTCTTTATCGGACTTGTGCTTAGTTTTCCTTCATATTATCACAGAATTTTTCCTGAAGGAGTACTAGCAGAGAAGCCCAGTTTTACATGGTCGACTTCATCTTCACTTTGAAGTGTTCTGTCTCCTCTCTTGTGGACTGGATGGCTTGCTTCTCTCTCAGCATCTTACTGCTGTCTAGAAGACCTCCAGAACTTTGAAAGGCACACAAGCTGCTCAGGTGGATGTCCATTTTGTCAGAATTTCAGTTTCTGACATTTTATAGATAATGAGTCTAGGAACTTGACAGTATAACAGTGGGTAGCAAATAGTACTGAGCATGAGTAGAGTGAGAGGGGATTGCTCTGCTCATCTCATTCTTCTGTGTTGCGGGAAGAGCGATGCAGTTCTGTCTAGCTAGGACAGATAAAAATTCAACTTTATTTCAAGACCTGCGTTGCATTCTATTGAGACAGAAATGTATATTGCAAGCTGTAACAATGATTAGCTGTGTCTGTTGTGTTTTGAGACCATTATAGATTTCCTGGATACAATCAAGAAAATAACAAATCTGATTTTATTGTTTAGATTAAATTGGATAGTATTTTAACCTATATTTATGTTAATAACTTCAAGGTCATGAGCTGTGATTATTTTTTTTTTTTTAAACTATGCGTAAGACTCAAGGTTGCTTGAATCAGTGGAACTTAAGTAGCTGTAGCTCGGGTATCTGCAGACACTGATCCAAGCTATTAAGAGCAAATCCAGCTAGCTAATTTTCAAACATATCTAATTCTGTATTCACATTTTTTCCTGGTAGTTTACTGTATGCCTATTTTACAAATACAGTCTGATATATCACTGCATCACCAGTTGCTTTTACTGCTGCTGCTTCTAAGATCAGAAATGACAGTCTTAGTTTTATCTCTGCTTCTTAGGGTGAGTAGCATTTAGACCACAAGGAAAACTATCCTCTCACAAAACTGAAGGACTCTTGGGTTAAAATAATGCAGGCTCTTGAACTCTTGATCTTACTGGAATTCAGTCAGTGACTGTGTTCAATACTGAGAAGTTGTCAGCTATACTTATTTTTTGTGTGTCTGTGTATGTTTGCACTAGTAACAATCTTATGTGCAACCTGTAGGTATATAAGATACCAACGTAAACTCTCTGGTTACGAAAGTTTTGATTCATCTCTGGTAAAACCACTGCTTTGCTATCCACAAGAACAGTTAGAGACTTAAAGCAGCTGGGTAATACTAGTTCTAATAGTACTAAGGATATTACTTGTTTTAATCTGCCTTTCGCTAACTTACGCTTGTAGTGTGATACCTTAGTCTCCAGTCAAATACTATTTTTCCGTAAAAAAAAATTCAACTCCTTATTGTTCTGTCTCAGAATTTTAGAAGACAGAGAATTAGAGCAGGCACTGCTGTGGAATGACAATGGTTTGATAATTTTTCTTTAAAGAAACTAGTCTCATTAAAATACATTTGTTATTGGTTCATATATCAGGAGTGTTGGTCAGGACAACAGATCCCATGCTCTTATAATAAGGAATAAAGCCCTAATAAAGATCCAGAAGCAAAATAGTTGAGCATCCAATAACCTGTGTGCTTCACAGTTCTATTGACTTGTATCTTACTCTTTGTAGCGTACACCCCACAGCTCCTTTCTTTTTCTATATCTATGTATGCTCCAGAAGAGAAAAGAGTGGGTTTTGCGATTCCAAAGAAGCTACCATGATAGTCTGCTTAGTCTGGTGCTCATTTCATGTGTTTAACAGGCCTTTGCTTTAGCTATGGTCTGTTAATGGAAAGCATTCTGTAAAGCTTTTCCTGCTTGCAGATAATAATAATAGATTGCTGCTTGCTTGTAAATGCAGCTTGTCTGATGTCTTGAAATGTATAGCTGTTATATCATGTAAAATGTCTACCTCAGAATATGTTGTGAATTATAAAAAGGGTATATGTTTTCTTTTTCTATATTCATTAATGTCACTGTCGCCTCAGTGGTGTTACCCAAGTATCTGTTTGGACATTTAGTCATAGATTTTCTCTTTTGGGTGATGATCTTTATAACTTTCCTTTCACCCAACCTGCCCCTACGTTACTAATGGCAGAAAATCAACCCTGGGATAATCGCAGGGTGTTTTCTGTCTAACTGATATCTTATGATTACTTGCCTTTATGCTCTGTTTTCATATTCCTTGGATTTAACCTTCAGGTTGTAATTACCATAGGGGAAAGTCCACAACATATTTAAGTGCAGGCACCAAAGAATATGAAAATGCCAATACACAATTAAGTATCTCTGATACAGTAGTATGAAGAAGTTTCTGCAGTATGCTATTGTAATGTTGTGCACAGTAAATAGCAAACAAGTCCTTTTTCTTATACATTGCCATGGTTTAAACCAGACAATTCTAAAGATGCTTTTTTGCTCTACATTAAATACAATTGATTCTGAAATTAATTGGGTAGGGAACCAACTGTGTTTGTAGGGTGTAAACAATGCCGATTCATTACTCCAAGCAATGAGGTGGAAGGTAATTTACAAGAATGAAAGCATATGTAGTGTATCACAAAATAGGATGCAGCATGATAATTCAAGTAAGATTGCCAACAGTATCATTAACTAAAGTTCATGTTTATCTAGAACAGGTAGTATTTTTTTGTGCCATGAATATGGATTATATTTAACTGCATTGATAATTACAATGAAGTCTATTAATTTGCGTCTGTTTCAAATTATCCATTTTTCCTTCAGGCTTTAGTATTTAGTCTCTTTCCATGTATTTCATTACAGTTCTGGTTCAGTTCATTTACTTCCATTCCCAATGGCATTGTCTTCATAATTTAATTGGATTTCATGTATTGGTATTTCTTTTCCTTTACCCATTGATGTTCACAGCATTTTCTAAGGAAGTAGACTTGTGAAAACATGAAAACATATCTTCAAAAAATAAGAAAAAAAAGCCAGTGAGATTCTTTTCTTTTTTATTTTAAATAAGTTACACATGAACCTGAAGTTGGGAGACTTGAGGTTAAGCTGAATTTATTTGGTATGTGTTCCCAGGCATTCAAAAGTTTTCACGGTAGACTGTCATGGAATAGAGTGCTTTCGTCAGATAGGATGCACAGTTCTGTTGACTGCTACTGTAATTGATCTTCAAAAGCCCCCCAGTGCTACAGCACTCTTACAAGCCTTTAAATTACATTGACAGGTTTTTTTGAGGCATCGATTTCTTGTTCCCACTCTGTAACTATAATATAGCTTAGAGGGGTTATGGTAGTTCGGGTGTTTGAGTGGCTGAATGAAGGAAGACTGATGCTTTCAGCTGCTTGTGTGCTTTCATCATAACATTTAGGAACATTCTAAGAGGATGTGTGAGCTCATGCACAGACATTTATCCAGTTTTGTCTTCAGACAATATTATGTCCTTCTTGATCAGAGGACAAGAAATCTTCTTAAACTTACTTTTTGACACTTTCCTTTTAGATCACTTGATAATTCATTATTTAAAAATATCAGAGGGAAAGAAATGGTTGTCTTGTCCTGTGTAAGCACCCCTAATGGGATTTCAAAGTCTCGTTTATGATGTAAGAAACTGTCTCCTGTCATGTCTTTCCCTTTGTATAATGGGATGTAATGGATTATTCTCGCCCTCTTGTGAAATTCTCTGTTGGATGTACCAAAGAAAAGTTTTGTTAAAACTGCTTCATTTCTATGTAAAGCTACTTTTGATGCATTACTGGCTTTTTTTAGGAAACCTATTGTCACAATTCCCTGACCATCTCTCCATTTTTGAGAGATCACCAAATTAGGACATAGCTGTTTACAGTTTACACACAATTTTTATTGTAGTTAGTGTTTCTAAGCTTACAGTATTTGGAGCTAGATTTTTATTCTGAGTTGACCATGAAATAATTCACTGACATTATGGTGAAATTTGTAAATCAGTTTTTTATTGGTGTGAAATGAATATAAAATGCTTGAACATATGACAAAATGTGTATGTATTTACACTGCTGCTTTTGACTGTATTCTCTAGAGATCCACTCCTGGTTAGGAGTTTGTGCCGTAGTAGAACACTGAGATCTACTCCAAAGAATATAAGCTCTAAGTAGGTCACACAGATGGTCACTGGCAGGGGTGGGAATAGCGTTGCAGTCTCTTGGCTTGAAATGCAGGTCCTCTACTCACTACTGCATGTTCAGCATATGCAAACCACTTGCTGATTTTGGAAGAACAGCAGCAAGAGACATATGTTAGCAGTAGGGGTTAATTTGCCAGATGCCAGAAGAAATGCTGAGACTACAGTAATTTTTTTTTCCCTAACTGTAGAACTCTAATGTACTATTGCTTGAACAAGATAAGTGCTTGCACACACCCATAATTAAGCTGGTTTCCTAACATTCATGTGTACATTACTGAGTTCTACCTGTGAAATATTCTGATTCTTCCGTTTCACTGCTTCAAAAGTATTGGTAGTTCATGTGTTGGTGATCTAGAAGAGTAAAGATTTGAGTCATATCCAAGATTTATTCCTTAATAAGTAATGCACATATAAATGTGTCCTAAATTTTTGAGGTGCAGCTGAAGACGACTGTCAATAGGTTAGTCCTGTGCTATGACTATTGTATGTGTGTTATTAGTTATATACAGGTTAAATGGTGGCATCTTTTCAATTAGATTATTATCTTAAATACTGTAATATTAAATTTAGGCAGAACCAGTTAAATAAAATAGGTGAACTGTAATATAGCATGTGTAATATAGCATGAAGTGAATGCAAATGGGTTTGATGATGTTATGTTTTTGTACAGTAGAGCCTCAGCAATCTAAGATTGTCCTGCTAGGCTCTTTAACTTATCCACCTGAAAAAAACAGGAAGATAATGACTTGTGCTTTCATGTTCTTTTTAATTCTTTTTTCTAAAGGTTTGAATTTGTTATGTGGGTTATGATCTGGCAGGATATGCAAGTTTTGTTACATAATGCCTACATTTCAAAAAGAATATGGTGTTTGATTTTTTTTAAATTCTTTTTTCTTTTAAAGATCTTTGTGTAAGTCTGTTTTATGATTTCAGATATGTGTAAGTCAGGGTCAACTTAGAAAAATTTTAGAGTTAAAATGGTGGCATATAATGAGCATCAAGTCTGTGTCCTCTCTTTTATGTAACCCTGTTAAAGATTTAGAAAAAGCATATTGTTTTTACCTTCAAGGCCATTAAGAAAAACTTTTTTTTAAAAAAAGTAGAAGGAACACTGATTTCTGATTAAGCATCTTTCACTTCAATTATTATTACTGCAATTGAGCTATTGATACTGTTTTTAACTGTTCTAATGGTAGGTTGTATTCCTATTGATACGAGTTCTAAAGCCAAAGTTTTTTTTCATTTTCTGTGATTGTTTTCCTGCACTGTTTTCAACACAACTTCTCAACATTTTAAAATGTTTGAACGTAGGAGATTGTTAATGCATTTCACTCTCCCATTTTTAGCTACTGGGAAAAAATTGAAAATACTCACTGTTCATAAATTCCTTTAAAATGGTTCTCTATTGAAACATAAAATCTTTCCTGTGGATTCATTCTTGAATTTTGTACTTAGCTTTGAAAAGATTCATTTAAGAAACACACTTCTGAGAGTAGGTTGGTTTTTTTTCTTCCTCCTTTTGTAATAGGCAGTAGTGTTTATAGGGGTACATTACTTTTAAAGCATCACTTCGAATCCTGTATTCATTTTTTGCCAGTTCTGTTCCTGCAATATTTTCATAGGGATAAGAATAGCATATGCATATCTGTAGGTATTTATCTGCGTACATTTGTGATGAACACATGTAGATTAAAGCCGTTATTTTCTTCTGTTTATGGAGGAGTAGGTGACATGATTGATATCACTACTGGTAACTTTTTGTTAGACTTGACCCATTATGGCAGGTTTTTTAGTTATATTTTTAAAAAATCTTGATATATGGAGGGAAATCTAAATCAAATCAGGTGAACTAGTTTTTACACATGTATTTAGAAGTTCATTGTTAAAACTCTGTTTACAACTACTTCAAGTAGAAAAGAGAACAAATACCTACTGCAGAAGCTGATATGAAGCTGTTACTTAAGCAAAATTTTGTGTGTCAATTAAATGAAATGTGGAAACATGTGAGTTGGAATTCATCAATATTCCGTAATCCAAACACAAGCCAAATTTTTAAATCTGCCAGAGAGGATATGCTGACAAGCATTTGTGGCAGACCGGCAGACTGTAACGATTGCAAACTGGAAAAGGCACTGAATGCTTAAGTGTTGTTTTGGCTATGGCAATGATAGTGTTAGATGTTGCTCAGGCTGCCTTTGAATACATGGCATTACTCAGCTCCTGTGAGGAGTGGAGAAGCTTGAAGATATGCCTTGAAGTTGGGAAGTGAAGGTATTCTGCAGTGTTATGCTTGGTCGCAGTCGTGTGCTGTGACCGTTTATGCTGTACCTATTCTGTATCTGACCTTACTTGCTGACACTGGCTTTCAATGGTCAGCAACAGTGTTGTGTGCTGGCTTCACAGGATCAGCTGTTGTGTTTCTCCTTCTGATTAGACTAGATTAGACTAGATTCCAGGAGACAAAACCAATTTGCCTCTCAGTGCTGTCAGAGTCTGTAGGTGATCTATGGTACCTCCCCTTTCTGTGGCTCTTATCTAAATTGTGAAATTTGAATTTAGATTTAGCAATGAATACAATATATACAGTTGTGAATTTATGGCTTCTGGGCTCCTAGCAAAGAGTTAAATGGCAAATAACAAAGAGGGAAGACTTTTAATAGAAAGATGCCTGCAGTTGTAAGCAGATGTCCTTTGTGAAGCAGCATGGCATTTTAATTGAGCACTGACTGCCATCAGAAGTCTCTCCTTGTTGAAAGAATGTTGTTCACTGATTTTATTTTTAAGGCTTTGCTCTAAATCTGTATTCAGATGACACCTATGTCCTTATTAAATTGGCATGCCCGTTTTTGAGTGGGCATGAAGCCATCCTAACAGATGGGTATGACTACAGGCATGCCAGGGAATCAAGAGTAGTGTTTCCTAAGGGAGACAAAAGTGGTGTTAAATCTTTATTACCATTTTGGCTGCGCATATGAGGCAGTCAGGAATGAAGCCCGTCTGTGATTTTTGCTGAAGGATACCCAAATGTCTTTTTTAATGACATTATTGCATTAATGACTTAGAGTTTGTATTTCACTTTTCTAGTACAGAAGAAATCATTCCATATCTTCTAAGGGAGAATAAGGTGAACAGAGGGGGTTAAAAAAAACCCAACCAAACCCAAAACCATGTAACTGCTTAATCTTTTACAAAAATGAATCTACCTGTCCTTATTCAGGAAGGTGCTACCAGGAAGCTTCTCTCCAAGAAGTATGTTGAAATTTGGATTTGAACAATATGTCTTTTGGCAGACCTTGATGAAATAAATGCAAGACGCTCAAACTGTATGTTGATGTATTCAAGAAAAAAATGTTTTCTAGAAAAAAAGCCAGTCAGAACAGTTGTGTTTTCATGGGTTTGAACATTAAGGAGAAGTATATCTGTCTTTGGCAATGTTTTCACATCATTTATCAAGAAAAAAGCAGCTAGTTCTTAAACAGACATGTGCCCCCCCCCATATCTCTGCCCCATCTGTCTTGAGCTTTCTAGGGGCAGGGGGGGGAGATGTGTGTATGCTTAATCGTAGAATTGTAAAATAATTTACGTTGGAAAAGACCATTAAGATCGAGTCTAACTGTAAACCTAACACTGCCTAGTTCACCACTAAACCATGTCTTTAAGTGTCACATCTACATATCTTTTAAACACCTCCAGGGATGGTGACTCAATCACTTCCCTGAGCATCATGTTCCAGTGCTTGATAACCCTTGAGGCTTTTTTTCTTGTCCTAATGCCTGTTACTTGGGAAAAGACAGTGACACCCACCTTGTTACAACCTCCTTTCAGGTAGTTGAAGAGAGCGTTACGGTCTCCCCTCAGCCTCCTTTTCTCCAGGCTAAACAACCTCGGTTCCCTCAGCTGCTCCTTCTAAGACTTGTGCTCCAGACCCCTCACCAGCTTCATTGCTCTTCTTTGGACACGCTCCAGCACCTCAGTGTCTTTCCTGTAGTGAGGTGCCCAAAACTGAACACAGTATTTGAGGTGGGGCCTCACCAGTGCTGAGTACAGGGGGACAATCTCTTCCCTAGTCCTGCTGGCCACATTATTCCAGATACAAGCCAGGATGCCATTGGCCACCTTGGCCACCTGGGCACACTGCTGGCTCATATTCAGCTGGCTGTCGGCCAACACCCCCAGGTCCTTTTCTGCTGGGCAGCTTTCCAGCTTCCCCAAACCAGTAGCGCTACATGGGGTTGCTGTGTCCCATGTGCAGGACCCGGCACTTGGCCTTGTTGGACCTCATACCATTGGCCTTGACCCATGGATCCAGCCTGTACAGACCCCTCTATAGAGCCTTCCTACCCTCAGGCAGATCAACACTCCTGCTCAACTTGGTGTTGTCTGCAAACTTACTGAGGGTGCACTCAGTAATGAGTCTAGATCATCAAATACTACAACAGAAAATTTTACTTTGACTGTTTCTTTTCTCAATTACTGTCTTCCATGATTTTCGTAATTTTTTTCTCCTTAGCCAATGAGTTGTAGATGTTCAAATGAGCACTTTGCTCGTTTTGCTTAACCTATGGAATAATACCTTAATATTATACTCTGGAATTTGTATACCCGTTTAATAAACTTTTCTTTTTCCCAAGATAATAGAGGGTTTTCGTATTTTGTATAATGTTCTAGTGAAATCGTTTTAACAGGGTTTTTAAACGTGAGAAGGCATGACTACAGTTTTATGTTAATACTAGCCCACCTGCAGGCTCAGGCTGAGACCAGGGCTTGTTTGTTACAAATGCTAATCTTTCGGTTACTTTGATTGTATGCATTCATCAGAATATCTTGGAATCACATCCTTATATGGGATGACTTTTACTGATAGGGATCTTATATAACCTAATTAATTTTCCTTTCCTAGGACTATTGTCTTTTGTTTATGAATAATGTCCTGGAAGTACATTATCCGAGTTGTTTACTAAACACAAAATAAAGTAATTCTCCTGTATTGCCTTAACTGACAAGCTGAGTTTCTCTAGCAGCCAGTCATAAAATACAGGCATATGGCCTTAATCTAAACCAAAATACTTAACACAAAGAATACAATTAACTTATAAAAATATATTTAACATTTTTTTCAATTTATTACTATGGCAGGTGTTCTGTTCTGTTCTGGTTTTGTTCTAAAAAAAGGAAATAATATAGTGAAGGCTAGTAAACAACCTTTGAATTTCCATGTAGCTTGACACTTCAACATTGTTCACATCTGAAAATGCACTGTAAATAATTAATCAGCTGCATATGTTAAGTCCTTTTAATAGATTCTGTATGTATCAAATTTTAGTTTATAATGCAAAGTACAACTGGAAGTTATGAAGCTCGCAGAGTTATTAGCTCTTAAAACTGGAGGAAATAAATTGTAGCTTCTGTCTCAGCTATCCTCTCAGTACAATAGGGAAATTTTGTCTACGCAAGCAGCCCTGCTTTCTTAATGTTTAAGAAGTATAGAATGCCTTTATGCAGAAGAATTGTGTCACAGACTTACTATTTTTACCAAAATATGCGCGTGTGTGGTTTTTAAATGTTATGGACAACAGTGGGAATTTTGCATTCTGGTAGGAAAAGTTTTAAATGACCTCTGAAACCGTGGTATGGAGGAGTTTTAAATTCAATGAAGTTTACTTCCACTCCTCTTTAAGGTGTCCAGCACAACTTGTAACTCATGATCTCCTCTACGCCTTCTGATTATTGGTCAAATGGGTATCACTGGCATGTGAAGTCAGATGTAGTTTAGTGATTAATATGATACCTACCTTGAAGTCCTAGATTTTTTTTCCATATCAGCACAAATTTAAAATGTACTTCAGCTAAAATACAGAATTCCCCTTGAGCAATGACTTTGTTCAGCCTAGTCTCTTACTTTAGTTTTGAAATAAAGCTTGTTAAGTATAAATTTTTATTGTCATTTATTATCTAGTTGCTTCCTGTAACTTTAAAAGCTACCCAAAGAGAATTTTCATATTTGCTAGCTGTCAGATGTTTCAAGGGAAATCTTAATGGCTTAAAAATTGAGCTGGATATTATTTTGGAGGAGTGGGGGCAATAAGTATGTTTATCCTGGCAGATGTGGAACTGGTATGTGCATAAAACATTCCATCCTCTTTGTAAGTGGTGAAAAATGGCCCAGATGTCATGTCATTTGATATGTGGAAATGTTTTAAAGGCACTATTTTTAAGAATGGTAGTTATGAGAAAACAGTTGCCAGCTAAATTTCTTACATGCTGTTGATTTGGAATCTGTATTCCTATGACATGTTATTGCAGATTTGTTAAAGGTTGGATGTGTTTGTCAAAATATGTCCATCTTCATGTTGTATTAATTGTAGCTGTTACTGTGTCTGTTGCAGAATGTTAAGAGTAATAGTTATGCATCCTTATAAAAAGTGCAGTTTGTACACAGCAGGTTTAGAGCTGAGAACTTGTGACAGAAAATGTTGCCATGTGTAGACATAGCTATAATTGGAGACAGGTATGTACAGTGATTCTGTATGCAGATGAGCTTTATTGCTTATCATTTGGGTTGGTGTATTGGATCCACATTGCTATAGGAAAGATGAGGGGGTTTAGCTTGTGATGAATCATTCCTTCAGTGTATCTTGCATGCACTTAGAGAATCTGAGAAGGAAGACAGAGATGTGGTGGTGTGGGTATCAGAAAAGAGAAATTGAATTTTTCACGTCCCTCAGTGCTTGCTAGATGTGTACTTTCAAACAGGGTAAATATATGTGAAGCATTTTTTTTTTTTGCCTCTCTACAGATGCTGTGCAAGTGATACGGGCTGAATTGACAAGAAATAGGTTTCTCCCATCTGTCTTTTAGAGTCATGATTTTGATGGCATCTCTTCTGCGATAGGAAACTATGGATGAAAAAAATTACAAGCCCTAAAAATGTCATGATTTACATACATATGTAGAAATCTATCTTTATTCCTAACTTTCTGACAGTCTCCATTAATTTTCCAAATATTCAAGATCTAGCAGTATCCTGTAAATTTATTGCTTTGTGCTGGCACTTATTGTAGTCAGGTACTGTCTTTTGTTTCTGAGGATTAGCAACTGGTCATTTGCAGTGCACCAAGCTACTGCTGTTCTACCATTATTTAGCAATTTTTGCAACAAAGGGTCATAGAATAGTTCAAGTTGGAAGGAACCTGAGAATGTGTCTAGTCCAACCTCCCAATCAAACTGGGGTCACCTGTGAGGTCAGACCAGGTTGCTCTGTGCCTGTTCCAGTTGGTTCTTGAAAATCTCCAAGGACAGAGACTGGGCAACCTGTCTGTTCCACTGCTTGACTGTCTTCATGAGGAAGGAGTTTTTCGTTATATCCAGTCTGAACTGCTTGGTTCAGTTGTCCTTTTTTTTTTTTTTTTTTTTTGTCTGATCCACTTTAAAATCTGTTAAATACATGCCATCTTTCAGTAACAGACTGGAAATCCGCTGCAGTCCCATTATAATTTCTCTTTTGCAACTTCATAAGCAAGTTCCTTGCATGTATCTCACTGAGGTGACGTGCAGCTTCTATCTCAGCAGCATGTGGACTGTATGGAGAAGTTAAAAGTCTGGCAAATAACACCTACAGCCCAGCTCTGCGGTGGGAGTAAAACAGTCATTGCTGTTTTATTGAAGTGGGTGTTTATACTAGCAGGTTTAGCAGGTGTTTACACTAATATGTTTATGGTCATAACCATCATGAAATGGAACTTGGTTAGCAATAAATGTTATGTCCAAAGGGAAAAGTATCTTAAATATTTTTGGAGTAGTCACAGCTGTCACACCCCACTCACAAGGGAGGGAGGGAAGTGACTCAGATTCGCAAATCCCCAACAGTGTGGACTAAGGTGAGACAACTCTCAAGGTCCGTACAAAAACATTTATTAGATTCCACAATTATTAATATATGTCTTAACTATGTCCATGATAATTGGTTAGGTATGTAACAAATTATGGCAAACGGTAAAACAAAGTATGGCAAGTGGTAAAATATGCCTTGCGTTGCGTCGTGACAGATACACAACAAATTATACCATGAATTATAGTGAGTGGTAAGGTATGCCTTGTGTTACATACTTAACTTCAAAAGAAAAAGAGAGAAGAAAGAGAAACAGAGGGATAGAGAAAAAGAGAGAGAAAGATAAAGAGATCACTGGTCCTGGTTCCAGCGTTGGTCCAGCCAACGGGGGGTTCTGGTTTGTAGGAGCGCTCTTCTGTGGATCTCCTGGGAAAAAAATCTCTCTCCAGAGGAAAAAGAGTCTCTAGGGGCACTTATTTTTCCCCTTTTATGTTTGTGGTATCAGTATGACCCGCCCCGCTGTTATGATGCTCAGGTTTCTCTCCCCCCCAGGTGATGTGTAGCATGATTTGGGTGGAGAGATGAGTCCTATAGTCATGTATTTAGCATGATCTCGATAATCTTCATTAGTATATGCAGGGTGTGAACTTTAATATGCATTTCGTGGATAATGAGGCAAAGGTCATTATCGGACACAATGGCCCCAAAAACAAAGAAACTAATAAGCTTCACAAGTTGAGCAGAAAGCCTTGTCTTCACAAGATTTCCCCCCCCCAGACGCATCCTGTGCTGTCCAGATGAGTTTTCTCTCCTGGGTCACAGGAGATAAGAAGCTGTCAGCCGTGTCAGTTCTTTGAGCACAAGGCCTACATTGTCCAGACTCCACATTATCCGCCCCTTGGCTACAGCCATATCTCAAAGTCCTTGCGAGTGTTTGAGACATTCCTCAGTGAGGCTCAGAGGGCCTCCCCTGTCTTTTGTCTCTCACCATTTGTTACAGGGAATTTACAAGTCGTCTCTTACAAGAACCTTGATGAATGAATCCTGAACTGGTCATGTTATGAACCATTTCCCCCCTGAGAACCTTAGACTGTTGAAGGACAGTTTCCACAGATCGCAATGAGAACAGAATTAAATTTTGTTTTCTAGCTTTTTCAAAAGTAGGTAGGTAATAATCTAATTTACAACTTGTACTTATTTGTTGACTGAATATATAAATCCTTTCTTTATAAGAAGTACTATCACATTTCAGCAAGTTTTAGAGGTATTGCATATAACTTTTAATGTTGCTAACGGTGTTTCTTTGGTTTAGTTTTTGGCCAAGAAGCGAATGGCGCTGCATTTGTTGCATTTATAGTTAGTTATTAGGAGTGGTTCATATGAGCAAATCCAGAAAGAACTTACTGATTATCAAATTACATCTCATTATCAGAAAATTGTGTAATGTGTGACGTCTACAGCTGGTGACTACGAATCTGTCAGTATTGATGACTTTTGGAGGGTTTTTTTTTCTCTGTCTCCATGGTCACAAATCCACACTGAGGTGCTTTGGGAGTGTTAGTCTGACCTGCTGGTATGCTCTAAGTGCAGCTATTTGGTTTCTGAATCAGAGGGGTAGGCTGTGGCCTGCGTTAAGGGCTGGAAGCTTGTCTATGTGCAGAATTGGTCACATAAACGAACTGTGAGCTGTGTGAAATTCCTTTTGATGCTGCTCTTTGAACAGGTCTTGTGTTGATACGTAGTTTTTAACTGCTGTTTTACTAGTGAGTTTGTAATTTAGTCACTGAGAAAGATTTCTCTTGTAGCTTAGAACAAGGGTTATAGAAAATCAGATATATAGCTTTATATTAATGTTGTGGCATTACCAAGAGTAGAGGTACTTTCTGAGGCAAGAAATTATGCTGCCCCTTAAATGTGATTAAAAGCTCCTGCATTTATATGGCTTGGAGCTGTTACTTGAAATAAGAACAATCTGCATGGATAGCTTCTGTTGCTTCATCTGCAAAATTTCGAAATTTATAATCTACTTCCCATTCTTTTCCTCTCTTTCTTTCTTACCCTCCTGTCTCCCTGTACTAGCACCCTTATTTGGGGGATTCTGACCCCCTGGCTTGTTTTAAATCCCATTAGATGCAGTTTCACCACATCTCACATCAGTGAGTATGCTGCAAGTCCGGGTAGAGGTGTTCTAAATCATTCTCAAAAGAAAAAAATAGCAAGCCACATTTTCATTTTTGTTTGCAGTAATTACGAAGTTTTCTAGTTTTGTTCTGTTACTTTTTTCAGAAACCTTGATGTGTGGTATTGATACATTGTGGTATAGTATCCAGTTGGTGATACAAATATTTTTCCAGAGAGTTAAGGCAGACAAGAATTTTAAGCAACAGGAAATGAGTTGAGTGGAAATGAGTAAGAACTTCAGCACGTTGTCTGTGACTAGAATGCTTCTGTAGTTCTATACAAATTTTATTCTGAGGTGGAACCTTTGAAGCTACGTTTAGCTCTGTTTTCTTCCCAGGCTATTTTCATAAATATAACAAATCTTTGAAGCATCTGCTCAGCGTTATTCATGCTGTTGTGCTGTACTCTAATTACACAGTACTGTACAAGTGAGTTGCTACTTAAATCACTCAGTGGCATGTATCAATTAAGTTAGAAAAAATATCTTCTCTGTCTTCTGTATTTCTAGACAGACAGTGCCTTCATTGAAGTTATTTCAAATTTGTGCATCTTGTCCTCCCAACATTTCCTATAAGAACCGCTGTCTTAAAAAGTCAATGTACACGTGAGATTAAAATGTAACCTACTGTTTGTGTCAGCTTCCTTAGATTTAAATAAGGATGAATGTATGCATAGCTTTTGCTGTCATAGGCTTGATAGGCCTTTCATTAGAGTCTCTTCCTTGTCTGCTTCTTTTATTTGTTCTTAGAAGGTGTGTTTCAAAATGATGCCCATAGAACAAATCTGTTGCTTTTTGTGTCTTATTTTCAGAGACAATAATTTAATTAGTATAGTATTTTTCTTACGTTAAAATCCTGTCATCCTGTCACTACTTAAACATAGCCTATTTCTAGGCCCTTTGTATGTAAGGTGAACAGCTTGTCCCTAAGTGCTTGGGACAAGCTAAACAGCCTTCAGAATTTAACTGAAACTTTTTTTTTTTTTTTTTTTAATCAGGAAGTTGTGTTTTTCATACATGAGAAATACTGTTAACTTAGAAAAATATCATACAAGTTTAAGAGTATCCCTGAGGCATGACTGGAAAATCAACAATTCCATGTTGGAAGGGACTGTAGCAGTTGAAGCATATTGTGTTTCGCTGTTTGGAGGAGGGTTTATTTGCAAGTAGTATTTGATTTAGATTTGTTTTTAAGATAATTTGCTTTCTTTCAGAATGTAGGGACATTCTGCTTCCTGTGATTACAAAAGAGCTGAAGGAATTACTGGAACAGAAGGATGATCAGCAGCTCCAGGTCCAAGAGAAGAAGTACTGTGTTGAATTACTCAATAGCATCCTGGAGGTTCTGAGCTGTCAAGACCCTGTAAGTATTGATGATGATGTAGATGGCCCAAGTCTGCAATAAGCCTGAGCTGATTAGGTAGTAAATTATTGATGCTGATGAATCTCATTTAAATTTTTAATACAAGTCAGTGCCAAATTGAACTTTTCTCCTATTTTTCGTAACCTTAAGGTAAAGGGCAGTTGACATCTTAAAGGTGAAGTACTGAAATCTGTGCTATCTTCTTTTATTTCTCAATTTTATATTCCTTAAATTGTCAGCTGCTATAAAGCACCATAGTATTCTTAAAAGCACTGAGGCTGCTGTGTTCTTTCCTAGCAGAGGTCTGGGCACTTTTTGTTTTGACTGGTAAAGTTCAATGGAATACATACTGAAATGAATTAGAATGTTATGACAGCAAGCTGAGTATCGATGGTATCAATGACACCGAGCTGAATAGTGCAGTTGACATGCCTGAGGGATGGGATACCATTCAGAGGAACCTGGACAAGCTCAAGAAGTGGGCCTGTGTGAACCTCATGAGGTTCCACAAGGCTGAGTGCAGGGTCCTCCACGTGGGTGGGGGCAATCCCTGGTATGAGTACAGGCTGGGGGATGAAGGGATTGAGAGCAGTCTTGCCAAGAAGGACTTAGAGGTACCGGTGGATAAAAAACTAGACATGAGTCAATAATGCACGCTCACAGCCCAGAAAGCCAACTGTATCCTGGGTTGCATCAGAAGAATCGTGGCCAGCAGGTCGAGGGAGGTGATTCTGCCCCTTTACTCTGCTCTGTTGAAGACCCTACCTGGAGTACTGCATCCAGCTCTGAAGCCCTCAGCACAGGAAAGACATGGACCTGTTGGGAGAGGGTCCAGAGGAGGGCCACAGAAATGGTCAGAGGGCTGGAGCCCCTCTCCGATGAGGACAGGCTGAGAGAGTTGGGGTTGTTTGAGCTGGAGAAGAGAAGGCTCTGGGGAGACCTTATTGTGGCCTTTCACTACCTAAAGGGGGCCCGAAGGAAAGATGGGGACAGACTTTTTAGCAGGGCCTGTTGTGATAGGACAAGGGGTAATGGTTTTAAACTGAAAGAGGGGAGATTTAGACTAGATATAAAGAAGAAATGTTTTACAGTAAGAGTAGTGAAACACTGGCCCAGGTTGCCCAGAGAGGTGGCAGATGGTCAGGCTGGCCAGGGCTCTGAGCAACCTGATCTAGTTGAAGATGTCCCTGCTCGTTGCAGGATGGTTGCACTAGGTGACCTTTAAAGGTTCCTTCCAACCCAAACTATTTGATGATTCTGTGATTATTCTAAGTATTCAGAATAATTTTCAAATTTAATATTGTTTATTTTAGACAAACTTTTGTATTTTCTGAAAGAAATTTTTTTCAGCATGCAAATGTTGTAGGTTATAATTTCTGCTTTCAGCAAGGTCTGTGTAAAACAGATTACTCTCTACTATACTTCATTTTGAGTCTGTAGTTTCTTTGACAGGGTCTTGAAGTTTTGGAGCACTGTAGAAATTGTTATCTGGGGGGTTGCTTTTCTGATGTGAGAGGATGTTGAATTGACGTTTTAGTCCCTCACGTATTAATGAATAGTAGGTTATTCAATGAAATTTCATGATAATTTGAAGAATTTATTCTGAGAAAACCTCATAATTAATTACATTAGGAAACCTGTAATTTCTCCTGTCAATACGTGCTGATTTCTCCTGAGCTATATTTTTCTGATACATGTGTTCAAACTTTGTAGTCTTTGGGTAAGGGCAAGTTGTCATTTGAGTTGTGTTTCTCTATGGGTCCTTAATGAAATCATTACAGCATGTTGCTTGATTTTGTAAAAATCTTTGAGTTTGAAACTGAAGAGTTTTGTCAGTTTGCTCAGGGCAATCTTCATGTGTATTCTGAGCTATTTTCATTATTTTTTTAGGCGTAAGCACTTCAGGAAGGGTTGATACAAGGTGATACTTAAGAGGTGTTGGAACATTTGAATTTCAAATGGAATTTGCAAGAGAAATGGTGAAAGCATGACAGGGCAAAGAGTGAAGTTACAAGTTTATAGGGCTATAATGTAAAGTAAACCAGTTTCATTACTGTATACTTTAAAAGGTGAAACACAGTCATAAAGCAAGATGGATTAATACTTTCTGGATATGTACCACATAAATTAAGTTTATTTTCAAACTTAACAGTTGTAGTCCGTAGCAACAGTAGCTGACATGTCAGAGACTTGTTAGCACCCACTGAAAATATGGCTTTGTAGCTCATGTTTGCATGAGTGAGAACATTGCTATATGCAAATCAGCATGAAGAGGTTGAATTCTTGTTGCTTGGTATGCATATGCGTAGCCCCATGTAGTCTGAATACTGTTTTGTAGATTCTGACTTTTCCGGTTTCCAAGAGTAGGAACTGATACATTCAGAATGATGTAGAAATGCAAGGGGCTGTTTTTCAGAGGAGAAACATTTGAAAATGTAGTGGTGTTTTTTTTTTTTAAAGGCATCCCATTTTATTTATTTGTCAAATTACTGTTTCTAAGAAAAACACTCCTTTCAAACTTTGTCTTATTCACATTTTAAGTGTGACTGCTGGCACAAAACCAGTTACTAAGTAGAATTCTTGCTAATTAATGTTTTTGTTCATTTTTGGAAAGACTTATAAGTTTCTATCTTGGGGAAAAAACATTTTAAAGTGTAGCTAGATGTTTTTAAAATGTTTTAATTCCTCAATATTAGTAAAAATGTAAAGCTTGAGTGATGGATGATGGCCTATATCTGAATTGATACATCTTCTATAGAAATGTCTATAGAAATGAGGTGTAAATGAAGTGCAAAGATGACTGAAGAAAAGTTTGTTTCAATAAATTCCATGTTTGAGATATTTGTAACTGCTGGTTTTGGACAGTTCTGCAAATGCATTAACGTACATATACCTCAAGGACTTAAAAAAATAACTAGACAAATACTTTAGATTTAATTTGGGAACATTTCAGTTGAAAACTGCTTGGTTAGTGTGGTGCTGCTAAGAGCTTTTGAAAAGCTCTTAATTTTTTTTCCAGATGTTCTCCCCTGATATGAGGCAAATGCTTAGCTGTATTTAAAATCAAATACATTTTATCATTGAGGAGAACATTATCTTTAATAATAGTTTTTTTGGTTGTTTTTTTTTTTTCCCCTGCTGGTCAGTATGTTGTGTATGTTTAAACACAGCTGGAGACTAGAGGTTTAATGGGTGATTGTGTTCTTCACAGGCTTGGACTTCAGTCTTTTAACAATTCAAATAAAATTGTGTAATTTGTATAGAATGATGTTGTTTAAAAGCATTTAATGTATTCTATGCTTTTACTCCTATTGAGGGAGGTAGGCAGGCAAACCTTTTTGCATTATGACAAATAATGGCTTTTTAGGCAACGTGTAAGCCATTATGAAAATTGCTGAGAATTTAATACACATGCATTTAAAAAAAACCAACCACACTCATGTTTGTTTAAAACAGGTGGCATTTCTTCAATAACTTCTTTTAAGGAAGGTAACCTGTAAACTGGAAGTTCTCTAAGGTGTTTGGGTGGCTGTTATCTACAGATTGCATTTACAATACATACTGATGAATTCCTAATATAAGCAAAAAAGTCCCTTGGAGTAGGTTTAAATCCAGTAGTGGTATCAGCATATGATGACCCCTTTGGAGGCATGTTCATGAGTATAAGAAACATTACAGAATAGTTGGGACATCAGCAAAAGAACCAGATGCTTCTGTTGAGAAAAATAGATACCCTGGCATGCCTTCTGGCAATACAGCTGCTGATCAGAGACAATATGGATGTTAGAATATATTAAGTTGTATGTCATTAAATATAAGACTCTTTTTTTCTTTTCTTTTTTTTTTTAACTACAACAACAAATGTGTGACTGTTACTAGTAGTTTTTTCTGTCCTTGTCAGAGAATCCGTGGGTCACAGCCTAATTTTTTAGCTATGCTGAACGCTGGTCCTGCTTTAGTACTAAAAATCTGCTTTTGAGATGACTTCTCTGAAGGAGAAAAGAAGACCAAAGGAAGGGAACACCTTCAATGCAGCAGTATTTAAGGCATCAGACAGTAATTTGTCTTTAAGAGACAGTGCAGATTTCTCTCAAGTGCAACATAGATATTTACTTTCTAGCTAAAGTAAAAAATCTTGTTTCAAGGATATACAGTTTTGGCTTGCAATGGGAAATACTTAATATCTCATACTCCTAGAGGCAAATGGAAAAGGTACACTATATGGCCGGATTATTATGATAGTAGTATGTAGGTGGTCTCCTTCAGAATGCCTTTATTCAGTGTGATCTAGATACAGAGAATTATTTTTATAATTAGCCAAATTATTTCTTATGGGATTGCAGTTGAACCTTAAGATTAATGCAATTTTCTATTGAACAATTCATTTCCTGTATCTCTTAGTATCTTTCTAAGGAAATGGATGATTTGCTGAAGGAGAAAACTGAAGGCATTAGTGGCAGACTCACTTTACAATATTAATTGTAAGCTCTCTTGAAAACACCAACATCCTGTCCATATTTCTTTGGTTTTTCCATCTCTATAGAGAAATCTGGTTTTGGATTAGTATTTAAAACTTTTTGTAAACTTAACTTTGATATTTCTGCGTTGGATTTATTCTGTGGAAATGACCAGAAGTAGAATATTCACAGAGGACAGAAAAGAAGCAGCAGTAGTTGTTCTGGGTTTTGTGTGGTCAAAATGTGTATTGTGAGGTGTTCTTTGAAGTCATTACAGAATTTTTGAAGGATGTATTTTCTTTGTCAAAGAAAAAGATTGTCATATTACCAGCTCTGCTCTACTGTTTTGCCCTACATTGTTTGGCGGGTGGGAACATGTGAATCATCAGATCCTTGTGTTCAAACAGCTGCTGTCTAGCTGCTGGGTTCTGCAGGTAGCAAGTACGTTGTTAAGAACACTGGTTTATGGCTAGGACTTTAGTTTTATGAATAGACAGCCGTTGTTAGGCATCCAGGTGAGATAATTATATTTGATTTTAAATTGCCTCTACAGCAGACAACTTTTGGACATAGATGACATTGTTTTGACTGAATCATGTCTAAAATTAGCTTCGTAGCTTGAGAGACTGTGTGCTTTCAGCACCTGTGAAACACAGTTAAAGCTCAGAAATGCAATTAAGTTGTTGGTTAAGGTCGTGGTGAAATCCGTGACTACCTGTTTCTGTTTTAATTAAGAACTCTTCCCTTTTTCCCCTTACAACAACTTTGATGCGTGCAGTGTAACAGCCTAACTTTGTCTCTAAACTGACATACATGCTATAGTTTAATATTTACTGTATCAGAACAAGTTTTTATTTACAGTGCTTACAAAAATATAATGGTAAACTCTTTCTCTTGGAATCTAAAATAAAATCTTGGTTGAGGCTACATGTGTGAGATGTATAATCTTTTCCTGTTCTGTGCACAAAGTCAGTAATTGGCAGCAGCTGCATTTTAAGCTGTTGATTATATTAGCAAACAAATCTGGAATCATTTTGGAATTGTGCAGAAATTTGTAAAGCATTTGCCTGACTTATGGCAGATCTTAAGACTCTAGCAAAAGAGAATTTCAAAGGAATTTAGTCAGGGAACCTGCATGTTATTTTAGGGCCAGTTACCTTAAGTTGTTCTGCAGACAATTTTCAGTCAGAACAATGCATGATTATGAACCATGTAATTAAAAAAATAAAATACTCTTTGTCCTTTTAAATGTGATCTTTTTGTGTGTATGTCAGAGGGGGAACACAAAGTTACAGAACTGGATGCATAAGAGAGCAAGCATACTGGATCTGGTTGGTATATTTTCTTTGTGGCAGCCCATATGGTGCTGTGTTTTAGATTTGTGACCAAAGGAGTGTTGATAACACACCAATGAAAATTCTAGTTATTGCTGAACAGTGCTTGCACGGTATCCAGGCCTTCTCTGTTTCTCACTCAGCCCCATGCCAGGGAGTATGCTAGAGTCGGGCAAGAGTTTGGGAGGGCACAGAGCTGGGATAGCTGAAATGAATTGATCGAAGAGGTATCTCCAAGTGGATATCTCAAGCACAGGTTGTGTAATATTATAATTCTGAAGGAGCCATTCAGTTAGTCCGTGTTTGTCACTGTCCAAATAAATGGGCACTCTATCATATTCTGAAGTGCATGATTAGCTCTGGGACAACGGAATTACTCTAATTTTTGTCCCAACCCTGAAGAAGTTTAAATAGAACGTGGGAGCTAAATCAAACACTAACTGCTATTACCCTGCACAGATATGTTTAGAGAGAGTGAAATTTTGTTTGGTTTAGATTTTCTATTAACTAATTTATGTGTACCAGTGTGTGCCTTCCATCCCATCAATGAATCTGAAGGCATTTAAGTTCTGTGAGAGAACTTCCTACTGCTGACCTGCATACCATGTATGAGCTCTGATTGTTTCATGCCTTGGTCAACTAGAAAATCCTTTTCATCACTGAAATCAAGCATACATCTTTGATGAACGTACTCCATTACATGGAATAATACAATTCGTGTTTTCCAGGGGAGCCTTTGTATATGGTACAAGTTGTTAATTTAGCTTCTGAAAAGTCTTAGGTTTAACCAAATGGACTGAAGCTAAATGGTGAGTTTTCCAGGTTTCACTAAAAATCATATGTCATCCTTGTGAAGTGAAATATGATCTAAGAAAATGAATGTTGCAGTGGGTTGCTAGGCTGTCTTCTGAAGCTAGAAACTCTTAGTTAAAATAAAAGCTGAAATCTTGTGTATAGGCAATGTGTGAAAGCACTATTTTTGTTAAGTTAGCAATGTCGATATTGAATACCTAATTGTTTCTTAAATTATCAAGAAGAAAGGTAGTCTCAGTTTCATAAAGAAACCCTTTTAATTCGTTTGCTGACATTTCTCTGAAAATTCAAAGGCTTAGCAGGAAATAACCTTTGCATCCTTGAGCATGTGTTATATTTTTTCCAAGAAAGGTGTGTTATGTGCTACTTGTGAATTCAGAATAGAGCTCATCTTTAATAATGGAGTCATGGCTAAATGTGAAACTATTATGTAATGTTCTGAACTGTTACTAATAATGGTATAGCACATACTAAAAAGTGGAGGGAAAAGAAGTTAGGTTATAAAAGCTTTTCTCTTTGAATTAAAAAAAAAAAAAAGGGGCAAACTAATGAACAAGTGACATCACTGTGCCTGAGGAAAGTATGCGAAGATGCTACTACATAGTTTACCATTTTTGGTTTTTGATTATTTTTTTTTAATTATAGTGGTAAACAATATTATAAGAAGAGATACGATTAATGAAGATATCTTGAATTGTAACAGAGGCCAAATCATAGAACCATAGAATATTTATTGCAGCACTGCAGATAACAATTCCAGCAAAGATGCCACTTTTTACCTCTACATTTGGTATGGTAGCTGCATGGACAGAGTTCTAACCAGAAAGCAATTTAAGCCTTGCAGTTCCTACAGTGAAACATAGTATCTTTCCTGCGTGAAAAGAAAATACTCTCTGCAAACTACATGCTGGTAGTTTTAGTGCTTTTAGAGACTAACCTCTCTAAAGAACGTAGCTGCTGTTATAGCAGGTGGCTTTGCATACCTTCAATTGAAAATTAAGAAGTATCAGCAAAAAAAAATCTCTATACGGTGTTTACTTTGTTTAATGTTCTTCCCCTTTAATGGTGCTTTTTTTTTTTTTTTTTTTTTTNTGTGTAGGATGTCTGCATTAGCAAGGAATGTGTCACAACACAGTGTACCACTAAATTCCTGGGATACATTGTGGGGCTCCTGATGAATCTGTTGTATGTGGCTTGGGGAGTTTACACTGAGTAAGAAAGATATGGTCTGATGTTGTGGTTCAGACATCTCCACTATGCGTATGGCTTTGCTTTCTGAAGGCAAACAGGTTATAAACATGCTGGGTGACCTTGTAGTGGTGTGACCCAAACATTGATCGAGAACCTAATGTCTTCATTTCTAGCATTGCCAAGGACCTTCTAGTTTATCTTTATCTGGCATTAATCTAGTTTGTGTGGAACAAAACCACTCAGAAGCAGTACATGGTAAATGGAAGGGATCAAGGATTTGCCTCAAAATCGTTCTGAATCAAATTGCTGATGTAGGTATAGTCATATAACTTTCAGGGGCTTGATATATGCTTAAGATAAAGGCATACATAATTGCTATATTTAATTCTTGTAGTTAAGGGGAGGAAGTTATACAAATAATACAGTTTCTCAATTTGATGTTTGTATTTTCCAATTGATGTAAGAAAGAAATGAAAAATTCTGGGGCATGGTGTACAATTGTATAAATGTGTTGTACTCTTGGTTGCTTTACCTTTCCTCTACTGCTGTGTTAACTGGTAGCTTGATAAAATTATGTATTTTATGGCAGGTGGCTTGCTGTAGGTCCTCTGCTATTCTAGGATGCATTCTTTCAACAGTCAAGAATGCTTGTTTGAAACAAAATGCTGAATTTTGACTGGTACCTCAGTGCACAAGGGTAACAAATGTTGTATGCTTCAAAGCAAACCTTGAAGTTATTTAATAAATCCAATACTCTGGAATAAGAGATGGAAAACTGCTTTTGGACAGAAGTGCACAATCATAAAATATATTGCTATAGTCAAAGATCAAGAAGATACAAAAAAGTTTTGAAAACAAAACAGAAAAGCTGCATAGATCTCTGTAAATAAAACAACGTTCATCAAGAGTATACTCTGATGATGTATCAAAACCTTACCCAGTGTAGTTTATCGAAAGCTAATTATTTCCTGAAAATCACGTTTGATGTTACAGTAATGCTAGTGAATATGGAAAGCGTTCAAGTTCAAAGAACAAGTAGGATGCCTTTCACAGAAACACAAAATCCTGCTGAAAAAAGCAAGCATCTGTAGCAGGCAGATGGTTTTTGCTATAAGACTACCAAACAGTTCCATGTCTGTGCACTCAATATTGCTGTTTCTTTCAGTTTTCACTGTGTAAGCTGTATTTGTTAAGTAGAGAATGTCTAAACTCTGATAAAGACAATACTTGTATGGAATATATTTTTTTTCAGTAATGTTTCCAGTAGAAGAGTAGGATTTGAAAATGTGTTGCATTTTAGGTCCTGAAGGCAGTGGATAATATAGATAGCTCTTCTGTATGTTTTCTGGTCCAAGAAGTTATGCTATTTCAAGCTCCTTGGTGGCATTTTTCTTTCCTGTGGTTGGCTCATCTTTTCTGACATCTTCTGTCCCCTCTTCCTCACGCTGTCAACATCTGTCTGCTTGTTTTCTTTTTTCTGGCTTCTTGTGAGATGCCATCCTTCTGTATTTCTTTCCTATTGTGTTCTGCCCCTTGTTCTCCGTTTCAAGCAGGGTGCAGTAACTATTGTATGGTATGGTGAAACAGCAGTAAAGAATCTGTGATCCAGTTAAATGCATCTATAATGCATTAGTACAGTCTCGGAAAGAGAAATACTTGAGATGGTAACAGTGGCTTGCATAGCCTCTTAGTCCGATAAGATTTATACTGTTTTGCAAAGAATGTTTCAAATTGTCTTGCTTTATAGCTGTATAATAAAACACCCCAAAACTGAAAAGCTTGGGAAGATACTCTGGTGCCAAGGGCTGCCACTGTTCAACAATTTAGTGGCAAGGCTAGATTTTCATTTTTTTTTTGCTGAGGTGAACTGTGCCAATACATTTATTAGGAGGACTAAGATATGCTGCTGCTGCTCTGCAACACAGAGGCCAAAAGATCCTGGTTGTTGCTCTTTGAATGGAAAAGTCTTTCTGATTATGATGAATGAAAAATGTCTTTCTGACTAAAACTTTCCATAAGCGTGAAGAATTTGCTTTGCTGTGTGACAAAGTGAGGTTATGTTTTACTGGAAGAAAGTGCAATTTGATCTCAGTTGTTCTTCAGGTGATTTAAAAAAAAAAAAGAGAGGAAAAATAGAGACAAGAAGAGTATTTTGTTAATTATTAAAGTTGATATGGAGAGAGATGCACTGTAGGTTTTTATTTTTAATTTCACTGTTACTTTTAGTGCAAGTGAAGAGCCAATGCACTGTATGGTTTACATATTGTTTGATTGGCATAAACCTTAGAGCTCACAGTATTGCTTATTGGGAAGTGGAGGAGATGGAAGAGAAAGTAGCTCTGTGAATGCACTCCAAACAAATTTGTCTTCTGTGCAGCAACTGTCAGGTGTAGTATTTTTATAAATATGGAACTGTGCCAGAGAAGTTGAAATAGGACTAAATGGTAATAGTAAATAAATGGTCTCTATTGCAAGGGATGCTGGCCTGATCCAGGTTAATCAAAACAGGAGAAAGAAAGGAGACAATTTTGGATGTCTCAGGAAAACCAAAGTCAGAAGCAGTTTCTCCTGGGGTGGTATTGGAGCTCGGCCACCTAAAATATTGTTAAGAAGTCACCACAGCTTCTGCGATTGTGGTGTTCTTTCCATGCTACATGTGATGTTAGAGCTGCCTTATTTGGTGTAAGCAAATTATTTTTTCCTATTAGAAATTTATTTAGACTTTTTCTGTCTTTGATTGTTGCATGCTAGTTTCCAAAGTTGTCTAGTGATCAGAGCAAGGTCAGTGAAGTTGGTGAATATAAGGTTATACCCCTCTGCTCAGTGTTTTAAAATAAATCAAGTGTCCTTTTGCAGGCAACATGCCAGAGGTACTTATCATTTGATGTGAGTTGATGAATATTTGCTGTTGGGCTGCAAAGATCACTCAAAACTTGGTGCTGACAGGGGGTGGGTAGTCCCAGTCAGCCAGAATCACTGGTACTTTGGCAATGGGGCCCAAGAGCAGACCCTCTTCAGTTTGCGGCTTCGCAGCACTGCAAAGTGAAATGAAGATAACTTTCTCCTTTTATAATTATATACTTTGTGACTACAAGCTAAAAATATTACTGAGCTTTGGCCTACCCTGAGGGCCATTCATGGATGTGGAGGACTGTGATACAATTTGCCTCAATTATCTGTTACCAGGATGTTGATATTGAGTTATAGGCTACTCAGTTACTGGGAAAACGTGAGTCCCTTAAGTGAGGGATGGGAAGTGGCTATTTGAATCAAAAAACAGTTATGGGATAGGTAGAGCTAAAATAGGACTGTGCCACTTGAAATGAGTATTCCACTGAAATTGCTGGAACTAAGGAGCAGAGGGAGCAAGAAGAATTAGTGTCATTCTTTCAATAGGGTGGTTATATTATACAGCTTGAACTGTCAATGTGGGAATAATTGCATTTTTCTTTCTTTCACAAGAGATACGGATTTAATACCAAACCTGATTTTTTTCATTTACAGGCATCAACTTATCACCATATTCAAGAAATAATGGTACAGTTATTACGCACCGTGAACCGCACTGTTATTACAATGGGACGAGATGATCCCTTAATTGTGAGTAATATTTTAATGTATTTTTAACACTTTGAAAGTAATTTTATAGTTATCCTGAAAAAATGCTTTACTTTCATTCAACTGTCCCATGGTAGCGTCCTTTGAAGTGTAGTTGAATACTGTGAGATTTGTATGTTCTTTCAAAAACCAAACATTAAATACAAAGTTAATTGCTGTTTGCAAAAAGAAGAACGTTTTTACAAACCTGCATAAAGGTCACACTTTAAGACACCGAAAATAGTGTTTCTACTAATCTAAAGTGAAGTGTCTGAGTAAAACTAAAAAAAAAAAAAAAAGCTACTCTGAACAGCTTATACAAAATAATGGGTGGATGCTCTGTTTCTCCCAATTTTTCCATGTGCTTTACTTTTTTGTGGGTTAGCGTTGCTATGGAACAGCTGCCATTCCTGGCTCTGTTTCTGGAGGTGGAAGATGATGCCCCCTGCTCACAGGGAAAATATCTGGTGATGCGCTGGCACAGAGCACTCACCTGAGATTTTTCTGGAAATTCCATGGTTTGAGAGTTATACTGAAGAACAGATTCTGCAATTTATTGAGTTTTAAGTACATATCTTGTGAGTCCTCCTCTTGATTGAGATGATTTGTGAGAATGCATGCGAGTTGTTCAGCAGGAATTATGGAACTTGCCCTTCAGACTGTGCGCTTAAGATGTATGTTAATTGTTAGTCTTTGGAGATTTACATTGTTCTGCAAAATCATGAGCAGCATTTACTTCATGGTTTTGGCCACCAGAGGTACATTGCTTGTCTTATAAAATGTACTTTGTTTCCCTGTTCGTTTCTTTTGGAAAACCAAAATAACAGTTTTAGATCATTGCCAGTCAGAGCATGCATGTCTCCTAATGATTAGTCTCCTAATAATTGAGTTCTTCAGAGGAGATATTTGCCAATGGTTGCTTCAAACTCCCTGGCGGTAGATCTGCAAGTTTCAGAAATCATACCATTAGCTGTTTATGAGAACTCCAGTCTGCTGTTACTCTGTGTGTAACCCTGTGGCGTGTATGCATGGGCGTAGCAGGAAGAGGTTTTGAATGAAGACCCAGTGAAACCTTTCTGTTCTCTGCAGTGTTTGAAAATGTTTTCTGTACTTGCAAATAAAGCATCATATGAGTGTCATGGATGATGTAATCAATCTATTAAGGAGTATGTCTGGATACCACAAACGGTCAACGAAGAAGCAAAATGAAACGGCAGTAAAACTGCAAAAAGGATCCTTATCATTAGGAAATATTAGGAAATCAATAGGAAACAAGTTGGTTATAGTCGATTGAAATGGCTCGGAAAATCTGTTTGTTTTCTTGTTGGTTTTTTTTTCTCTCATCTACTGTAATTTGTTCAGCTGTTCTTACATACAAAGATCAAATCCGGTGTGAATTTTGATATCCAGATGTCTGTATTCTAATAACGCTCATAAGCACTTATGCATGTGTGTATATTGGGTATTTTAGAGGTCTTTTCAAAGCAGAATCCTGATAAATTACAAAGCATTTTCTAGAGCTGAGGCAAGATCTCTCAACAGAGTAATCTTTTACATGTGAAGAAATTGTGATGAACAAAATAGTCTTTTGCATTCAGAAAGAACTGGCAAAATAAGCTCATTACATGCTCTGTGTACTGCCTTTAGTTCACTCAGTTAATTTGCAGGTTTGCTTTTAAAAGCTCTTGAGGGAGCCAAACTTGTTGAAAGCCTGAATGCTTAATCTTTTAAAAATGAAGTAGATAGATAGTCAGGAATTATGGCCTTCTGCAGAATGCGTGGGTGAGCTGAAGTTGCTAAAAGTATGGTGAACTCTGCAAGGACAGGTGGGACATATGGAATAGCTGCAGTCAGACTATGATGTCGTATAGATATGAGTGACAGTTCAAATTGGACTACGTCTGTTATTTACTTCCAGGAGAACAGAAGGTTGCTATTTAGATTCTTAAATCTGTTACTACGTTTTTGAATATTGTAAGTATTTTTATCTTCTGCTGTATAATTTCTAGAATTTGAAAATGGTGTGAAAAACAACGCTAATACTATGGTTGCAAAACAATGGTTACAGTTTACAAGACATAATTCCTTCCATGTTTAAATGTCTTGCACCTGATAGAGTACTGGATTTTATTTACCTTAATTTTTTTTTTGCTTTCTGGCAGGGATAAGCAGGTTAATGTTTATATTTGGGTGTCCTTTTCACGGTCTTCTAGCTCCTTGGCAGAGGAGGAGTTAAAAGGATTTTGAGTTACAGTTGCCTTTATCTTTTCTTGCTACAATGCCAGTTGAATCTAGGGGAAGGTGCTGCCTTGTGCTCAGCTGGTAGCAGCATGCTGTGAGCTTTGTACATGTAATTACTGGAAACAGTCAGGCTAAGAAGGACGTAATCCCTTCCGGAGAAGGTATTGGTGAGGGAAAAGTAATTTGGCTCTCTGCAACTAATGCAGAGAAGTCTTACTTAAATGCCACTCTTGCCTTCATTATGATGTTTTGGCAGTTGAAGGCTTTAACAGCTGCTTGTTTATTTTCACTTAACAAAAAAAAAAAAAAGCCTTAGCTGTTTATAGTTGTAGAAGTGCTTCTTGTTTATAGTTGTAGAAGTGCTTCTTTGTTAGTTAAACAAAAATGTCATAAATCCACCATATGCACTTAAAGCTTTCCTTTGCTACTCCCAAAGTTGATTTTGTTCACAGTGTCAGTTTAGCATCATGAAAAGAGTGTAGTAATGCTACACAGAAAAGTTTTTAGGCAATATTTATATAAGATATTCTACAAATTAAGACTTTGCTGAAAAGAAAACAGTGTGCCTTGTTAACCAAAGCTACTCTAGATAGCATACTTTTGCAAAAATCAATACTCTTTGGGGAAATAATGACCAGAGAAACCATTTTACAGAGCTGCTGTGGTTGGAGAATATGGTATATTCAAATATACATGTGGTCTTGCTAAAAGTTACAGCTTTTTTATTCAGTATTCAAATTGAAATCTTTTCAAAAAGCTGGAAAGCTGCAGAATGATTCCGTGAAAGACCTATTTATTCATTTCCCATTCACTTTCCTTTTCTAAAGAACAATTGTTCAATTCCTTTATAATTTGTTGTTTGTTATTAATTGACTACTGAAACCTAAGAAAAATATCTCATTTTATTGCAAAAGATAACATCACATTTAAAGAACCTAGAAGTTTACAAACATTCATTAGATAATACTTTTCATTAGGAAGTTGTTTTGTGTCAAAGCTAGCATAATTACTAAGTATTGTGACTTTTTCGAAAGAGCTATAGTGCATGGAACTATAAAATGCTCTACATGAACTGCTGTTACATGTCAGAGAGAAATCAGTATTTTATTCATACTTTCTGAATTTTTAAAGAAAGTTAGGCTGACTCCTTAAAACAGCAATTTCAAATACAGTAATTTTGGAATATGCTGTGTTCTGTGCAAGGTTTTAAAAATAACATATTGTAGCTGTCATTTAAATATGTCTTTCAGAGAAGCCTACAGTATTTTGTATGCAAGTGCTGTCAAGTAGCTGTGGGTTTGGGGTTTTTTGTTTTTGGTTTGTGGGTTTTTTTTTTTTTTAATTTTATTTAAGAGCATGTTTGTATGTATTTCTAACATTTATTTTGTATTCTGGGAGCTGGTCTTAGGCATTGCACTGTGATTTTCTAAATCAGAAAAATTTTTGTAGCCAGCACTACTATCTTCTAAAAATCTACCCATTTCTATTGCTTTTCCAATCTTGAGACCATAAATCGCATAGTGTATATCTGGTAATTCTTTTATTTCCCATATGAATTAATAATTAATTACTAAAATATTTTTAAAATATTTAAAAAGCAATGCTTGCATATTGCATTTTCACATACTTTAGATTCTCCATTTGTGTTAAAAATCAATAGATTTTTAGTTATTTTGTGTTGCTAGGATATATTTCTATGTTAAATCTAAACAAAACATATAGCAACTAATAAGTCTTAACCTCTTGCTGTGGCTGCTGCATGCCATGGCTGACACTTTCCCACTGTTAATTTGTAATGTAACAAATAGCCTTTTGCTCCAAGGTTGTTTTTGAAATTTTATGTAGAAAGCTTATTGTGTGTGACGTACTGTGCAGAAGACTGGGTATAAATTCCTGCATTTACTAGGTACAGTTTTATTGTGAAGCTGATGCATATTCTTTGGTAGGAGTAATTTACTTTTGGCATACTTTTACCTTATTTTTCAGTTAAATTATTGCATGTTTTTGTTTATGGTAGTCTGAGCCTCTGCAAGAAGAATGAGGGAGTTCTGTCTGTGTTTCAGATAAGCCTTTTGTTTGGATGTTAAGCATATGTTTTTGAACTTGGCTGGCTATTGCTACTAATGCTGACAAAAAAATCGCTTTTGTTGTACTGAAGTCAAGAACACTAGGAGCAACTTTTCTGAAAGACAGTGCTTTAGCAGAACTGCAATTTCATATTTTCTTTCAAGGAAAACAGAAGTCTTGAAGGGGCGAATTTTAAAACACTGAACAGAGGGTAGGCTGAAAGACAAGTGAATGTTCTTAAAATGCAGCATTGGAAGCTGAGTGTCAGTTGGCCTAGATACCTTAAGGGTTTCCCTACTGCTGTGTGCTCATATGTTAAAAAGAGAATTTCATATCTATATATGGATAATCTATACTTTACTGATTGAGAAAGAACTGAAAAACAACCAACTGAGGAATATGGAAAACAAAGGCTGATTTTGACTGGGAGGTTAAAGATTAAAAATTGTCTACAATTCTGAATTCCATCAAGATCAGACATTAAAATATAAAACTTGTAAACACTTAAATCAGTATATTTCAGTTTTTTAGAAGTATTGATGCTGGTTCAGGTCATAAGAAAGACTTAGACCCTTACTTGCAACTATCTTTCGACTTTCTTAAACTACATAGAGTATTTCTGGTCTTGCGTAGTTTTACTGACCCCAGGAATTGATTTGTGCTATGGGGTGAACCAGAATACTGTGTTTTGTTTAAATTGAATAACCTGGGTCCTTTGAAAATATATTGAAGGCATCATGTTCATTATGCATGCAAAACCAAAATCAGGCAGCTTAAAATGAGCTTTTTTTGTGCTTATTAACAAAAAGAAAGACATAAAGGTTGCTTTCATATAATAACAAAGTATTGAAAATCAGTCCATTACAGGAAAAAAAAAATTACTGGTTCTGCTAGTATTAATGCTTGTTGGTATTGCTTATTATACTTTTACCACAGAGGATATTAGTCTTAAAATGTTATTTTAACACACAGAAACATTTACACACTAATAAATCCTTCATTATATCAGTTATGGAGACTAATGCAAAGTAGGAATGCTGTTGGCATATCAGCATAAGCAGCACGTGTATTTGAGTATAATATAATGACATTTTCTGATGTAATAATTTAATTCTTACCTTTGTTATACTCACAAATTATTATTGAAGAGCTTTTCTGTCTCACTAAAGGCATCCTTTTTGCTAGTAAAAATTCTAAATTAATGCTAATTTTGTGCATGGCATTTCCCTACTGACTGAACTTAACATGAAAATGTTTTCTAAAACCCTAAGTCCTTTAGAATTATGATAAATTAAGCCATGTCACATAGCATACTTCCTTCTAAATGAAGACTAGTTCTATCAAAAAAACTTAGTTCTTCCAGACAAAATTCTTCTGTGCAAAATTGTTTTTAATGTGTTTTCAAATGTGTAATTAACCCTAAGAATTGAAGGAACACAGAAGTTTACAAAAAGTGTACAGACATTTTTAACTAACATTGCACAATTAATACAATATGATTTAGAAAAATAGGATCCAGGGGGTTAATCTATTGAATACCCTGGCACCATTTGAACTAATTAACCACAGTCACTTCTAATAAAAGGTCTGCAGTACATTCCACTAAACATAAAATACATTAATTGAGCTTTACAGCGTGCCCTTTAAACTTGCTTTGGAAAACCATTTTCTCTCTGCCCCCTGTATGAAAGGTGACCATGTTTTCATGAGCAAAATAATAGTATCATCAACCCTAAATTAGGTTACATTGGCATACCCTGTGCTCGCTGTTAACTCGACTATTTTTGAAGGAAAGAAATAGCTGCATTGACGTCTGATAAAATCTTTTCAGCATATATTTTTTTATATAATACAGTTCATTAAATATTATTTTTGTGATCAATTTTGTATCATGTATCAACTTACTTAAATCTTAAGGCCAAAAATCCACGTCTTGGGATATTTTGGTGTACTGATACAGGTCTTAAATAGACAAATCGGGCAAGTGGTTTAGCAAGACAGTAGCCAAAGTGTTTTTTCCCCTCTACTGAGTAACTGCGTGATGACATCTGAGGCATTGTGTCCAGCTTTTGGCTTCCTGGTAAATGAAAGACATCAGCTTACTGGAGGGAGACCACCAAGATAACTGTGGGCTGCAGCATGTAACATGTGAAGAGAGGCAGTGAAAATTGGATTTGTTCAGTCTTTAAGAAGTGAAGGCTTAGGAGAGAGGTCTTATTATCTGTCTATTTCTTCTTGAAGGTGTATTTGGATAGGGCAAGATGTAACAGACGCAATTAGAACATAGGAAATTCAGGTTAGATGTTCAGAAAAAATTTGGAACAGCTTGCCCCAAGGGGTTATGGATTCTTGTCTTGGAACATCCTTAAAACGAAATTCAACTAATTGGACCTTACTTGACTAGGGAGTTAATACTAGAATTACCGAAATACTCTCTTGTTTTATGATTCTATGATTCCTTTAAGAGAAATCTATTAAATGGCTGAAATTTCTAAATGGTTGCTTTTTAAATTGAACCCATAAAAGGACAGAATAAAACTTAACCTGAAATTACTTTTTTTTGTTAAATGTTAGATGACTGCAACAAAAATATTTCAGTATGGGTGTGAAATAATTGTAACTTGTCTCCTTTAAGGAGAGATTTGTTTGAACAATGTAGATTCCCCTGAATTTGTTCTTCATTATGTCCTCTGTTTAAAGATCAAGAAGTTTGTTCTTTTTAGTCCATGTTCCTTATAAATAGGAAATCAACACTGTGTGACACCCTTAGAGTAGTCTACCATTGTTTTTTAAAGTAGACATTTAAGCCTCAATATTGTTGGAAAGTGGAAAAAAAGAAGTCTTTACAAAGCATATGAAAGTGTCCTTGGAAAAAATGAGAAAGCTTCTTTTCGAAAGAAACAATTTCTTCATGCGCCTTTTAATCAGTGAGATGATTTCAGTAAATTCAATTCTTTTGATTTTTCAGGTACCCTAATTAAATGTTCTTTAGCTTTGTGATTTCGTAATAACACCTTTTCAGGTGTGTGCTCTCAAACCTCTTTCTGTTCTCATGTCTTTTGAAATGTAAAAGGATCCATAAGGAAGTCAAATCCACCAGAAGCATTTTCTTTTCACTTTTTTTGTTTTTCTTCTTAACTCCTTTTTCTCGGGAGCTGGATGATCAGATGGTAGCTTCTGAGGTGAAGCTGAAGCTGGATTTTGCTCTGCGTGATCCAGCATTTTCAAAATCTGATGAAATCTTCCTTCTTGTTGTCTGAAGTCATATTCTACACTATGGAAAAATAAAGACATTTAAGCTAGTAAGTGAGAAATTCCCTCTTTAAAAAGCATGTGGAAAGGATGCTTCCCTCAGAACAATTTGGCATTTTTCAATATTAGAGCCTTGTTAAAACACAAGGTTATAGGATACTGCTTTGAAAATAAATTAATCTCTTAATCTTTTCTGAGGGAAACCTTTTTCTCTATATGAGTTAAGAACTCTAGCATTGCGCCCAGAACAATGGGACAAAAATTAAGGGAGAAAAAATGGAAATGTACTAGGATGACCTTTCAATGCGTTTTATTCAATCATCAGATTTTGATACTGTAATCTAACTCAGTCATATGCCTGGCATGAATTCAAAACTCTCACATACTTAACTTTGTTAAATGTGAACGTCTCCTGCTAGGAGACCTGCTAGGACTAAAATATATATGAAATTAAGCAAATACATAAGTCTTTGAGATAAGTGGTACTAGTTAACAGGAAAGTAGAATCTAACTAATTTTCTCCATTGAAACCCATAATTATTATTGATGTCAAAGGAGAGCAAAGATGTTAATTAGATAAGAGCAGATGTGTGCACAGAAATAAACATAAGGTTCAAAAGAATCAATGTGGACAGTGATTATACAATCCGATGCAACCAGTACAATTAAACAAAAACAAACAAAAAAGATGCAGTGCTGTATGTTTTTTTTCTTTTTCAACCATCTTTTCTGGGCAGGAGAGTGGGAGCTATATCAGCTAGGTCTGCTGTGGAGGTTTTAGCAGTTGGAGGGGAGAGTGGAAAGGAGCTGGTTGTATTTTCCATAATCTTTGGGATGAAAAAGGCATCATCAGACGGATGTTAGGATGTCACATTAAGACCCTGAACCTGATTTGGCCACTGAGTAGAAGAAATCTGTAAAATAAGTAAATAAGCTTATCTTTTGAACACTATTAATTGTGAGTATTTGTATGTATATAGGAATCCATAAACGTTGTTGAATAATATGTTAAAATTAACTAGAAGCTTATTTCCATTATAATTAATATGTTTTGGGTTTTTTAATGAAATAAAGTACCTCAAGGGGCAAAAACAAAGCAATAGGGTTATTCTAATTTAGAAGAACTGGGGAGGGATCACTGGACAAGAAGCAATACACAATAAATGTATAAGAAGCAGAAGAAAGTGATATAAATGACAAATTTGATCAGTGCCTCTTCAATTTTATGGGTTATTGCTAAAACTGCAACTTAATGCTTTTCAGTAGTCATAGATCACAAGCGCTGGAGAATGAAACATTTGGTTTATAGCATACGTAAGGATAGCATCTGCTTATGTTCCTTTTTTCTTCCTTACTTTAAAGTTTCTAATTTAATGTTGGAGAGATCATCTCTGGAGCCCTCAGCACAGGAAAAACATGGACCTGTTGGAGTGTGTCCAGAGGAGGGCCACGGAAATGATCTGAGGGCTGGAGCACCTCTCCTATGAGGACAGGCTGAGAGAGTTGGGGCTGTTCAGTGTGGAGAAGAGAAGGCTCTGGGAAGACACTATAGCCTCTTCCAGTACCTCAAGGGGCTGGCAAGGATTGGGGTAAACTTGTTAGCAGGGCCTGTTGCGATAGGACAAGGGGTAATGGTTTTGAACTAAAAGAGGGTAGATTTAGACTAGATATAAGGAAGAAATTTTTTTACAGTAAGAGTAGTGAAACACTGGCCCAGGTTGCCCAGAGAGGTGGCAGATGCGCCATCCCTGGCAACATCCAAGGTCAGGCTGGACAGGGCTCTGAGCAACCTGATCTAGTTGAAGACGTCCCTGCTTGTTGCAGGGGGGTTGGACTAGATGACTTTTAAAGATTACTTCCAACCCAAACTACTGTATTAACTCTAGAGGCAAGAGGTCAATTCAGTCTTCATTTAATACTGTCCCTTGTATTCTGAGATAACGGTTTGTCTTCAGTTGCTACTTGCATTTGTTTATTATAATTTGTCTTCCAGGATCTAGATTGATAAGTTCCAATTCATCTCACACAAACCTGCTGGATGGTTAATTAAGCTAAACTTCTAGCCACTGTATACCTGGTCACTGTTAGACCAAAAAGCTCTTTATTGCTTTTTACCAGTCGGTGTAATCCACGCTTGGATTGATATGAGACTAGTGTATTGCTTGACTCGGGCACTGCTTAAAATGTGCATAATAAAGATGGGTCAGTGCCAGTAACCTAACATTCTGCTTGTACAGTGTTTGAATCACCGATGAGTTTAGGTTCTTTAAGAGCAGGACAGTGGGGAGCAAGATGAAACACTTGGTTCCGTAACATTGATGCTACCTTAGTGGGAAAAAAACTTGCATGGATCTTTTAGGCTTCATAAAACACAGGGATTGCATGGGTTTGTCTAGAGCAAAAACTGGTAACAATTACTTCTTTCAGAATGTTGTCTAATATGTTATGAACTTCCAATATTAGTTTCTCAGAATGCTTTTTTTGTAACCGCATCTTGTGGAACATCTCTGTAAAGTGAAGTGATTCCTTGCTGTCTCCTGTTCTGTCTCTCTTAGAACTAGAAACTCTTTAGAGGAACTGTGTTCTCTTGTATGTATTCTACTAATCATTGCACTGTAAGACTCCAGGCACCATTATTATTATAAACTACCTAGTAAATAAAAAAGGCACATCAACGTTTTGATACTTCCCACATTCTTTCCATCAGATACTTGTGCTTGTTGCTCAGGATCTTTCCTGTATTGAAACTGTGTAAACTAAAAACACAGGGTAAGCATCATAGTTTATTCTTCTGGAGAAAAGGCATCCTGTGGTAAAGCATAGTTTGAACATAAATTCTAGAGAGTGACCTCTTTTCCTGTATAGTTCAATAAAAATGCACAGAGATTGTTTGGAGACAATGACCAAGTAAAGGAAATCTGTTTTGTCCTGGATATTCCTTTTTATACAGAGTCAGTCTATGCTTTTTGATAAGTCGTGTAACTTCATGGAGAATCCAGTGGACTGTGGAGAAGGCTAACAGCTTTGTCTCACAGGAGTTGTCGTGTTTAAGGTGTGACATGTCATTTACTTTGAGATTTCATTACCAGAGGTTTAGGACGCCAGCACTCGACTGAGTTTTATGTTGAACAATAGCTTCCAGTGCTGTATCCAAGCCTGCCTTTACCTAACAAGCTTGTTAAGCTCTTCCATAAATTTGGCTCATGTAGAAAATCTGGTGTGAAAAACTCTTCCATGTGGATATAGCCTATTCATTATAGTCATAAAAAAATTGAAAGTCATAGTACTTACAAACTGACAAAGCTAATGGCCTGCAATATTCTTTTAAATAAAGGAAAAGTGTTCAACCTAAAAAAGAAATTCTCCTAGCCTTTACTTTTGTAAATGTGAACATGTTTAAATATCTGAAACCTCTGGAATACTAATACATATGAATATCTTTGAAGGGATAAAAAAATTGTAGGAGATGTTTCAAATCAACTTCTCCTTAATTTTGCAGCATGTCTAACTTCAGTACCTGATCTTGACAATATATGACTGAAAAGTTTGTTTTCCACTGGCCTTTTTTAAAAAAAAACCAAAAGTTTAAAACAGTAGAATGCATCAGAAATGTGATATGTATAGCAAGGAAAGTGAGCGTGCAATTTAATTAGCTCATCAGCTGCAAAATCCTTTAAGTTCAGTGTCCCTAACAAAAAAAGGAATGCAAAAAGACAGGATTAAAATAGCAGTATTATAATTTCTCCACTGCCTTTGGTTTGAATACATATTCTCTACGTCCCTAAATGAGGCCTAAGGTGCCACACGTACATTTTGACTGTGCACTCATTTTCCTTTTCCTTCTCTTAAGTCTGCAGTGTATTGCAGCACTGGAAAGGAGCTAAAATGGCAAAGTGTGAGCTCCAGCTCTGATTCTGCTGCATTTGTGCAATCTGTTGCTTAATATTCTATGAAGAGCCCAATGAATCTTACAGAATCAAATAACTGAAGATGTGTGTTTTCTGCCTCATAACTGAGGTTGTAGAGATTAGATAACGTGTTTGTCAGTTGGGGGAAGCCTATGAAGTCCCTTGCTGAGTGGACAGCTGTATGTGCAGTATAACCCAGACTTTGTACCTGCTGGCTTTTTGGGGAATGGCTGGCAAGCTGAAGGCTGTTACAGTGTGTTTGTATAGACATAGCATTTGAAATATGTACAGCTTCCAGAACACACTACTACAAAGCTTTTGGTCATAAGAGTTTAACATAAACTGTGGTTTAATTTTGGAGCAACTTACACTCAAATTGTGTGCTCTCAAAATAATAACAAATAAACATTTACTGAAGGGGGAAGTGTGGGAGTTTTGTTTTTGTTTTGCACATAAACATGAACTGTAGCTATAGCTTTCTGGCATTTGGAGAATTGAGCGTTTATCTTTTCCAAGATCTAAATTTATTACAGAAATCCTAGCTTTAAAAGTGTCACACAGAAAGGGAATTTCGTCATCAGAAACGGCATCAAAGGTTTTCAAAACATGCTAGTAATAATGCTGTGAAACATTAATGGGAAATTTCTATTTGAATTATCAGAAGTACAGTACCTCTTTCAGATAACACCAATATTAATTGTTTTCTACTTGGGAAAACAAACTACATCAGACATACCACTTGGTTTTTTGTTAAAAACTGATTAATAATAATTGAGACCTTTCATAGCTGTGAGCAAAACATTGATCTATACAGACAATACAAAATTGTGTGAAGGAGTGAAGTACCTGTAAATGATACATGCGGTGTTCTGACAGGTGCTGCAGTTGTTGAGGTCTTGACCAGTGTGATAGAAGTTACGCCTGCAATAGACAATAGGTCATGTAATGTGTGTTTATAGATGCATTAACAGATCTTTGAATCTTTCATGAATAAAACTAATTCTGTTCACCACTTCTATTCTTGTTACTAAAAATTATAGTGTCAAATTCTAAATTAGAACGCTGCTTTAAAAAACCCAAACCCTATGCTGATTTATGGTTTTGTCTTGCATCTTTCCCACTTCATGCTGTTAAGATTCTGCTTGTTGGTTCTTGCACGAATACTTGTTATGAAAACACTTCGACATGCGACTGCTTCTTATAAACACACTTTTTTCAAGTATTTGAAGTTTTCAAATATTTTCAAGTACTCTTTATTTGTTTTTATTTTATTTTTATTTATTTCAATATTTTCAAGTATTTGGTTTTCAAGTATTTGAATATCCATGCTTTTGGTGAATTAATCTCTACCATTATGCTTTCCATTCTTTCCCCTTTTCATGTTTTCTCACTTGAGTATAAACAAGTCAGATTTTTACTGCATGCAAAATTGAAGTATTGAGAAAACAAGAGAAGTGACTTTCATACTTAACACCAACTAGAATTATTTTTATGATGGAGAGATCTGTAGTAGATACAGTTTGAGGTGCGTGGCTCATTACATCTGAAGGATGCACAGCACTTATATTTAATCAGTTTTATTTGAATTAGGGGAGTTCAGTTGGTACTGAAATAATCTTGAGTGCTTTTGGAATTGAAGTGGAGGTTCATCACATGCGTTGTTGTGCTACCTCCACAAGTACTTGGAATGCTCAGTTTTACTGCTAGATGATTCTAGCAAAGTGGATTGGAGCTTATAATTGAATCTCAATGTGAAACTTAAAGATATTGGGAAAACTTTTGTTCTTGACCATGTGGTAACTGAAAAGAAATGGACTATAAATATTGCTGGATAATCTGACTGTGCTTCACTGCAAGTTACTCTTCCTAATGGTCAGATTTCCAAACATAATTGAAACTCATCCACTGTGACATACATAGCTACATGCAGGGGAGAAGGATTGGTTATTTTTTTCTGTAATTTCCTAAAGAACCATACTCTGATGGTAATTGTATGAAATATACTACAGACAAGTGATTGCTTAAGGTTGACACGTACTTGGGATTCCCTGTGCCTGCCCTGGATCTTGCTTCTAAACCAAACTTTTGGGATTTGGTGTTTAATAAATGTTTTTGCTTTTTTGTTATCAGTGTGTCTGCCTGAATTCTGTCTGTTGTGTCCAGGCTATTACAAAGTTGGTGCTAGAAAATTGTCTGGGCTTTTTGGATAGAGGAAAATGACTAAGAGCAGCCCTCTGAGAGAAGGTAGTTGGAGCTGAATTATATGGAGAAATTATTACGTGGAATAAAAATTTATGTGGGTGTAGTGGAAACTAACTGAAGTATTTTCATGCTAACAGCCAGGTGGACATTACTGGTTAATGTTTCCTGATAAAAAAAGATAATCTGTACAGAGTGAAATTACATGTTAACTTCATTTATATTATTTTAATTTTTTTAATGAGTGTAAATTAATATTTGGAGTGTGAGTTGGAGAATTATTCATCAGAAATGCAAGAAGGTAATTTCAAGTCCTAGATAAAATATTTTGAGAAAGAAAGAATTCTTCAGTATAGATTTATTTTTCTTCAGAACTTGTAAGAAAATTGGGGCCTATAAAACTGTGGCTTCAGTTAGTTATATCCTGACAGTTTTTGCACAGCCACACAAACCTTTTCTGTCCACCTGGGGACAAGTGCAAAGACCTGGTGCTGAGTCACCTGAGCAAGTCAGTGTCATGGTCTGTGCTATTTCTGTGCAATGGAACCTACACAAAAATCTCAATGCAGTCGTCGTCTTGTAATGTTTGCAGAGTTTGTGTAAATGTGGAAGATTATCAGAGTTATTCCTTAATTGTAGTCAGTAAATACTATTGATACACATGATCTGATTTTAAAATGAAGGATGCAGTTTTACACACAAACCAGTTGTACATAAATGATTATTCTAGATGCCTAAGCTAGCTGGGCTAGTATGATAGCATAGACTTCATGTTGTTTTTTCTTTAAAAAAATAAAGTAAAATGGAACCTTTATTCTCTTGATACTTAGATTTATTTGTAGGTTTTTTGAAGACAAAAATTATTTGATGAGTATACTACATTATCATAGAACAGAACTTTAAAATGTATCCTAGATCCTAGAAATGTATCTAGATACATCCTATAGCAGTAGGAGCTGCTGTTAATGGTTTGGAAAGCATTATTACGATATTCTAAAACCTGTTTTGAGCATAGAAATATTTAAAATTCTATTTTGACCTTGTCCTACAAAAGTTTCCAATCTTGAAACATTAATTGCATTTATATTATTATTATTATTTATAATGCATAAATAAGTTCCATAAATAATGCTTAAAGCCTTGGCTAATAGTCACTATGAGAGCACAATAAAATAAATACAGGGCCATGCATTCTTATGATAGTGCAGAAAGCAGTCATTCTAAAATCTGAGATTCCAAAGTGAGTTCTTGCCAACAATCTTCACCTGCTCTATGTTCATAGTTTTAATCCCTTTTAAGCACCTACCTCCACCTCCCGTGTAATCTTCCTGACATATTGAAGCTCTTGAAGTTTACTGGCATTGTTCCTTTTCCTACTCTTAAGGCATTCCCTTTAAGCAGCTATGTTGTTTGTGGTATCATGAAATGTAGGTAGCAGTGTGGTCCCCAAATGTCTGCAGATGCTATGCTTTAGCCACTAATACTTTTTTGCTTATGAAGGCACTAATAATTTATTGAACAGAAGCATGTTTGGGCTGATATAAACTGTTTCAGCATGTGCACTGCTTTGGCACTAAATGCATATCTGACCTTGCTAGTTGTTAGTTGCTCGAGATAGTTGGCTTGCCGTAGGATTCTGTTGTACTCCATTAGAACATTAGACTGTTATGTTTTGTTGTTCTACTGCATACAGATTTTAGCTAGATGGAGACTGCCAACTCTCAGGTGTCAGTGACTTTGTATCTGACACCATAAATCTAAATAAAAAAGGGAGTTAATAAACTATGTCTCACTGTGTTGAGTAGTGTCAGCTAAAGCCAAACTATAAAAAGACTAGCTTCTCTGCCGAGGCCCAAATACTAGAAAAAGGGCATAAAATACCCTTTTTGCAAACTCATCTTTAAATATTGCAGGAAAGACTTTTTTTCAGTAGCAAAGGTTAAAAGAATACTAACATCTACTTTACACTTCTGATGAATTACTAATATTAAAATGCACCATACCCTTCACTGAGGGCTCTGGATTTTTCCAGGTCTTGGATTACATTCAAAAGGACTTTAATCTTCTCCTGGTTCGACTGCAAGGATTCCTCTACAGACTGCAGCCTGCCTTGTAGGGCACAGAGTTCGCCATGTGCCAAATGAATTTGATTGATTTCACTAATCTCTTTGTTGGTTTGTGGTTTTATTTCATTCCTTGGCAGATAAGACTTTATGTGAAATCCGTCTAAACAGCTGTTACACTGGGAAACATCTGACTGGGTAGAATTTTTCTTGATTTCAGTGTTACATGACAGAATAGATTTTGACGCGTTACTGCTGGTCAGTGACATTATTGTGTGATCATCATTTGTTAATGTCACACAGCTGGAATCTGTTTTGTGCTCTCCTGCCTGTTGATAGTCTCTGAGGAAACAAGGAGATGAACTGTGGTTTGATGGAGGTGATAATGGAGTAGTTTCCTTACTGCTTGCATCTTTGCTGGCTACAGGCGACTCAGAATCACTTTTATCTGCTTCACAAGAGTCAGGATGAGGATTACATTCCCTGCAGTTAGTAGAATTGCTTAGACAAGGGTACGCTTTTTCAGAATTAGATGACAACGTGCTGTTTTCATTATTTTCATCGCTATTTATGACAGTAGAAGAATGCAGTGAATTATTTAAATCCATGGTTGTGTCTGGTGCATCCACGGAAACACTGTTGTCTTGTGGAAAACTCACATGTATGTATTCAGGCACCTGTGTAGAAACAGTTGTCTTCTCTGATGCTGAGAAATCATCTGAGTGGATAGGTCCATTGCTCTGTGCTTTTGATGGTCTTTGACTTAACTGACCATCCCCCTCACTATTCCTACATTCATCTTCCAAACGATTAGTTATTCTTAAATAACAGAGATCAGAAGACATAATGTCTTGTTCTGAAAGATTGCCATTTACTTGGATAGAATTTGCAGGCTCAGTTGGCATTTCTGTTAATGATTTGCTTACTGTCAGCTTTTTCTTTTTAAAAACCGGGAAGTGTTTCCTGAGGCTAGGAGATGTTTGTATGGCAATATTCTGAAGCCCCTTCTGAGCCCTTGGAAAAGATGGAGATTGATGTAGCAAAAAATCGCTATCCCTAAATATTTCTGTTTTTCTGGTCGTGAATGCCGTATCTTGGGCAGGATTAGTATCCATTTCCATCTTTGTGTTCACACCATCATCCTTGAATCGAACTTGCTGAGACTTGGTCCTGCGGTGGTGTGGCTGTCTCATAAAATCAGCTGAATCCAGACTGTTCCTTTTCAATAGCACTGGGCGCATTTTCATGTTTTGCTGGGCCATTGAATCGCAATTTAAAGTCTGTAAGTAACGTGTTTCTTTGCGACCCATTTCATTTGTCATTTGAACTGTATGTTAAGATTGTTCCAAAGATGCAAATGAATACCTTACTCCTGAAGAAGCTAAGCTTTTCATTCTTCGTTTTGTTGTTATGTATACTTTTAACTGACATGCTGTCTTCAGGGATGCTCTTTCAAATTGAATTGCTGATTACACCAAACACTAAGACAAAGAAATTAAATCTCAAATTTAAGGAAAGATTTCTTGTAGCTAGGGAATGAAGAAAACCTTGTGTTCTGAATCTAACATGATCTTTGTATTACAAAATTGCAATAGGCCGTTACACTTACAGTTAACTAATTTAAAGGTGAGGTTGAGTCTATGGCTTTCCTGATGGCTCTTATTTGACAGTCAGCTCTCCATTAGTGATCCAGCTTTTTTTATGATGGACCAGTCACATCTGTTTTATTTGCATGTTGTCTAACCGACAAGCATAATGACTTTTGGGGGTATTTTCATTTCTGATGCATAGTTTTACTGATGGTATATCTCCATTAATAGCAAGCTGACTTGTGTTCTTCAAAGAGAGTTTTTCTTCAGCCATCTTTTTAATGTTGCAAATTAAATTAATCTTCCCAAACAGTTAAGCAAAATGTAACCACTTCTGACCAGGCAAAAATACAGCATCCAGTGGGTTTCAATGGGAGAAGTTATTGTAGTTGTTACTTCAGTTCACGCAAGTACAAGGCCAATCATATCCAAGGGACTGTTTCATTTGGGGAAGTTCTGTAAATACTTTGGCATTGGAAGAATGGTCCCGGTGGAATAACCAGCAAATGCAGAAAAACAGCAAATGTTTCCTGAAAGTAAAAAGACAACAGTTGTAGGTGAACAAACTGCCAAACACTGATTTTCTTCTGCTGCCTCCTACCAAGTTTTCATCTCCAGTGGTTTTGTAACTTTGACAGTAAGGTACTTGTACAGAAACTGAAAAATGTTTTATAGTTTTGAAGTGCCTAAAGTTTTCTTCATATGAAATACAGAATACCAAAAACGGATCTAAAATACTCAGAGCAGTAGTTTTTTCTCTGAGCAGTACTCATGGGCAGGCCTGAATCCGATCCCAAATATAGGACTTAAATCTTCAGATTTGAAAATGGCTATTAAATCTTCTTATGGAGGAGATATCAAAAAACTGAATGATACAAATGTGAGTTCTTAATTTGGAGGCAAGTTAAGCTTCAAACAAAACACAGATTTATTTATTTATTTATTTATTTATTAATAGATGCTAATTTGAAAGGATTCAGATTTGAGTACAGCTCTTGGTCAAGGAAAAATCAATTATCCTGGTATTTTAAAATGGAATTGGAACCTTTCCCAGGGAGATAAAATCTCTTTCCCATGCAGTATCAGTTATTTGGGAATCAAGACTGAAATTGGCTGCACAAACATGTAGAGTGTTCTACTCAGTTTGCATGCAGGAGACTGGCCTGTAAAGCTGTGGTTTGTCATGTTTATCCAGAGTTCATAATGAAAAAACAAACATTAAACATTTTGAGTGACCACTGAAGCTTACATTTCAGAAAGACAGGACAATAATATAGACATAACAACCATGTATTACATTGGGAAGACTGGAGGAAAGTAAGAGAACATATTTTATTATGGAGCCAGCTGTTGCCAAATTTTTAGTTGCAAGTATTTTAGTCTTTTTCAAGTGTAATATAACCCAAATATGTACCCCAAAAAACTGAAGCTTTGACCCATTTGTCACAGATGCCACTTCAGTTATGAGAATGTTTGCCACAGAAACATTTTATTCATAGGTTAAGGTATAGTGAGTACTGAGTACTCTCAAATTCTCTGTATTTATTCTATAAAACCAGTATTATTGGTGAAATTTGAAGTCTTAATGATTTGTCACTGCAAATGCAGGTTATGGATGTACCAGCATGGGTTGTTTGTAAAATTGTGCTGAAGCGTACACACGGATGATTCCTTCAAGCTAGGCAGTCACACCCAGGCTGCTTAATGGTACATTTTACTGGTTGGAGGGTTCTGCAGTGTATTGTTTCCTCTTTTCTGGAATATGAACCCATGTGCTGTGATGTGTTGACCAGTGGCACAACAGGGTATGGGAAAGACATGTAATGATGTAGATAGACATGCACCATGTGATGTACTAGAGCTGCAGTAAGACAATATAAAGGCAGTAAAAGTGAAAACTGTCTTGCACTTCACCTGTGTAACTAGGCAGCTTCATGTATTACTGGCAATCACATAGGCCAAGACTAATCTTGTTGCTTCGATATTTTTATGTCAAAATATAGGTTACTTTGATAGTATTTTGTTGGCAATCTTTCTGCTACAAATTTAGATTTGTTATGGCTTCCTGACATAGACCATATATATGGCCTATATATGCCGTATAGAGTTTGTTCAAATGATGTGCATTTAACCTCTATGCATTTTAGCCAGGACTTCTCACTCTAGGTTTCTACAATGTTAAGGATAGTTTTGTTGTTTCTTACCTAAATAATCAAAAAAATTCTCCTACCCAAATCATTCCAGAATAGTTTGAGCCAAAATTTGGTATATACAATGAATAGTGCTGGACTAGTAGCAGATTTTAAGTCCTGAATTTCAAAACTCACTCATGAGATGTACCTGTATGTAAAATATCTTTCTTGTATTTTGTCCTGGTTTGAGGTAAAATGGAAGTAATTTTCTGTTCAGTAATTTTAATTTTCATTAAATTTCAGTGGCCAGTCTAGCCCAAACCACAACATAATAAATTATGCTAAATCTGAAACCAGCTGCTAGAATAGAATAGGGATAAGAGGAAAAAATTATGCAAAATGTAGGAAATATTCTATGGGATTTTTAATAATCCAACATAGTTTGCTTCTAGGATTACAGTGATTTTTAAGACTGGGGCTAAATTCCCAGCATAGTGTTAATTTATTATTAGTCCTATTCCCTGTTAATTCATTAGCCTTAGTACTTCCATTATCTTAGTGTACCTTTTATTTAAGTATTACACAAACTTTACCATATTTAATTTACAAGAATTGATGAGATGGGTGCAGTGGGAAAGATCTTGTTACAGAATATAGCAAACTGTTATGTAGCCTCATGTAACGTTTATGCAATGTAATATAATTTAAGCAAAGTAATAATGTGATATTATTCTATTATTAAGTTTTAGAAGAAAATGAGTGTTGGATGACATAACTGCAGAGAGAAATGTTGTGTAAGATATCGAGGAAACAAATATGTACATTAACACCAAATTTTACTTTCATGATATGCTAGCATTAAGTCACTTAAATCACTGTACTGCTTGTTCACTGGAAACAAGTATACACAACAAACAAGTCAAATAAAGTCCAGTGCCAAGTTCTGAATTCTCACATCATCCATTAATTACTGGAGGCTTTTTACAATTTTGTTTGAGAATTTATCCAAATATTGCAGTAGCATTCTCCACTTCCGATCACGGCTGCTGTGCTCCAGGCAGATGGACTACTTTAAAAGTTATACTTGTCCAATTAAATGCAGAAAGAAGCTTTAGAAACCTAATCCTTTGTGTTTCAAATACAAGTAAAAAGCCCTTAAGGGTTTTAGGAGAGCTCTCTACTTTGGCAATAGAGGCATGTGAGCTAGATTCTTGCATTCTTAATTTGGAAATTGCTATTTTAATTCTTTGTGAGTTTTAGCTACCTTGGCATCCAGTAGTCTGGAGTTCATATGAATTGCTGTAATGGAAGTTTTGATGCTGTTATTTATATTAAATCAAGCTGAAATTAAAAAAAAAAAATATATAGAAAGCAATGCTCAAATATTTGGATTGAAAACCCAAACTAGTAAATTTCAATGAGTTATAGGTGTCTGTGTTTAGATTACCAATTAGTGTAACATTGCCAGTTACTAAGTTTAAATAACATTTTCCCTTGCCCAGGATATAATTCCTCATTCTTTTCTGGCACAGCAATTCACAGGTCTTGTTTTACTGGTTATTCCACATTGACTGAAGTATGAAATATTCTAAGGTTCTATTTTATAGAAATGCTTTCAATGTATTAATTTAACTTATGTCACTCGTAACAAAAAGCATATGTCAGTTTTAAATTTATGTCTTGTAATAATAATAACAACAGTTTTGGTAGGAGGAATTTACTGGGAATTAATGTCTGCCGGGGTTCCGTGACCTTGCTATCCAGCCTCTGCCTCTTCCTCCCTGTCCCTTCCCTGGGCAGCTGCTCATCAGTCCTAAGGAAATGCCTTGCGCCCTGGTTGTTTTGCTTAATTAGCAGCGTGGATTTGTTCTAGTCTCTTCATTCACTGGTTGTTGAAGCAAGTGGCTTGTTAGGTGCTTGATAGTTAAAGTTATTTTTAAATGGTGCATATTTCATGCTCCTCTTTTCAATATTTTGAGTATGTGAATCTGACTGATAGATATGATTGCATTTTTTTTTTTCTTTTATGCTTGGCTTATAGTGTTAAAGCAAATCTTGATTTTTAAAGTCTCTCCATGCTTGCGCACACACATCTTAATGGTGATAGTTACTCTCCTGTGTAAATTTATTCTGTCTCTGGTGTAATTGTATTACAAGGTGTAATAAGTGAATTGCCTGGAAAAGACTAAGGTGCAAAGCCTGCCACATCAAACAGCCATGGGACTGGTTTTCCATTCTCAAGATTGTGGTTTTGAGTTCTTAGAAATGCACACACAGTTTAGCTAGCTAGGCAGGGGAATTTTCACCACAAGAGACAGTTATATTTTTTCGTACTTATTCTTCCATCTTTCCTGCCTCTGCTTTCCTGATTTCTTGGTTCAAACATGTTTTTTGGTTCATATTTCAGTTTAATGACTGAAGCTGTGGGTAGAGGAATGCAGCTGGTAAGGATAAGTGAAGATTATGGGAAACTGCCTGAAGTGAAAAAGCATGTAGCAAAGGGCAGCGGGGATTTTGGAAGTGTGCAGATGTGCGAATGTGGTGGTTCTGGGGGTTTCCTGCAGTTTATGGTAAAAGTTAAATATTTGAGATGGTTTTCAACCTCATTCAATTGCTGTTTGACACCTTAATTTTCCATTTTATTAGTTTGCTCAAAAAAAAAAAGTAGTGTTTTTCCTTGTAGTGAAAGTGTGACACATTTGTAGTATTTTGCTTTTCTTTTATGCGTGTGTTAAAGCCAGTATTTCTTGAAAAACAAGTTTGGACAGACCCTCTTCAATAAATAAAGTCACTAGGCTGAAAGCATTTTGCATAGACTTTCAACAGGAAGGTGAATAGTGTAATTTACCTTGTATTTTTGAGCATCAGCACTTTAAAATTCCTGATTCACTCAAAATTTTTGTCACTTAGCAGATGATCTATCTGCCAAAGATTAAACAGCAGATGAATTCAAGCATTCTAGATACTGACAGAGCTGTAATAACTGTAAGGTGATATATTCAGACTGAGTAGTTTTGTCATGTCTGATTTGTGTTTTATCCTGTATAATAAGGTTTTCTATGATAGGCAACTAGATGGACATTTTCATCTTAAAGCGTTATCTTAATTTATTTAATTATGGTTTGTGTTTGATAATAACCTTTTTCCTAAGTGGGAGAATCATGATTCTCAGTTTCTAAGAAATTTGTGTGACTGTCACTTTCCCTTCATGCGACAAATCTCTCTGATGTTCCTAAACTATTGGTGGAACAAGAGGCTGCATCTGTTGCGGCCATTCTGAACTGTGTGCTGGTTAACGGCTGGATGACAGACTAAACACTGCAGAGGAATCATTCCATGTACAGGTTCACCTCTGCCTTTCCAAAAGGAAAATCGGTGTCTGATATGAAACTTTTTTGATTAACAAGTATGAATACATGCTTTAAGTGCATTGGTTTGGGTGTCAGTTGTCTTCATGTTCATTTTCTCTCTGTTAGGAACTTCAACAACAGATGTTGGCAAAGCTGTTTAATGTAGTAATACCTCTACTTTTATTAAAACCTGTGTTGGCTTTTTTCCTCAAAATAATGGGAGATGTTGAGGATGGGTTTAGATACGCTTCTGAAATCCCTGGAGACTAAAGTGAAACATACATCACCAGATAGCATGAAGAGCTAGAGGTGGATTTAAAACCATTGGAATTGGATGGTGCAAAAATTCTCTCCTTTCCCCTTTTCTTGCCCTTTTGTCACAATAATACAACCTTAGCTGAACTGCACTGGGTTTCCACTGTCCCCAAGCCTAAATGTAAACAATAGTTTGAAGTTGACTGTGTTGCTCTCCCTCCATCAGCAGACCTGAGTCAAGTTTAGATTCTTTGCCTTCTTTCTTCTTTTCAGTGCAGTGCAAGTTTTAAAACATGCATGTTGGCAAAAATACGATGAGACAGAATGCTAAATATGTTTCTTTTGAGATGTAAAACTTACAGTTGGGATGAAAAATAGTCTATCCAAAATGGAAGCAATCTTTAAAATCTAAAAGTATAAAGCAATTTAATAATGTAGTGGTTCTGTAACTGTCAGAATTCTTGATGTTATTATCCAAATTTTTCTTTGTTCAGTGTTCCCTCAAAGGTAACCTCTAAAGCAACAGTCACAGTAAGTCATTCTAGAATGGATTATAATGAACATCTTACATTTTTATAACCTAAGAAACATCAGTGGAGTTTACAGTCCTATTTTCTACAAACTTCTAAGTTCAGTAAGGCTAGAAAGGAATTCATCACAGTCTGGTGGACTGCAGAACGGTTTTTAATAGTTTCACCTTTAATTTAAGGTAACCTTCATGTTTATAGGAGACTCTTGTATAGTAGCATTAGGTTATTGGGGGATTTTGAGAGTCTGGAGTAGAGTGATCATAGAATAGTAGAATACCATTGTATAAGCAACTTCTAGCATTTTCTTGATGTGAGTAGCTTTAAAGATAGAATAAATAAGGCTCGTACTTCACTGTAAACTTCCTACCCTTTTGCATCATGAAAGCATTCCTTTGTTCTTCTCATCCTAAAATGTCTATTGAGTAGTTTTGAAACATTACTCATTTTCAGTATTGAATTAAGCAGTGATAAATCTTTTTTTAAAATGCAGTTTGTAACCTTATCAGTAAATACTGCAAGGTTAATGTTTTGCAGAAAAATAAAAGTTGAAATTGAAGTTTTCATTTTATGAGGAAAAAAATATCAAATTGCTTCTGAACAGGTTTTTCCTCTGCATATTTTTCCTGCATTGTCTCAGGTTGCAGGGTGTTTTCTAATGTTAATCCTACACTTTCTTTGGGTTGGAGCTGGATATGGATATTTGTCAGATTAAGTTAGAAAGACATCTCAGCTATTCTTGCAATCTGAACCATTCCATGTCCAGTTACTTGTTTTTACAGCATCTATAGTAGCATGGTTCTGCTCCACTCATTTCACGAGTGTCCTGTCAACTCCACAGGCTTCCCCAGTCTGAACTAGCAATGGAACATTTCCAGACGAAGGAATTGGTAGATCGCTGCTGTTGGTTTCACCACAATCTATAGGTCTGGAGTTGGATGCCATGCCTGCATTTGAAAAAGGTGGTATTTAATTCCAACGTTCAATTACAGCTGTAGCTGTAATATGGACACTGCAGTTAGGTGCTATCTTTCATCTGGCACTTTCACCAATGAGTTTCACAGTGTTACACTTTCCAGATTGGAGGAAACTGGAATGATTGGTGTTTGTGGCAGTAGGAGTCTAAGTCGTTCTTAAAAGTATGCCCACAAAGTGCTGCAGTGCACATGAGAAACAAAATTGTGAACTATGATCATCATCGTATGTAATGACTGGGTATCTTGGGCCCGGACCACTGAATATCTCTTCAGCTACCTGTTATTAGCCACTGCAATACACAGCGTGCTGTTAGGGTCAGTGTAATAATTCTGTTGAAAAACTTTACTCCAGAATTTGCTGGGATGGTACTATTAGTTCCTGTCATATCTGAGAACATTTTTACTGGTTGTCAGAAGGGTTTGTGACAAAGTACAGACAAAAATGTATCCCAACGTATCCCAGTTACTTGATGTACCAGTTATATTTGTTAGGACACAGACATAATTAACAATTGAACTAGTCGTTAATAGTAACAAACTGAACTTTGGCCCCCAAGTTTTTATTAGGGTCTGCAAAGGACTGTCTTGAAAATTCCGTCGGTGTCTCATTTATTTTCTCTCTCAAGATGTCCTTTATTATTTTATTCATTATGATGTTACTGAAGTACAGCTGCTTCTGTGATATGCTTTGGTTTGTTTCTTGGATTTAACCGTTGAGATTGCCTTGTGTAGTACTTGCCTTGTTAATAATGTTGCTGTAAGAATGGATTGTGAGAGTCCTCAAACTAATTCTTTTAGTTTGTTTGATTTCACTATTTGTGTCTGTGCTGCCAAATATTTTCTATGTTATTGGCCCACATTTTGGCACAATTTTAGTCCTCTGTTTCCAGCTGTGTGCTGTCGTTTTGTGTGTAGCACCTGGGCAAAGAGGGAGCTGTGGGGAGCTCCCACTACTTCACTGAGGATCCAGTTAAGCACTGCAGATGCAGCCACGGATTTCTGCTGACTCTAAATTTATTTCTCCCTGGTCAGGACAGATGGACTGGTGAAAAAACCCTCTGTTGTCAGGAGGTATCTTTCTAACATAAGTAGAAACCGGGTGAGTTTCTTGGCTTTTAAAAAATGGAAAGGAATAAAAGGCAAAGTCAGAGAGAACTTTGTAGGCTTCCATTTGTATTGTTCTGTATGAAAGCTTCACTTCTTAAAAATCTTGCTTAAAAAGCCCATACATACGCCTTTAGAGGAAAAATAATGCATACACCTAAACCCTGCAAAATCCAGCCAAGTACAGCTTTATTTTCCTTGATGTGGCCTCTTCAAATATAGTGTGAAGTTTTATATCTCTGTGGTGATTTTATTCACACTATCTCAGCTAACTTAATCTTTAAAAAGGTGGGTATATTTATTCAGTTAGAGCTTGGGGCTTAATTTCAAAATGGCAAAATTCTGAAATGGCAAGGTTTTAATGTTCAGAAGACTTACATAGTATTTTTCTGACAGCTTAATTAGGCACTCTAAACTATATCACTTTTAGCCTGCCTTTATGAACATACAATATAAGCAGTATCTACTGAACAGAGACGGTCACCAGCTTTATGCACTAATGTTAACATGAAACACCGTAGTCTAATTATTTTCCAGTCATGACTTTTCTTTAACTTGCAAATGTCCCAAACTTGAGATTGTCAGAGACTCAAATGAGACTCAAGTTCTTCCTTTTATGAAGCGACCATTCAGAGGCAGCCCGTGGCAATCACAGGTATCTGTTGCTAGCAAAAAGCATAGAGCAAGGGCAGTCTGTCACGCAGTGAGTGGCTTGGTGTGCAAATCTTGGTGATTTTACAAAATTTTCTTCCAGAATCTTATTGGCACTGAAACAAAAGGGTTGTCTTTTTTGAAAAAACCCTTTAAGACTAGAAAGAAGTTTTAGCAAACACATTTTAGATAACGTTTCATGCAGAAGGAAATGAATGGAAATGCACTGAAAGTTACAGATGAACAGCAAGGAGGCTTCTGAAGGGAATATTTTCAGATGAAAATGGATGAAAGATGCAGAGCCTATAAAGTAAAAACAATCCCCCAAAAGTGCAAATTTGCAGCTTATTGTGATACAGAGGAAAAAGCTGGCAGAGAAAAGGAAAGATGAAGCTGCTGAGGGAGATTTTAAAATAGCCTCTGTGTACAGGGGCCAGTCATTGATCACAAGGAGTCTTACTGCTTTGGGTCACACAGAAAAAAGCAAAATGCTATTTGTGAAGGTAAATGTGTTTAAAAGAGACGGAATAATTTGTGTAGAATAGTTTGGTATCTGGAGTTTTCTCCAGTGCACAGGTTGTCATGTGTAGTATTCTTCTCTCACTTATTCTCAATGGCCAATACACAGAATATCCTGTTCTGATTGCATGCGCTGCCACAGGAGGGTTCCCTACTGCAGTGGTTTTGGTAATGTTGAGTGAACATTGCTTGAGCACCTAAGAAACGAGGACCTAAGAAGAAAGTGGCATGAACTTTTTTATAAATCCTGCTAGTGGGTTTTGTGAACCTCAAAGTGGGATCAAGGTGAAGGAGAGGAGGGTCTAACACAGATAAGTAATGCAGGGTAGGATGTAAGCTTCTGACTTCGGAAAGGGAACATTTCAGTGCTGGAAGAGATTACAGGATTTTATCTCTGAGTAGTATTGCAGCAAGATTTGAAAATTGCTTCAGGTTGGTGAGACTGGGTAGAGAAGATGCTGCAATATTTACTGCAGCAGAAAAATGGACTCAGCTAAGCAAGTTTTTAGGAATGAAAATTGAGTGTGATTTGGCTATACTTTGACTGAGATGATGGAACGCCATTCCACATGAAGTGCTGAAGATGCACAGAGAGATAAAATCATTATGGTCTTCTTTCTGAATATAATTTTCAGAACTATGGTACTTGAAATTCCTCTATTCTACTCTAATAAAAATAGAAGTTCAATGATCTCCTTTGAAGAGATGATACATTCCATTGACTGTTTCAGAACAAAAGGCTTCATGAATTAGAAAACATTTCTATCTTAATATTTCTTTTGGAGCATATATTGGAAATTGTTAATAGAAGGTTTACTGTCAGGAGATAAGATACAGCACATACTTTTCTCTTAAGTGAATGAATTCAGTTACATATATAGTACACAAGTTGGATTATTTTTTTTTTTTCAGTGTTAGTTTGCAAAGACAAGTGTACTTAAAACTGAGAAATTTCTCTTGAAGGAAGGCTTGAGTGCCTACAGGGAGATGGAAGTTATTCAATGTGACAGGTTGGTGAGCTGGAAAGTGTCCGAATAGCTGGTTCATGACATAAAATTTCAGTGCTCTTTCTCATATGAACCTGGTATTCTACAGATACAGCCGTATTTTCTTGGTAGTTGGAAAAAATACTGGGAAGTACTTGATGTTTGTGTAAAAGTATGCCTATATATTGTCCTGGTTTGAGGACCTTACCCTTTAGATTACTGTAAATTTGTATCCAGACTTTATGAAACGTTAACATATGTATATCTATAGATATATTAGGTAGCTGTGCATAGGCAGATATGCACATCTGTGTGTGTATGAGCGAGCATGCTGCTTTGCAGGCCTTGACCGTTTGATTACAGATATATTTGTTCATGAAACTTACCTTTTGAACTTTCTCTTTGGTTGTCTAGTTGTAACAACTATGCCAAACAATATTTTTCCTGAGTAGCAAACTTAAAAGTGATATTTACGTGGTTCCTGCAGTGACAGTTTGCCACTCCACATCACCTTTCTTCAGTGTGCATTTGTTGAGAAAGCTGCTAAAGGAAGTGTGCCCGTGTGTTTAATACTTGGGGTTTGGCACCTATGTTCTGCTCTTTCCTACTTTACCTGACACTTTTGAACTCGGGCTTATTCTTCAGACGTCAGCTGCTCATATATTAACAAAAGATTCTTCTCTATGTATGGGGGGGAAGTGGGTAAGAGGGAGGAGTTGCTTTTTTTTTCTTTTTTGCTGCTAGTCCCTTATCCTCCTTGATATTTCAGTCCTATTTCATAGTGTATGTTGGGGGTTTTTTTGTTTGTTTAAACAATAACAAAAAGTAGCAACATCTGGCAATCTCGTGTGTTTATTGTCTGAATTTTCTGAGGCTTGTTTACTCAAAATCTCAATTAGTACAGGTGAGGAAAAAGATCAAAAGTATGTTTTTACTCCCTTGGACTTCCAAAAGGTTAACTTTCCTTCATAACATACTTGCTGAATTTCTTCTTTCTTTACAGTGTTTACCACTCCCATTTATTTCTGAACTTAGGTAGTCTCTGTCTTTTCTAGACAGAAAATAAAGAGGCCAAAACTGTCTGAAGCGTCTCAGGTGATTCTGTAACATAATCCCTTCCCATCATGCCACAGGATCCTGTTTGTTATCGTCAGATCAACAAAAACTGATGGACTTTTTTGTTATGGAACAGAAATAACTTCATTACTTGCTTTTCAGACCTTGGCTCACACTAATATTTTCAGGAATTCTTTCAATATGGGTGTCTTGTGTTATGCACAGGTCTGTAGTATTATGTTGGCTGTAACATGCAGTGATAACTTTCACCTTTTAAAATGCATCACAGTGTAGTTAAGTAAGTGTCCAACTGCAGCCACTGTCTGCATAGAGAGGGATAAACAGTAACAGAGGGATAACGCACTGTAGTTGTGAAATACTTCCATTCATTTTAACTTTGGTAATGTATTACTCAAATTTGAATTCCATCCGGTTGCTTATGGAGAAAAGATGTCTTTAGATTCAATTTTACTGATTCAGACAAATAGAAACCATTTATTTCCTTATTGGAATTATTCTATCTTCCTGTAACTAAAGGTTCTTTTCGGAAAAAGAAACAGAATCTCTGCCTAGACTTTCATACACAGAAGATGATTCTTCTGTCTTCATTTGTGAGCTGCAGAACTCTTTGTCTTGAATGTATATGCTCCTCTCAAACTGAATTCAAACACTAAAAAATGATACTGCATGCTTTGTTCGGAATTGGGAATGCCTAGTAATATGACACCTTCTGCCCCAAGTTGTGTAATATTTCATTGTGTGTATTGATGAATAATTGTTGGTCAGTATAACATATTGTTTGATTATTGAAAACAATTTTGCTTTTTCTAAATATGATCTTTAGTACATCAGTGCACTATAGGTGGGAATATAGGAGTCTTGGATAAAGTCCTAATACTAGACACTGTGATTCCATTTAAAATGTGTGGGATGCTGCATTACCAGTGCAGTTTAAGCCTGGCTGAGAGGTGGAGCATTATTTCTTCCTGCAGAGCTCCCAGCTGACCTGAAAGTGTGATTTATAGGTCAGAAATGGTTCGCAGTGAACCTGTTGAGACTATGATGAGAACAACTGTGATTTGTCTTCTCGTGTCCAGTGAGAAGGCCCAGAAGATCCGAAGGGCAAAGAGAGGAGTCCGGCATTAGGCACGTGTGGACAACTGGGGGAAAATAAACATTGTCTTTGTTCCATGACTCTGCTATTAGTCTTCCTTGTTAGAATGGTTGTGCAAACTGTAACTAGAGTGAACATTGTTATTCAAAAAGGAGTTTTATGTCTGTGTATAGGCTTATATACTTCAGTTTTCTGGGCAGATTTGTTCTGAATTCATCAAGTAAGGAGTTACTGTATTAGCTATATTTGCCCTGTATCCATGCATGTCTTAGTATTTGAGGGAGTGTTTCTTCCGTTCCTGTCCACCTGGAGGGTGCATGATGCATTCTTCGTATTGGGGTGGTTGTGTGAATATTGAAAGGCAGACAATGGGGGTAACACCATTGTTGTACATTAAGAGATGATTCCCTTTTGAACTAGAGATGCGTGGGATGTATCTAAAAGATTTGAATTTCAGGAAAGAAGACTATTTCTGTCCTAAACTATTTAAAAACAGAATAAAGCGCTTGCTGAATGCTGACTTCTACACTTGAGTTGTTTTCATCATTAAGTATTTATTTACTTTCAAAAAACAACTTTTGAGTGTACTTGCTGCAGGCCCTTTGCTTTCAGTTGGTTTCTGTATTCTGTTTTTTCAATTAATTTATCACTTCAGAGCAGGAAGAATGACATGGCAAAGCTGAGTCCAAAAATATTTAGCAGTGTGCTGTGCTGCAGCTGTACGTAATGCCTTGTAAGCATCATGTTTTCAGTTGTGATTATTCAGGATCTCCGTAACTTAGTATTTTTTTTGCCACTTCAGTATGTGGGAGTATTCAGTAAATGTAGTGAGTCAACTGTTATTCTCACTTATATCACAAACATTCTGGATGTATTGGGAGACAGTGAGAGAAGAAACCATGCCAGCTTCTTGCTGAAATACATTCTCCCATGGCCTCTGGGTTTCCTACGGAAATACTGAAACCTGTGTGGAAAGGTTTGCCAGATCTCATCATGGTAACAGGGCTGGAATTTAAAATCTGCATCTTGAGGCTTTTTTACCTGTATTCCTTCAGGCCAGTGAATGACATCAAAAATGCAAGTGGCAGTATATTTTTTTCCTTCTGAGAGGTATTTTGTGTACTTAGCTGAATATACCTTGCTGTATCTCTTTCCAACTGCTGGTTTTGAAAAACATTTTCAGTGTGAGGGAATTGAATTATGGCAGTTTAGAGACTGGGTTACAAGAAATTGGCTGACAGTAAGCGCTGGAGAGACTGAAATTATGCTTATTGGCTTTGGCAGGATATATGCAGAGAATAGCGTTTCCCATAAGCTCCCTACGTCTGGTGCGAAAAGCTGCAGGTGGAGAAGGAATGTAGGCTGAGATACAATGAGCTGGGGACTCCTCTGAGAAAAACCAGTATCAATTGTGATCAGGGCTACTTTTCAATATCAGAGGAATCTTTTTTCAGGTTTTATCCTTCTGCAGCGTAGTCTGCTAAGAGAGTCTAATGTATTGGCATGTGTTTTCTTTGAATATTTGCAAAATGCAACAGTGATATAATTGTCAAAGGGGTTGGTAGTTTGGGTTCTTGTACAAATTTGGTTTCATTCTGTCCTCAACCTGCCATGAGCCAGAATTACCCATTCTTGAAGCGGACTGCTGAGAAGAGTAGAGCGAGAGAGAAACCTCTCTTTATTGTGAGTTCCTGCTATAAGTCATTTTGCTTCAAAACACAGCAACCTGATGATGTTGGAGAGTTTAATGACACGTATTTTGGGGGATTACAATTAAATACATGAGAATTACATGATAAGTAAGTCTTTGGGCATACTTGTTCTCTTCCTTTAGCTTTGCATTTGTGAATTTTAGGTCTATTTCATGTTGCCCGTAGTGTAGGCATTAGGGAAACTCCAAGTTCAGATTTATAAGGTGTACAAGAATTTGTTAAAACACAATAGTTAGTATCCTGACCAGCTATTAAACAACCCAACAGCTTGGTGGTGCTAATACATAATTGGAAGTGACAACACAGCTATATTTTGCTTTGTTTGCATCTGATCTGTTGTGCAGTTCTCTTTCAGTCCATGAGAAGGGTTGCAGGTTTAGTTTCTTTCATGAGCATTTTGAAGGCAATTTCTTTCAGTCATGTTTTCAGTCTGGTACACCAACTTATCCGTAATTCTTTGTGACTTTATTCTGTCATTTTGTAGACCACTTCAGTTCTGTATATTTTAATGCTTTGTGTTTCAATACTGCCTGTGAGGTGCACAGATTATTATGCAGGGCAGGTGCCTTTAAAAATTAAGGATGTATTGCCTGACTGCCTTTTCTAAAGGTAGAAAGAAGTTGCTTTTCAAAAGCCTTGCTGTTTGTGAGGAAAGGATTTGGAAAAAAAAAAAACAAACCCAAAACACTTCAGTTAATTATTTGCAGCCTGAAAAATAATGTAGCCTTATGGTCGCTCTCTAAGCTTTGCACCACTCCCACTGTGAGGAGACCCAGGCACTGAATGTAAGCTTCTCTGCACCTCTCTGTCACAGATACCAGTTCTAAGTCACAGCATTATTGCCACTTGTAGCATTATTTTAATACATTTGTGGCTAAATATTGTTCTTTCTTCAAAGCAATAGAATGACAAATCAGTCAAATCTAGTGCCACTGGGGTAAGACAAACAACTAGATTATTTGTTTTTCACACTTTATTCAAACACTGTTCTTTTATCTTTTTTTGAGGATTGTTGCTGACTTAGGACAGGTTATGAAAGTTTAAAATTGTCTCAGTACTAACAGGTACTGAGGAATGTGGGAATATGGAATGTTCAAAAAAAAACGCCAAACCAAACACCGAACAATTTTGTCCCTTGGTATTTAGAAAGAAAATATGCTTCTGTTCTTTATTCAAAGCTTGTTTATTTGTCAATGCAGTAAGCTGGAGAAGGTCTGAGTTACACAGGGACTGGACACTCAGCTGGAACCCAGATGCCCCTGACGACTGAGGTGCTGAGGGTGACATGTTAAAAACAAACAGAAACTAGGAGGATAAATTTACAGTTTTTTCTGTAAATTTATCATTATACCTCTGTTTGTGAGCTGGTTGCTTTGGTTTATTCAGCTCTTAATCTTGGCAATATTGGCTGTCTCATAGTTTTAAAACACCTATGTAAAGAAAATGAGACTCTGCAGTTAGAGTTTATTATCGAGATGTTACAATGTTCTAAACTTAAGGGCAGAGATTCAGTAGCTCTGGGTCTTTTGGCACAATGCATAACTATGCATATAGAAACAGAGGATGAAGCAAATTATGTGCAATTGTGTCATCTTAGGAGGATAAAATACAGTAGGATAATGAAGTGCTTTTAGTGCATGTAGTGAGATAATAAAATCAGTATGACATTTAAAAGGAAGCCAGTACAATGGCAGAAAAAAAGTGAAATGATACTTTAGGATGTGTTGAGATGGAAGGTGGGGAGAGATCTCAGCACACACTGAAGTATCTATATCTCCTTCTGGAGGCATTTAGAATCAACTGGATCTCATGCCTAGTCTGTTCTGGAATGCTTCCAAAATGCAGAGGTGCAATAAACTGGTTAAAAAAAAAAATAAATCACAAGAGAGTAGACAAGCATTTCACTGTCCTCTTGGGAAAGGCAATGCTCAACCTTGTGGAGTTTCTAAGATGACAGAACACAAAGGATGGTAGGTCGTCCTTTAATGGTCTACTGATGTGGTCACTAAAGGAAAGATTAAGATCTGTGAACACACCAAGGGCTCTGAACCTTGCTGAAGAAATTACCAGCATGTCGCTTCTCTGGGCAGCATAAGTAAATATCCCAGTGAGGTCAAGGGCAACAAAAGCCTGTTTCTTTGCCTTTTCTCATGTCAGATATTTTTTAATATCTGTATCTTGTAACTGATTTTATAACTTGTATACATTCAAATTTTATTTTTAGCTAGCAAAGTTATTAGATAGAGAAGCTAATCGTTGATAGACATCTCTAATAAATCTGCACTGTCCGAAGCTGTTTAGCAGTTGCTTGTCATTCGGTGTCGGGTTTTTTTATTGTTCAGTCATTACTCAGGCTGGCATTTTGAAGAAGTCCAGAAGCTATATGTGGGAATTGAAATGAGCGTAACTCAAAAACTGCATGGAAGTAAGTAGCCACCAAAAAAATCTTGTGTGCTGAAATTAGTTTTCCACAAGTGAAAGCAGTAAGCTTCAAAGGAGACAGGAAGGACGAATACATGTAGTAGGCTCTACAAATTAATAGAAAATCATCTTCATATGTTGTGAAATATGTCAAGTCCTTAAAAAGTAATAATGTAAGTTAATCACGTAAGTAAATGCATATTGCCTGAAAATCACTTTTCCTGTGCTTTCTGGTGCTATTCTAAGCATAAGAATGCAGAATGGCCCACGTAATTGAGTATTTTATGTGATTGTAGCATCTCTAGTGAGTCGGAGAAGAAAACAGCAATCTCTGCTCTTAAGTGCCTATGTAATATGTAATATGGCCTGCCCTGCTTCAGTGGCTCTGGAATAAAGAACAGCTTGCTGCTTTTTTTTTTACCCCTGGGATATTCTCCTGGGGCCTGTTACTGTGATGTCAGTAATTTCATAGAAGTTATTTCCTTTCTTCATTATGTGCCATACAAGCAGTATGTTTCCTTAGTGGCTCTGCAGTGGGGTTATTTTCACAAAATTGTACTGGTTTTTATTTTAAACAATAATTTAATTGTAAAAGGTCTCCTTGGGAATAGCTTCAGGTTTAACTTGGATAAGTAGCAGTCTAATTCAATGAAAATTTTGAAATGTATTCCTGTATTATTAACAAGACAGATAAACAAAAAGCATGCAGGCTTTTTTTTTTTGTCTAATTTCAGACACGACTTGGCGTGCAGTTTTTCCAATGTTGTCCAGATAAGGTTGACCAAGAAACCAAATTGACTACCTTGCTGCAAAGTTGAGCAAGGCAGGCAACCCAGAATCTGTTAGAGAAGTTTGTGTTGTCTTACTTTGTGTTAGCAAGAATAATGAGGTGTGCATTTCAGTTTCGTTTTTTGTTTGGTTTTTTTTGTCCTGTAAAATTAAAGAACACCCCAGGTACAACAGTTTAAAAAAAAAAAAAAA
>VUYV01000025.1:7076453-7401934 GCA_008711295.1 Anarhynchus alexandrinus
TTTAAAAAAAAAAAAAAAGATAGACCCCCCCAAATGTTGCTGTGTGTAATCTGTCAATATTGCTATGTTATTTTCCTAACTATGAGCCCAGAAAAAGCCTTATAAGGCAGGAATATAAGGCTGTCTAACTAGCAGCCTAAAGGCATGCATATCTTTGTATAACAGGAATGACCTAGTTCAGTGGGAATATCTTCTTTTTTCTTTTTTTAAATTTCATATGTTGATAGAGATGTTTGTGTTCCTAGTATTATTTGTTTTGTGAATAGCTTCCAGAAAACCATAGGATTCCCATAGTTATTTCTGGTGCAATAATTAAGATTTCTCTATCTGTTATCAGACTGTGAAGACTTGTTTTCATACACATGTCCTCATGATGCTACATAGGCTTGTACATTAGGTTATTTCCTCCTTTAGCTTGTCTTGAAATGGTGATGTGCCCCAAACCTGTGGGGGAGCACCAGTGGTAAAGGAGGAGGAGCCAGTAACGGAGAAATGCATTTGAACAGGGACTGGGTTTAGGGTTTTTTTCAGCTGCTAACAGTGGCCAGTCAAAACTACTCTGCCAACCACTGTCCATATCCTATGCTTTTATTTTCTTCAGTTTCTTTGCCACCAAAGAACATGTTCCCTACACCGCGCTATGAAATTCTGAATAATATGTTCTTGAATTCAACAGAATGCAAGTTCTTTTCTCTCTTCTCCAAAATCCTGGTGACTATATTATTGGTTTCCTGTTTTCATGCTTGATTAATCTGTTCTTCCAGAGCATCTGCGCCTTGAGCTGTACAACCTGCTAAGTCCAACCTAATGTCCTGGAACTCTCTAATTGCAGCACTGTCATTTAGATTTTTATGATAATCTGGAAGGGGTAAGGGAGCTCCACTGCTGTTCCTGTATCTCAGATTTGCTCCTTCTCTTTTGCCTTATTTGGCATCATATTGTTGCCATATATACAATATTCTTTCTTCTCTTGTTTGGTTGTAAACTCTGTTTTGTCTTTGCATTTTTTACAAATGATTTGTAATTAGGTGCTAAAATTATTTAAATATTTAAGTGTTTGTTGTATTTCTCAGAGGTTGGGACATTGTACCAAGGAGAGATTAAATGGAAGTCACTTTTATCTTACGTGACTACAGTACTATTAAAAAAAAAAAAAGATAAATCTCCGTGGTATAGTAGTAAATGCTTTTTTGCAACATGTTTTCTAAATATAAGACATTCTGTGGGAAAGACCATATAGCATCTTGTGCTGTCTTTCTGATGTTGTTGTTGTGGGTTTTTTTTAAGAAAAAATACGTTACTGAATTCCTGGCACTAAGCTCTACAGTCCAGTAAGTTCTGTTTTAAGCTAGAAAATGTCAGCAGTATCCTTTAAAATACGAAGTGAGCAGTACAAGTTATTTTTTTTTCTTCTTCATAAAACATGCCTTGAAAACTGATAATGATCCAAATGGGAAATTTGATTCCAGTCCCCTTTGAAGTTTAATAAGAGCATGAGAATCACCCTAGTTTTCTAAACTCTTTTCTTAATATTGTAAGGTTGCAACTATAATTCTGAGAGGGCTTTGTTTTAATAGAAACCGTACAATAGATCACAAGATACAGGTTTAGGAAGTTGTAATGTAACATTCAGCTCAATAGGTTTATACTTGTATGAGAAAAGAATTTGTTTATAAAACATACCGTTATGACATTGTCAAGGGGTTAGTCCTCTTAAAATACCTTGAAAATTCTTTTGAATATGTGCATCTATGAAATGATTGTTCTGTCCTTCAGTTCTGCAGAGGTGATTGGATATGTATTCATTACTAAATTAAAATGAGAAAAAATTACTTGCTTCATAAACAGGTCCTTTGGTATAATTTCAATGGAGTGGTATAAGGATGATTCTGCATACCATGACCTAATAAGCTTCTATGAACGGTTTCAGTAGTATAGTTCTGAAACTGCTGTTAAATTGAATACCATTCATATAGAAATGTAATTAGGGGAGGTGTAGGTTGCAATAGTTCTAATCATAATCTTTTTTTTTCTGTATGTGTCGTTAGATATATACTGATGCTCCCACACATTCTGTATTGCAGCACTAATCATAAAAATAAGAGACTTATAAGTCTGTTTAGGAGATACGTACACTAAATATCAGAGGCACAACAGATTGTATTTTTCTTATATGCTGTGTCTCTGGCCTTCTGACTCATTGATCAAGTCTGCTTATGTATGAGGGTGATTCTGATTTTGTTTGTTTTCTGCTAGGAACGCAATTCCCTAACATGTATCTACACTCATTATTTCTGTTTGCCTGGCTCAGGAGATGGTGTTAGCATCCTGGTTTGTTAGCAAGACAGTCTATTTAGATGAAATGATGATTAGGAAAAAATAAATTGCTGCAAATAGCCCTGAATATTTTGGCAGCAAAGCAACACAAAGAAAGAAGTGTCTTTTTGGCATATAGTTGTCATCCTCTGAAGGAGTTCCTATGGTCGGATGACACGGTACCACAAAATATTGTGATATTCATGTTTGCTAAAATGCTGGAAAATTTTTGAAAATGAGTTTGTGTTAGGGAAGACCTGTTGTAACACAGTGCTGTTATATCTGTACTCACCATTTATTCTGAGGAGGATTTATGTTTGGGGTTTTTTTTGGTGTGAGGTGAATCTCAGAATGAAGATATAATTTGTTGTCAGAAGGATTTAATGCTGAGGTAGCAGAGGTGTTGCCTTTGAGCATGCTTGTGTGTATTACAAATAAAAAAAAAAGGCACCAATATGGGAAGTTAGGTCAGTGTTTTGTCATGCACTTGTGTGACATTTTCTTCTGCCTTGCTTAGTAGGAATGAGGGGAGAAGAGGGGTGGAAAAAATGCACGTGAACTCTGAGTGGCCCATGTGGAACAGGATTCAGAAGCTCCTAGATTGCTGTCATTGTGCAACTAAGGGGTGGTCGCACTACTGATGGAGCATAAGCTGGTGCTTTCTGGAATTCCATGTGCTTTTCTCTTCATTGGCAAAATTGCTGTCCCAGCTTCAGAGAGCAGCTTTAGCAGTCAAATTTAGAAGCTTCCCAAGTCGATACAGTTTTAGAACTGTTCAGAGCACATACGAACTAAGCTAGTTCCCTAAATACTGCAGTCAAAACAAGTACCTTATTTAAAAATAAATTCTAACCATTTGTTAAATGTAGCATTTGTATTAAGAAAAATTGCCTGTTCAAATTCTCAACAGTTTTCTTTATTAACTTGTAGCTGTGAAACACAGTGAATGTTACGTATTTTCTCTCCTGTGTTTCTAAAAGAGTGTTTTGTATATATGTATGGTTACATATTTACCCTTAAATGTATAATTATGTGATTGTTCTTCTCCTGTACTAATGACCTTGCCTTTTACAGGCTTCTGACTGGTTTCTCTTTTCTTCCTTTGAAAAATGGAAGAAAAACAAAGAGCTAAAATATTCCCTGATTTAGTTATTCAAAATTTCTACTCCCATCTTCATCACAGTTTTCTAGTAAGTACAGAATAAATTCAGCTCTCACTGGGCTGGTGCAAAGAGTTATTAAAAGAGTATTCCTTATTATGCCAGAGCTCGGGTATAAGGTTGTTAGTATGACACAGACCCTCCAAAAGAGATTAGCATGTGCACAAATTATTGGTGCAGATAATGTTCTTTTGGTAAATTTCTTTATATATTATCCCAGTTTCAGGATTCTTTGGTTTTCTGATATTATAACTGAAACTAAATTAACTGGGGCATATTAGAAGTGGCAGTCCTTAAAAAGAGCCACCCTAAGAAGGATGCTTATTTGGCAGTCATTTGGGGAATACCCACCACCAGGTCACTGTAATTTTTGAAGTTTTATCCTTCCATGTTTATACATGTGTTCCCATGGGGTTTTCTCCTTTCACTGAGTATTCCCTATGGCTTCTATTAACCAACTTACCCAAGATTCAATAAGAAAAGCTCTCTGTCTTTTGTTTTTGTTGTTGTTGTTATGAACTTTCTTTTTTAGCCAGTTACTCTGCTAACCATGCTCCAAGACTTTTTTCATGTTTAAAAGTGGAGCTCGCTGTTACATAAAAATTAAAAACCTAATATAAACCCCTATTGGATAGAATTTAAATATTTTTCATATTTCAGATACAAAATAAAAGTGTTCCAACAGTTCCTAGTTACTCTGTTGGTTTCACTTTAAAATGAAAATATGATTTCTGTGCACTTTTTCCCTGCTTTCACCTGTGGCAGAGAGTAGCAACTTGACAGAACGACGTGAAGAAGTTCATATAACACCTCTCCACAGCCTAGCTGGCTTTAAAAGCCATACAGCATTTTATCCTGTGCAAGAATTATATAGTTAGAAAATTATATGACATGTTTGTATGCATGCTGTGTTACACTAACCAAGATTAATGTCAGTACGTCTTCCTTGATGGAAAAGTCCCCATTTATGCAGACTGGATACATTTTACATTATTGTCTGCTGATGTAGAATTAATTTGTTTTAAACTCTGTGGGTAAATTCATATATATATTGGAACTCCTGTGTATGCACATGCTTGAATCTAACTGGATTCTTCTGTTTTCCCCTACTGTAGCTGCAAAAAAATCAGAGAGCAACATTATTCTAGTGAGAGTCCCTTTGCCAGGGTAGTGCTGGTAAACAACGAGGTTAACAGGGCAGCTTCAGGGCAATTACCTCTGCATCTCCATTTATTTCAACTGTTTGTTACCAGAATCTTGTGGGTCCTTGTGAAAGGTTCAGGAAGTTTGGTTTTGGGTTTTTTGTTCCCCTTTATATTCATCATGTAGGTCCTGGAAAAACCTCTTTATAGACATTTGTGTAATTTTCTGATGAACAAAGTGACAAGTTAACTTCTTTTTTAAGACAGGCTGAGTGTGAAAGATTGCTTTAAAGGAAGGCATTGAAAGTTCTCCTGGCTTTAGTCAATGTGTGTTTGCAAGGTTTGCTGAGTATGTCCTTTGTTTACCCTTCACCACCTCCACAGATGAGAATAGGCCGTAGTTAGACAGCTTTCAACCCACAAGAACAGTAGTCAAACCAATTTGAAAATAATCAGGTAAAGAATAATTTTTATTCTTTAAAAAAAGCTATAAATAAAAGAGTAGCTTATTAACCTCTTATCATTTCCAGCCTGGTTTTATTATTCTTTTTACAAAATTAATCAAATTACCAGAGTATTAATACAATGCTGTTAATGCGGAAGGGGACAAATGACAATTGGAACTGCCAAATTAGAAGCACTTTGGCGTTAGTGTACATTTAAACTATCAGGGAAAAGTACCAGTGTTCCTCACATAAAAGTTCATCTGGTTCTTTAATTTCTCAGCAACTTGGACCTTATGGCTTACTTAGCTATGCCTAAGTAAAAGGACAAACTCTGAGCTAGCAAAAGCGTTATCAACCAGGTAAGGCAGTGCTGATTTTAATCTCAGGCTAAGGGATGGCTGCATATTGGCATTTGCAAATTTTCAATAGTGGATTGCACATACTTTAACAAAACTAATATTCATTCTTCAACAAGAATGTCTGGTACTAAACAGAATTGAAGTTTCTTCCATGAATGTCTTCAGGATTTGGTGAGATTTGAATGGCCTGGTGAGAAAAAACATTGTGTTTTTGGAAGCTCAAGTGCAGCTGTGCTACTGCTCAGTAATAAATAATAAAATAAAATCTTACATAATTTACAATAAAATGTATTGGCGGATTCCTTAGGGATTGCTATTAATTAATCATAAACATACACAGGGGGTAGATTTGTTAGAGTAATGGATGCAAGTTTTGGAAAAATATTTTTATTTGGCCTTACTTGCTTTGTAAGATCAATTTAAAAGCAAGAGGAGTTTCTGGAGTGATGTGACTTTCAGCAGTTTTAAGCAGAACTTTTATGATAAAGCTTTGTTTTAACCATTCACAAATATATTCTATTAGTCTCATCTCTGATCATGTAGTTGAAATTTAATTTAATTTTTCTGTGTTCAGTGAGTGCAGCTGTAAAAGAACAAAATCAATTAAAGAGTGGCTTAGTTCTGGGAATACAAGAGGTGGCTCTGTTTAGTTTTAAGGAAGTGAATCAGCATCCAAGGCATTAGTCTTCACAATATGTGTAAATTTAAAATATATGGCTTGGAAATAAAAGATGTTACTGCACTTTAATGAACTTAAATTGCTCAGTTCTACCCTTTTCTCTTCAACCCAGTTGATGATATCCATTGCAGGTAGTATGCTTTGCTTTGTAGTCCTGTATAGTTGGCAATCCCCTCTGGTGCTTTTTTTTCTGCTGCTAAGTGTTATACCTCTGGGCAGGGGACTGGCTCCAGCTCATCTCACCCATTGTATCACTTCCTTCAAGTTCCCACTTTGGTTTCCAATACTTTTAAAGGCAAGAGACTGGCCAAGCTTTACTACAGTAAATAATGTAGGGATAATATTTTTATCTTACTCTTTACTTCTATTTTGTGTGTGTGCTTTTGTTGTTTCTTTGGAATACCGACTGCATCAGCTTTAACATGGGAATGAGTGTGCTGGGACGCTTGGCAGGACAAGCCATGCTTTGCCAAGTTGATTGACCATCTGGTTTAGTGGCAACACAGAAATGGAATAGTGCTTTGAATACGAAATTAGTGAAATAAGCTGCATGGCAGCGCTGGGATATTTGGGATTCTCAGTGGATAGCTTATGTACCAGGGCAGGAAGTTTCTTCTGGCCTGTGAGACCGGTCTGGAAACTAGCTAAAGTAATAGTAGTGAAGCAGTTAGTGGATTGCAGAGAAAGGAAGATGTGCAGCCTGAAGCTGCGTAGACCCCTGAAGGCAAAGATGGAAGATTTCATCTGGTACAGCAGAGCTGCGATTGGGAGTGTGGACAGCAGTGGTTCAGTGAGGAGGTGAAACAGTTGGGTTGTTTTGTTGGGTTTTTTGGTAACGGTGCTCTGGACAAGCTAGTTCAGTTTTCAAGCAATGATTGCTCATTCCAAATGATTGCCTTCTCACTTCATGCTAAATAGTGTTATCTATAATTTATTTGTACATACATTAACACAATGTTAATATTCTGGGAAAAGTAGTAAATTATACAACTCTGTTTGAGGACAGACTTAAGCATAAGTGAAGTCAATTACAGTAGAGCTTTCATCTTAGCCAGAGACTGTAGTAGAAATTCTGGAGTGGATTTATGGCACACAACCAACCAAACAACAAAACCCAGTGGCAGCAGCAAAAACATTGCAGAGAATGAAAAATCTTCTTTTCGGAATATTGCTGGGAAATCAACATGAAGTTAAAAATAAATAAATAAAAATAGATGGCAAAGGTATATTCTAAAAAAAAATCATGCTACTTTTGTCATACCATAAAAAAAAGCTTACTGCTTTTGTCTATGTTTGAAAAAGTCTTAAATGAAATAATTTTGAAATTGCCTTGATTGTCTAACTTGTAACATATCTTTATATCTTACAGAGCAGCTGCTATTACTATTTCATTGTGTTATAAAATTGTCCTATATTTTTCCATCTAGTAGTCTGCTGTTTTTATAGTTGTATATCCTTTTGGCTAAATGATAAGAATGTGAAGAACAAGCTAAAACAGCCCAGCATGTTTTGAGTCAGAAATCAAAAGCTGTCAGTAAGATGCAGAAACAGGATGCCTAAGCTTCTGTTCAGTCAGCTATAAAAGACAAGAAGACAGAACCAATGAACTATGTGAATGCATAAATGGAAAATTAAAAACTCAGACCTACTAAGAGTAGATGAATCTGTTATTGTAAATTAATTATTAGTAAGGTGCGCTCATTGCCAAGGTTCAAGAAGTCTGCGTGGATCAGGAGCTAGTTCCCATTTCAGATGTACTCTACGCGTCTGATGAATTCTCTAGGTTGTTGCATAGCAGCCTATTCGAATGTTTACATTTTTGCACTTTTACAGCTCGAAGCAGTACATTTTAGGACAGCACATGCATTGGCAGTGACATCTATTTCTGGAGAAGAAACAGAACGACTACATTAGCAGTTCACTTCAAATTCTGCTTATTTTTTCATTCCAGAGTGCTATTGTTTAGCGTTTGCATAATATGATAAAGATGTTTGTGCTAACTTCTACATATGCCACAGTTCTCAAGGTTTAATGTGGTTTCCTGAGGAACCGTGACTTCAAACCACTGTGGTTCTTCATGGCATCACTGTGCATCTTCCCTGCTTCTCTTTTCTGGTAATTATGTTGCTCTTTAGCTCATGACACTAGACAGGTGTGAAGAGTCAATAATTCTGTGAAGACAATAATTTTGGGAGGCCTTCTCAATTATGTGCTTGTGCTACAACATAAATGTTGATGATTTTTAACATTATATTGAAACAGTTGATTGGTTAGCTTTTCTTTAATTACATTAAAGATAATGTGTTTCTCACTTTTCCTCCAGAAAGATTTTTGCCCTTGTTTCTGAACCAAAAAAAAAAAAAAAAAGAGAGAGAACTGTTTGGCCTGTAGAACTTCTTGGTCACCCTTTATGCGCACCATTTTTACAATTACTGTCACTAACATATGATGAGTTTTGAAACTTCTGGCTTAACCTGAAATGGAGTTCAGAATTAAATCTAATCTATGCAGTATGATTGCTTCATACCCCACAAAAACGTTGGATCTTCTGGATAAGATTCTTTGTCCAGTACAGAAAACTGTGCATTAATCAAATGTAAACCATCATTAGTGAATATAGGGTTACAGATTGTGAGGATGGTGGTATATAAAGAAGTCCTCTTTACCCAGTATACCAGAATACGCAGTATTCTGCTAAATAATAACTACATCATCTTTGGCTTTCAGAAGCCTTTGAATTATTGGGAATTATTCATGGCTCTATTTTGTCTGCTTTTTAATGATGTACATGTGGTTCTATATTTACAGTCGGGCTCTGTGTTGGTGAAGCACTCTGTTAATGAGGATAAATGTTACTTAAGTGTCTACATGAAATAAGTATCTTCCTTAGTCCTTCCAGAAGTACACCTGCATGAAGATTACCTGTCCTACAGCCACTGACATACTTCTACTAGATTAGAATCAAAGTGTAGTTTCATTCTATGTTATTTCTGTTGCTGTTTGTTTTTCCAGTGCATTTGCTGTATTTATTCTTGCGGTGCTAGTATTATTTGAAGTTACTACGGCAACCTGCCACCATCTGCTATTATAAAGTATGCTGGGATTTAGTTGCTAGGTGTTGAAGTTTGTCATCTTACTCATATGACCCTAAGGTTTTTCAGATGTTTCTTTTCCTGTGCATGTTTCACCCACAGCTAATATGCACTTTTAACAACAGTGGGAAAGATTCCACATTCTGTCCTCTTGACCTTAGAAAGCCCTATTTCTTTTACAATATACACCTATGATGCCTTCTGATGTACTTTGTATATACTCAGCCAAAACAGCATTTCTTTTACCTTGGCCACTATTTTGCCGTGTTTATACTAAAGTCAGTCAGCATTATAGTTCATTTAAATTTGATATTAATCATGCTTTTTTTTTTAAGTGAACAGGAGTTTAATGTTTTCTGAGACTTATTCTCTTCTATCTCTTTTTCATTTGACTACTATTTACTCGTGTTCCTGCTCCCGATAAAAGTGCAATGTTCATACTGTTGATTTCCTTATTTCTTTACACATTTTTAGAAAGGCTGTCAGACAATTGGTTAATTCAAAAAATAGAGTTCAGTGCTGTTTCTATTCTGTTTAGATGGAAATGAATGTTTTTAAGTTGGAAAACATATTTTACTAGATTTCTTTATAGTAGTGCAGTGTATTCAGAGTTATTTCTGTTAATTTTTCTTAGTATTGTCTCATCAGTCAAGTGTTTGATACATTTATTTTTTTTATACATTTGACCTAGTTTTAATCTACCTTTTCTGCTGTAATTCACAGGATAAATCCTAACAAGCCTAAGCACAGCTGAGATGACTTGTTAGGATTCTATCTGAAGAACTTCACCTTCTCTGCCACAACCTTTTTTATACTATTCAATCTGTACATACAATGCTTGACTTAATGAAATAAATTTTTAAATCATAAGCATTGGACTATTATGTTTGTAGGCGGTGCTTGATTCTGAATTTCTTCTGTCCATCTTGTGAGCATGCAGTCTGCATTCAAAGTGTAATAGATTTTTTTTGTGCAGAACTTACTGTATTTTCAAGCATTTCATGCTCTTCGCACATTCTAGTAAGAGGTGCTTAAACAGCATAGGAGGATTTCAGTGAATACATAGAGATATTGGCAGATTTGATCACAGCTATAGTGATAGTCCTATATTACACTGAAGTTTTACCAGTGCGAAGGGTAATGCTGAGAGTGCATGAGTACTTCAAAGATCCGAGGCTGCATCTGAGAAGCGAATCTTTATTGCTGGCGTTTGGGGATTAGGAGGGAGGGGCATGCTTTTAACCTATAAAGAAGCTAGCAGTTAATTTCTAATAGTTGAGATCACTGGCAAGAAAATTATTAAAGATCAAACGGTATTTGTGTATTTTCCTGATTTACAGTTACATGGAAATGATGGAGGAAGTTTTTGTAGCAAACCAGCTTTACTGTCACCTTCTTTTTTTTATGTTCATTCAGTCCCGCTGGTGTGAATTTGACGGGTTTGGTGCGGGGTACTGGCCGGCAATATGTGATCTTTGCTTATGGCTCTTCAGTAATCAAGGCATATAATCTGTTAATTTTAAATCACCACACACAGTTACTAAGAATAGGCATTCATGCTGTACCATAATCACTGATATAGCTAGGCACATTTTAGAAGTTGGTTTCAACAAAAGAAATAACCTTCTTAAAGTCTTTATGCCTTTAAGCAAGATAATACATCTTTTCAGTTCTTGTGAAGAAATGCTGCTTATTTCAAGAAGTGATTATTTAACATGAGTATAGAAAGGCATTCTGTGGTGAATGTTTAACTACTAAAAATACAAGCTGTTTTTTATGTACAATTCTCTAACTTCTGTCAGTAATCTTTTCAAAATCAAGACATCAGAAGAAAACCCCCACACAATTTCATCACCGAATCCTTTGCAGTTCATTATTACTTTCAGCTGTACATTTAACATCACAGAAAAGATTTGTCAGATCTATAACTGTAAAAGTGAACTACTACAGCAGGAAAACCAGCATTTCTTTTTAGAAGAGCATCAGTGCCCGAGAACACACGATTCCTTACCTGAAAGCTTTTGGTTTACCTGCAGCAAATGTGTCTTCTTAGCCTTAAAAAGTAGGCAAGCCTCTCACTAGCACTCATGTTACTCCAAAAGAAGGTATAATAGGTCCTTTATATTGTAATTTCCACTGTTTGTATGCAAGAAGTGTGCTGGGTCTGCTCACGTAGGAATAAATAAATAAAAAAAAAAAAAAGGCAGTACAAACTGAACAGCAGCTAACATATGAAAGTGGAAGACCTCTAGTGGCCATAACCTGAAGTTAAAGAAGGCTTCCCTCTCTTAATGCTAGACAAAATGGTTGGGTATGACAAACTGCAGCTCATACTTTGGTAACCTGTGCCTTTATTGCCTTTCTGATGTAAGCAGAAATATAAAGTAAATCAGAGTTAAACAGAGAATCTGATCAGTACCGAATGGAAATTAAATTCTGGTCAGAGGGGCTGGTGAGTGCCTTGTGTCAATTCTAAACCAGTATGATGAAAAAATCCGAGTACATCTAGAAATTTATTTTGCATGCTCATCTACTTCATAGTAGATTTTAATAAAATCAAAGCATTTAAAGATGGTTCACTTTTAAAACCATAACTAAAACTTCAGAAAATTATAAGACCTCAATAAGGAGGATTCTTCACTGTCTTAAAGGAAAACTGCAAATCATTAAGGTCACTATTATTGCCTGAGAGAAATGTCTTTGTGAGTTTCAGTAAATTACACTGAAAACCTAGGATTATAAATAATTGTATATCTTTCAGCATTTCTGCTTTAGGAATTGAGGAAAAATAAAATATTTCCTTTTGAGGAAGATTGAAAAGTTTTGAGAAATGAAAGTAATATTGTTCTATAGAAGTTTTATGGAGTTCTGTAATAGCTACTTAAATGCCTGCAGAATGTAAAAAATATCCTTTCTTGCAATATTCCTTCCTGTGTTTCTAGAATGATTAGAAAATTTTGATGCTAATATATTTTCTTCCTATGAATTCCTAATGGAAGAATCCTGGGCAATGTCACATGCCTTTTAGGAGTATTAAGGTAACATTGAGTCGTACTTCATGTATAAAAGTATTCTTGTCACAATGTGTGTTTCCATGCAGCGTTTCATAAATGATGCAGCTTTCTCACCAGAGCCTACCCCTTGTCAGAGTAGCTTTTGAATTATCCTGTTTGAGTTCTTAGTATGTTTCTTTCATCTGGGCTTGCAAAAGCTTAAATATGATTTTATTTTTACATACATAAAAGGATTTATTAGGCATTTAGAGCGTAATTTAGAAAGAACACAATCCAATCATTTAGAAAGACTACAATCCAATATCTTAAGTAACCTGCATGTGTTGATTTCTGTCTGGTTTTCTTTCAGAGTCATTTTGTGGCATGCATGACAGCGATCTTAAATCAGATGAACAACCAGCATTATTCAGTTTACATTGAAACTTTTCAGACAAGTTCAGAACTAGTGGTGAGTACAAAACAATCATGGAGGTGATAAATAATTCTAAGTGTTTTATTTCCTGTGTAAAATCAGTAGTATTTTTTTGTATCTTGTATGTTGTCTGATTCTTCCTAGAATGAAGTCAGCTTCTCTATGTTTTCTTCCTCTGTCGTTGTGTTGCCTCCCTCTTCTAATGGTGACCTTGGACAATACTGTAATCAGAAATTTGGAAAAATATAAATGTCACTGTTGATGACCCTGGCACTGAGGTGATAATATAGTAATCAAGAATAAATAATGGGATCTTTGCGTTACTTTGTTCTGAGGAGAAAAAAGAACAAACAGCGAAACCACAACAAAACCAACCCTCAACTAATTGAACCCTCCCTCCCGGCTTTGTACATGGTGGACCATTTTCACTATCGAGTCTACTCATGGTAGAATGCTAAATGCAGCAAATGCCTCATTATTGCAATGCATCGTTTTATGCTAGTTGTTTCTGGCATAATTTAACAATACTGGGGGTTTATTCTAGTTTGTACCAGTCAGTGGTCACTATGTTCTAGAAGCTTTCAGTAGTCCTATGTCTGTCCTTTTATACTCCTGACATAACTCTGAAATAAGTCTGAGTATTGGCAAACGTTTTGATTATACTGTCTACATTTGTCCATGGAGGTAATATTTTCAGTTGGCAAGATTTGCTCATTTTCCTTTCTTTATTAAAGTCAGAGTGGTGCCATAACTGAAATGCAAACAGATCAAATCTTGGGTAGCTTTTGCAATTCTTCATGTACTTTAGTTTACTTGAAAACGTAACAGTATTTTAACATAATTTCAGCTTCCAAGCAGATTGGGTACTTGGTCCTAGAAGTTTTAGTAATTCTTAAACTAGAACAGTTCTGCAGAGGGAAAAAAAAAAATCAAGATGACAAGACATCAGTATATTCAATGGCTTTTACCGTTTGTAATGGCATTGGTTTGTTGTCTTCTCATTTTTTTTCGATACCATAAGTATATGTCAGTAAAGATGACAAAGATTTGTTGTCAAATAATGCTGTTGAGAGATACTGTTCACTTGGTTGTCTGTAAGTAATATGACAAGAAAGAGCACAAACTTCGCAGACAGTGTTTGTGAGGTTTTGGTAATAGGTGATGACATTTCAGCTTGCAAGTCTCACAGACTTCTAGGTGACTTGCTTGGAAGTTCAAGGGTAAAACCGCAGATATGTGCTATACATGAAATAGACCTGAAATGATTATGTTCATTTTATTTAAGTTCATTATACAATGATGTCCAAATACTTCTAGGAAAAGAGATAGTGTTTGTATTGTTTAAAAACTTTCTGTTAATGCCTTCCATTTTTAATTTAGAATACTACATTTGGACTAAATTGACAAAATAAAAAATCCTGTATTTTTCAAATCTGTTAATTCTTTATACACAGTGAGACTGTGTTGCCAATTAATAAAAAATGCAACAGCTTTACTCTGAAGTACTATAACTTTTTCATCTATTCATTTATGGCTTATCTTTTCCTAAGAGCACAACGTAATGACTTTATCTTTCATTTGGAATCCGAGACTGCTGTTTTACAGGACCTCAGTTCCAATCTTGGGCTTACTGGTATCACCCGGAATTTTTCCTTTTGACTTCACGGGGAGCAGAGTGGAGCCCTCCATCTTAATTCTTTGATCACACAGGAACACTTAAACCTGGTGTTACACAGTCACAGACTTATTGTATTTTTCTGTTCTAGGACTTCTTGATGGAAACATTCATAATGTTCAAAGATCTTATTGGAAAGAATGTTTACCCTTCAGACTGGATGGCAATGAGCATGGTGCAGAACAGGTAAAATGGGGCTGGAGGATCAGTGCTCATTTTCCATGTGCTTGTGAAAAGTGAGCTCGTTTTATATCTTACAGAAAGTTTTGCTGTGCAGTCTAAGACGATTATATCATTCCAGTTCTGTGACTGCCAGGAAGGCCCTAATCTGACATAATTTACTGACAATACATTAAATAGCTACCTGCCTGTGCATTAAGTCCACTTAAAATAGAAAGGGGGAAAAAAATGTATTTAATAGTGAAGTGGAAGTACATAGTTGGTCTCCATGTTGACAGTCTACAGAAGCCAAGCTGTAAAAGGCCTGTTGAACCTTAAATGCACAATTTCTGCACGTGTCCTCACTAATACATCAGCAAGTTCATTGTGGTGCAAGAGTTATCAAACACAGTTTTCTTTCAGAAATGATATGGTTGCTTGGATTGCTAAAAGGTCTGATGATAAAGACCAAATCTTTGAGCTCAATGCACTATTTGTAGGAGGAGGTTGGGTCTGCGGTGGTTACTGTAGCTGACATAGTTGAGGAAATATATTGCTGTACTATAGATCATTTGGGGTTTTGTCATGATTGATTACTTGAAACTCAGGTATATTGCCTCTGTAGATCAAGATGGCATCTAAGCAAAAGTTTGTATAATCAAATTTATCATGCTACCTATTGTTTGCTCTATGAGAGCTTGCTATTAGTAAGAAATCTTTGAGTACTCTTATATTATAAAATCGACTGAAGGAAATACCTTGCGGATATTAACTGTGCATATTTACACCTTTACCCACAGCTATGATCTGTCTGTTTTGGTGTTATAGATGATGGCGGGATAAACAAAGTATTGCTTGATCTTTTGTTAAGCACAGGACCACTGTTGTCTTGGCATTAGTGTTGCAAGTAGCTTAAGTGGAACTTCATGTCATACAGATTTTGCTGCCATGTGAGCTCTTTTCGATTTATCATTTCCATATCATGTGAGACTGAATTGGAAAGACAAGAGAAGTGATCTTTGCGCACCTCCAACATTGGTAATGGGTTTAGACAGTGGGTTTGGGCCAGCATATCCTTTGTCTATAACAGAGGAAAGGAAGGGAGAGTTGGACTGAGAATGCAAAGTAAAACACGTGGCTGCTGTAAACAACCTTAGTTGGTCCAATTTGTTTTTGTGGAACTTGTAGGTGAGGAAGAGTTTCCCCAAAATTTCAACACACAGAGGTTTTACAAGCATTTGTATTGAACAAAAAAGGAGCTGTAAGCGTGTGACCACCTTATCTTGTGGATTTTTTTTTTATTTGCTGAATTTCCTCCTCTTCGTACTTGGTGGAAATCGTGGCTAAAAATCTCACTGAAAGGGATCTGGATCTGGGCGGGGGAAGTGACTTCATTTGCATTTTTTTATTTATTTGGGTGTTGTCTTCAGGGCTGTACTTATTCTTGCTTCTTGTTCTCACAGAAACACTGAGTTTATAAGCTGGATTGGATTGTGAAGTGAATATGCTTGCTTTTTTTTGAGCAAGGCTTCTTTTGGTGAGGTGGATTTTCATCACCTGTACTATCATTATTTTAGTTTTGTAGAAACGGCAGTAACATTGAGTATTCTAGAAGTCACAGAAAGACTAGTCTAAGAATGAAGTCTCAAAGATGCATAGGTTCCAATTAACTTAGAATTCCACAGATGCTGTTTATTTGAAGTGTCAAAGTTATGTAATTTTACTCCTCCAGTTTTAGAATATTGAAAAGGAGAGAACAGAGAATACTTAATAAAGTTGGTAGTCTCCTGGGAGTGTTGGGTCTTGAGGAAAAGATTTTCTAAGAAAATTTACAGCATTATGATAATCAAATTTTGATATTGGACACATTTTCATCTAGGATTTGAATGGAATGATGCTAAATGAAAAGAGGGTTTTTTTGTGTGTGTTCCATGATTCAAAGCAAGGATTATGGTTCTGGTGGGTAGTGATGATGGCAGTGAGGCCTCAGGTGCCTAAACCTCGCTTTCTGTCTAATGACTCTGAACTTTGTGAGACACTTTGGTCCAGGCAGGCTTTGTTGCTCTAAACCTTATCCTGCATTGGACAGGTCAAATGAAAATATTTAAAGAAAAAAGCATTAAAAAAACTCCACAAAAATGTTTAGAAGCTATTTAACAGTGCTTCTGTAAACACATTGCTTACCTAAATTGACTTGGCACTGTTTATACTCTTTGATTATGTTGCTGTTCCCAAGATTACATAAGGAAATGAGTTATTGATGTTACTTTCATGTCTTAATTTTATGTTAAATCAACAACTGGGAGGGGGGATTTTTGTTACCAGTCTTTATAGTGATTTGGGTTTCGTTTTTTTGTTTGTTTGGGGTTTTCTTGAGGGGCAGATGTTCTATGAAATAAATTGAGGACTGATTTAGATATCTAGATTTGTCTTATTAAGATGCTTTACTCCAAACAAGAGAAGTAGCAGAGAAGAAGTCACAAGGGATCAGGCTGGGTTCTCTTATAATAACAATGCGCAGAAAAAATAAATTAAAACCTGCAAAAAGTGTTAGCACAGCTAAGGTTTTGCATTCTTAATTCACCTGTTCTGAGCAGGAGACTACATGCAGGCCTTTTTACACCCTGAAGGAGGTATTTTACCTTAAGAGTCTTCCCTTTCTGAATTTGCAAAAATATTAGTTACAGGCTATAAGGCATGTCTATTGTGTAAGCTAGCTAATGGCAGAATGTAGTTGGCGTGTCTTCCCTACAGGCATTCAGCAAAGCCTGACAGTCTCCCCCGGATGATCTCTTGTATTTTGTACCTAGCAGGGAAAGTGGGCATTGGAGGAATTTCGCTGCAGGATATACTGCAGTACAGAAATGTAAAATCAGAGTACATTTACTTAGAGACAGAGGAGAGGGAAGAGCATAACTAGTACTACAAGTTTGGTCTTGTTTGTGGGTAAAAGGTGTTCCTAATGAGCAGGACACTCTAATTACTCTTATACATAAATAAAGACAGACAGTGCATGTATGATATCAGGGATATTTCCACTAAATGTTAGATGTCTGGCATAGATAAGGGGAAAAGAATGAGAAAATTACTTACAAGGTCCAAAGGAAGAGAGAATGGACCCGTTCACGTCCAGGAGAAACTGTGGTAGCAGAGTTGAAAGAATGGGAGTAGAAGTTTAATTGACTAAACTTACTTAGTCAAGATTTGCCTGTATCAGGATGGAATGACTTAACTCAAATTACTTTAAATCAGTATTATAAATAACATGCTGTTTGCTCTCAAAGCATGTTCTGATTCCCAAAGCCCATTTGAAGGAGGCAGAGGCAGTGTACTAGCCCCACTGGCCTGGGAGTATTCTATTAGCAACTGAGAATCTAAAGGGGAATGAACTACTTTTATTTCTTGCTTTCTTTTTTTTTTTTTCTTTTCTGGTTCTCTCCCTTCTTCCATTAACACCAAGATGGGAAGAACACTTTTTTGTGGCATGCTAGATGGGGCAGAATGCTTGAGGACATAGTAAAATCCTCACTGAGGTCATGAGGATATAATATCAGATATTTTTGTGATCCCACATGGTAGATTTAATTAACTTTGTTCTAATGAAGGTTGCTTACTGCACACTTCTTACTAGTTGCTACTGCTTGTATGTGCACTTTATTCCACCTACGGTACTTAGACTATTGGCTATTAGGTTATTAAAAGCAGTAATTCCTAGGTACATGGCATTTGTGGGGAAATGCTTTGCTGGTTTACATAATACCATAAAGTCTGCTTATCTCTCAGCTCTCCATAACTTTAATTGAGGCACGTAATTCCTCCCAGGAAATTCCCGTACCTTATTGTCAATATGAAGTGCATAGAGAGTCAGAACACGAAGTGCATAGAGAGTCAGATTTGCTGAATAAAAGAAATGGTTAGGGGGGTTAGCAACTAAAGGGTGGTATTTACATCCCTTCCTTCTGTTCCTCTGGGCTTTGAAATGGTAATTGCTCAGATAGAGTTTGAAAGTACTTGATCTTACCATAATTAATACCTGGAATCAGTGTTGGTTAGTGTCCAGTCTAAAGTGGCTTAGTAAGCACTTTCATTGTTTGTGTGTCCCTTTGAGTTGTTTCTTGCACCTTGTTGACATTATATTTAGGTATTTAAAAATAAAAGGAAACAGGTTTTCACTAGTACATTTCAAGGTCAGATCCTATTTGCTGAAAAACTTACGTGAGATAACACTGTAGGGTATTTTCTAACACCAGTAGTTAGGCTTTTTCTAAAATATGTTTTCATTACTTGTATATCTGAGTGTTTTCAGACATCTGTTGGAGTCAAATGTTCCCCAGCCCTTTTAAAGTCTAACTTGAAAGGTTTAGCGCTGCAGGTATTTGGCAAAACAGCTGGAGATGTTGCCAATTTTCTTTCATTATACATACTAAAAATAGCTGCTTATTTGCTGATGAACTGCTTTGTAACACCCTCAAGACTTGGTTGTCATGTAGCTCACATGTTGTGGCAGTGTTATTCAGTAAAATCTCATTATGGCTTCAAATCAGTGCCACCTGTATCCCCAAGTACCTCACCATTTCTCAGGCTGCCAGGAACTATAGATTCTGTTGGTATCATTAGGTCCTGGGCAACCAGCAGAATAAGGCAGAGTAAGTTCCTATTTGTCACCTGGCAAGGGACAGAAGGGACTCCAGACCTGTTTTTCATAGACGATCTGTGAATGGCTGTGTTAAATATCATTTCTGAAACACACATTTTGCACACTATGCATATGCATGTTTCTGAACAGCTCTACCTTTGGATCGAAAAAGTCTTTTCAGAAGAAGTAGCCGCTTATAGTATTGTCCTGTGAAACTTGACAAAATGTTGCTTTGTGCATTATGAGGAGATGGCATTTTTAGAGTTGTAGTCCCAGTCTTTAAGTAACAGGCACACGTAACAAATTCAGTGGCCATTGGACTGCGTTTTCTGTAAAGTTTTCTGAAGAGAAAACCTGAACAGCTGGTAGTCGTCACGATTTAAGTGTATTACTCAAGAATGGTATTTATAATAGTTTGGGAGGGAAGGGAAATGGAACACAGTTTGCGGAAAGTAGGGAAACATGCCTTTTTCAAGCAAGAAGCTTAATTATTTATGGGAGAGATGGTACGAGCTGCATTGCTACTATCAACTTACTAGATTTCATAGAATCATAGAATATCTCGAGTTAGGAGGGAGAAATACCCCAAATTAATTCAAATGTTAGAATGACTTCTCAGTCTTCCACCTATCTGTTGGTGGAAATGAAAGCTTGTCATATTTTTGTGTTTTAGAAATATTTGATGCTGTGATATATGTATTGATGTCAGTGGGTATTGGGACTATTCACAGACACTAATGGATCTGACTATACACAAGGTAGGCAACTTCAGTTGACAAGAGTATGCCTTATCCTTTACTCCAGCTGGTGCTGTAATATGGTGTTCAATTTATAACAATTGTGATGAGATTTTAAAATCAAGAATAACATTTTAATTATGGAAATAGGAAAAAGAAATCCTCCTTAACTTTAATTCTCTGATTATTAATATAAAGCGGTTCTGCTTTGATAGGAAATGTAGAAAAAACCTCAGATTTATTCTATCCAACTGTGCTTTAACAGTTTGCTTAAAACATTGCCTGGCTCATTATTTGTCTTGCAGAGAATAAAAAGGGACATTTTATTTATTTATGTGCAATTTCCCTGTTAATATAAAGTCCCTTTCAGAGGCAAAGGACATTTCATACCTTTATTGTTTTTCTTACAGGGGTATTTGGTACGCAGTGTCTCAGTATTCTCAGATTTGCATCTCCTTTCCATTAAACCTAGGTAACTCTGTTTCCTAGTTGTCTTTCCCAGTCCCTACGAAAGTCAGTACTTGTAAAAGGGAGAATTGCGTAAAGTTAGTCCTGGCAAAATGGAGTACAGTGGATGAAGAAAAGAGGCAATTGTTTCACTGTGGGTTGTAAGTTTTCTTCCATGGGGAGTTACGCTTCCAGCTGTGGCTGGTATGTCTGACTGAGTCATGTAATGCTTTGCTGTCAGTTGTAAGCCTAGCAGAGAACATCTCTTCCATCTGTAGGTGTTTGAGTCTGGTTGTGCCTGATGTACCACTACTTTTCAATCACTTGCATCGTTCTAGCACCAAATACTACAAGATGCTTATTCTGCACTAACTCTGCATGTTGCTCGTTGTTACCCCTGTTGTGGAATTACCTGCTTACTGAGAATCTAAACGCTTAATTATGTGGTGACTGCAGCAGATCATCTGCTCAGCAAGATAGGCTATTGCATGCCATGGTCGTGGTACACAGTGGATGCCTATTATGTTTTGACTGCAGTCATTGAGTCTTTTATCTAAAATGCAGAGAGAAAACATGCTGTGAGATATCCCTTTTCCACTCCCGCTGCGGAGTATCTCGTCTTTCTTGGTATCGACTGCTAGGATGCTCCTGCTTCTAGAGTACGAGGTCTCCTGAACTAAAAGCAGAAAAACAACTTGTTAGTCTGGTTTCAGAAAGACATTAAGATAAACTGTTATTTTTCTAGATACAACTTTGACTTGTGTATAAAAATCTCTAAGGTTCTTTGCTACATGGCCTGTTACAAAACTTTTTTTGGTATGTTTTTGGGTATTTTAATTTCAGTAAAACATTTAGGGATTAAGACAATGAGTGGTGTTTTCCACTCTGTAGAACATACGTGCAAATGACTTAATAAATAATGAAGAGATTACCCACATAAACTGTTGTAAAAATGTCACTACAGAAAAGACTAAAAATACAAAGTCGGTATTCATAATTTTCATCAGGTGTTGTAAATGCTATTGGGCAATCTTTCTGTGTTCTCCTTTCTAATGAGTGACTGTGGCCACCACTTAGTATCTTAAGGGATTTTCAGGAAATTAAATATACACAATTTTGTCATATTGAACATTACTTTGAACAGTTGTTTTCATATTTTTAAACAGAAAATAACCGTGCCGATTTATTATGCATTTGCTGTGTAATGATCTTTTGTAAAGACATAATCTTCTAATTCAGTGCAACTTCTTTTGTATTGATACAGTTTTGGCTGTAAAGCAGTAAGGTCCAGCAAGCAGCAGTTAGACAAGAGGCAGATGCATAGTTCTCTGCACCTGTAGTTACAGGTAGTATTCTTAGCTTCAGAAAAAGCTAGGCTGCCCTCAAAGTCAAGAAATTTTGTCCACAGTGTTATCCATTAGTTTCATGTAATTCTCCAATTTTAATCCTTTGCCACGTGAAATAATAAAAGTATTTCTAGAAATAGGCCCTGGAAACTTCCATGCAAATATGTTTACCAAAGTATCACCTCTGCACCATTCTTAGATGTGTTGAAATGACTAGATGTTATGTACAAATATTACAGTAAGGGTAAATCAGTGCCAATGGTGAAAAATAAAAATCATTGGAAGAATGGAGAAGTAATTTCACAATATCAATTCAAACTTCCTTCAAAGGGAAGGCCATGAGAGTTTTTATTAGTGTATGACATCCTGACGTAACCATGTTAAGTCATTACATTAACGTATACTAACTGGCTTTCAGCTTTGTATCGTATTTCCAGACTTGATCCAGCACCAAAGAAACCATGTGATTTTTAATTATTTTTTTTAATTCAAAATATTTCTATTCTGCAAACAATTAGCTGGAATGCACATGAAAGCGAACTGAAGTGAGAAGCTACAATATAAGGAAAATTACTGAAAATACCTTTCAAACTAAGTTACTTATATCAGATTCCATTGTGACAGCTTTTTGTACACTTAGATTTCAAGCTGTGAAGTTTCCTAAAGTCTGTGAAACATCACATTTTCAAAAGAGTTTGGCATAAATGTGTACCTAATATGCAGTTTTGAAAATGTATTGATTCCTAAATGGGAGATAAGCAGTCTTGAAAACATGCTGTAAGTAGATGCTGAAGGAAAAGCTACATACAAAGAGACTGTTGGCAAAGTCAAGAGATCTCAGATGGAAACTTCCCCTGTATAGCATCAAAGCAATTGCTCATTCTTGTCTTTCTCTAGGTGTTGCTTTTGTACTGCTGTCGAATTAACTCTGGTACATTGTAGCATGTATTATTTTTGTATGCTTGGCATAGCTATTCAAGGTAAATTTTCAAATAATACTAATAAAGTAAATGAATTGTACATAACAAACAATTCATATTTGAGACAGGAGAAGCTGGATAGCAGTTATTTTTAAGCGGTTATTTTCTGACCGTGCTATTTGGATAGACTCTCTGGTTGTACGTTGAAAAATACTTTAGGAAAATGACAATTGCTTGATCATTAGAATTCAATGTGAATGGTACAAAAAATTATTCTTCAGTCTGTAGTGATGCTGAGTTGACACAGGGCAGAAATATGATTAAATCATACTACTTTCTTTGCATGACGGGCCCTATTTTCCCAGTTACCACGGAAGTGGATTGCTTCCTAAGTGTTGCCATTATTGTGCTCTTAATAACTAGGTTTCACGTAGCTACAAGGTTTTTAAGTAGTGTTTCCATCTTGTATTGCTCTTCACTTCTAAATCAATGATCACTTGCTACATTGTTAGGAGATAATTTCTGCTGTCACTTCTTAAAGATTTTTGTTTTTATCTTTTCAGCCATTTTCTCAGGTTTTCTCCTGCTGGTCTGTTTTGGTCACTGAAATAGTAAATGTTTCTTTTCAAACTGTCCTGTCACACTGATCATTTGTCTGGTCTGTCTTCTGTGTATTTTGTATCTTCCAGATTTAGTTTATAGCTGCTGATCACTGTGTTGGTCATTGAGAATGATCAGCATTTGGGATTGGGTCTGACCCACTTTGCTAGTCTCCTCTTTATTTAACATGCCTTCTTTAGCTTTGCACACAAGAAGGAAGAGGAAAGATGACAGAAGCCTACAAGAGAATCAGTTGATTTCAGCTGCTTTTCCTATGTGCTCACTTCCTGTTAAAATACCTATCAGGTGTCTTCTGCAAAGCATTTTACAAGGATGCTACTATCAAGTCAACATAAATTATGTGAGAGTATTTTTTCAGCTCTGCTAGTCCCTACTCCAGATTCCATAGAATCGGCATACTGGCAAGACCATGTCTATCAGAACTCAGAAAAGATCTTTAAAACAACAGTCAGTGCATCTCCTAGGCTTTGCAAGAACTCCCCTCGTATTCCTCACCTGCTCAAGTAGAGGATTTACTGGTGAAAGTGCTGACTGATCAGCCTTTGGACATTACAAATAAATCCCTGCCTGCCAAACTGAAGTTAGTGTAACTCCTTCTGAGTTTAATTTGTGGACCAAATTCTCTGAAGGAAAAGCACTTAGGGTTTGTGGGAAGAAATTCTGAGTTTTAAAAACTGTCCATGTCTTCATTGGTTTTCACACATGATTTAAAAAAAATAAAAATAATTCCAGCATTTAATGGTTTCTTTCAGTAAAAGCTTTCACAACATAGGAAATAATATTCTTTTAAAGCTTTCCTCCATTTTTCTGTGTCTGATTATCCAGTACAAGTTTGAAGGTGATTAATTTTTTCCACCTGTCATTACATCAGTGTAATTGCAGCTTCAGAAGACATAGCAAACGTGAGTTTGAGTTGATGCTCATCGTTACCTAAGTGAATTAATTCAGCCTTCACCTCAGTATCTGGATTACTTACCTCAAAGTTGAAGCAGTGAACTCCCACATTTTAGAATCTTTTGAACTTGAAAAGACACTGAAGAGCATCTCACTGCTGTTGGACCACTGCTTTAAAAGAATTCATGTGAAAGAGTCTGAGGAAAGGTCAATTCATGATTTTTGGGAAGGTTTATAATTCCGTACCTGATTTAGGCACCTTTCCTAAAATAACTTTTTGGACCCGGAAGCATTCTATGTCAGAAACTAGATTCAGAAAAAGGCCAGCTTTTGCAAAGCCACCTAAGAACAGGCAATGCCAATGGGGTTTGGTTTTGTTTTACTGCAATCATCTCTTTCTTTTATGCTGCAAGGAGTCGATACACTGATTCTAACTTGTTTGCTAAAAATAGCTTGGAGTTCCACATCTATATTTTAGGTTTATCACCTATTTGCACTTCAAAAGCAAGGACACTGTGCAGACCTATTTTACTGCTAAACAGAGAGTCATAATCTTCTAGGGAATAGTCTGAACATGTTTGTTTAACAACATGTTGTTTATGAATACAAAATTGTTTCTTTGCTCCACCCCAGCCCATCTGTTTTGAGGGAGGATCGTTTGAAATCAGATTTTTAACTTAGGATGACTTCTAAATTTTCAGCTTTGTCGGTCTTAAATTATTTATCTATGTTACTTACAGCACTGTTCTATACCTATTTAGAACATACATCTAAGTATTTGAAACTAAGTACAGTTGCACAGGATTCTATTCATTGGGCATTTTTTCAAGCCAAAATTTGAAAGAAATTTCTCTGACAATACAACAAAGCAAAGCAGAAGCAGCAGGAAATTTAGAAAGGTAAAGGAGATAGCAGCAGTTGAACCATGGCGATTCTGTTGCTGTCCTAAGCCAAAACCTTGCCTTTTTATACCAGGATTAAGCCCAGAGACTTGGCCTTTGAAGATCCTCCACAAATCTTGAGGCCCAAGAGATTGGTATGAACTGTAAATTAGAAGAATCAATTCCCAGAAACTCAGGAAATACCATGGAAATTATTGTGATAAAGGAATTTCAACAATTTTAGATCAAAACTATTTAAACTGGTGAGAAATTAATTCCATATTAAGTGAGAAATTAATTCCATATTAAGTAACTGTGGAAAAGTTATCATAATTAAACACCCACTGAACATATTTGTAGCCCTGTGTGATGATTAACATTGAGGGAAAATGTGGCAGGAGGAGAAGGTTAAACAGAAAAAACACGTAATGACATTATCTGTATGAGAAATCAAGACCCTGTCCTTTGGTCAGTCTCGATCAGTCTAAACTTGCAAAGTAAAACAGAGCAGCAATCCCCAAGTTCAGAGAAAAGGTAAGTTCCAATCATCTGTTATAGAAGCAAGGGAAATTAAGTAATATTACTCTGGGACAAGATAATCCTTTTCAGTAATTTTTCTCAATAACTTCTGAAGTCAGACAGTACCTATTGTGTTTTTCTGAGCTGTTCCGGGGCACACTTTTTTACCATCTTTTTTCTAGCTGTATCTTCTCCATTGTGTCAGTTATAATTAATAACTTATGTTATGAATAATCATGAGGAATGACTTTTCCAATCAAATTACTTTAACTCTTTCCTCTTGGAGCAATGCGTAGTCCTTTAAATAGGAATATGCTCTCAGTGATAATTAAAATTATATTTTCTCTTGTTTTCACCAAAATCTCAAAGTGGTTTATAAATATCTGTTTTAAATTCGTACGTGTGGCTAGTTAATTAATACCCCTTTTTGGTGAAAGGGGCGACCGGGGCATATAGGATTGAGGTAGGACAGTATGGCATTGGCAGGAGCCAGGAATAGAATTCAAACCTACTGCCTAAGTGACTTCCATTGACAGAAATAGATACACCCTTTAGGCAAAATACAAGTGCATGAAAATATTTGCAACTTGACAGCCTGGAAGTATTGTATGCTTCCTGCAAATGTGTCATTTCACTATGTCAGATAAAAATATCTGCGAGAACGAAAGGGATATTCACAGAAGATAGCTTACATATAATTATATTGTATAGAATCCCGTAAAAAATTTTAATATTATCATTAATTTTTACTGGACACCAAGTACCTCAGTATTTCTCAAGTGTCTTTGGGGCTTTTTACGTATGGCTAACATTAAACCACGAGCTCTTCACAAAAATTTTAAAATATGACACACAAGAAATATGTTGGTATTATTAAATAAATTTACACTAATAAATTTCATGTGTGTTTAAGTTATGAGTATTTCTACTGTATCTGGCACGATATTTCTGTGCTGAAAGACAAAGTACCTTAAAGTGTAGGGGTTTTTAATGTTAGACAAATTGTCAGCACCATACCAGGTCCTGCCCAAACAGGATATTTAGGTGACATGGTTCACCGTCAGTGCTGGAGTAGTGAGTACATACACAGAAGCTGGGAAATTTTTTAAAAAGTCTCAAAAATGGAGGACACCCCCTTCTACTCCAACAAAAGACTTTCTGAGGGAAGGGAAATGCTACCCCCTGAGCAGCTGGAGCTGAAGGACTTGATTGCGTGAGTTGGCAAGAAATATATACTTTGTAAATCAAAGGAGAGCCTAGAGCAATATAGTTCTACAGAAAAGACATGATGCTAAAAAGGCCTTGACCCAAAACTCCTACTCAGAAGAGTAATGGGGATGCTGACAGCCAGAACAACATGTGGGTGGCTGTGATTCTGCCTAGCTGTGTATTTTTTTTGTGCTGTCTGAAGTAGACCATTCTTTTTAGAATTCCCCCCCTCGTTTTGTTTTGTGGTTGGTTGTTTGTTTTTTTTTTTCAAAATCTTTAACTGTTTGTGTCAAGCATCAGGCAGCTTTGGAGAAATAAATGCACCCATGCGAGTGAAGCGTTAGGGAAGAATGTGTTTATTTTCCTGTGGGTAGTGTGGGGCAGTTTGCAGAGGAAATTGCATTTTCCAGAATGAGAGTTGATCGCATAAAAGGCCAAAAAGAAAGTACAATAGCCTGTTCAGACCAACGTAGGCTAAAATTGCAGTGGATACGCAGGGCAATTCTGTGATTATACAGAGGTTGTTGAGGAGAGTGGTGGTAGCCTGCAGGAACAATATTGAGCAAAATCAGGTTTCTTGAACTTGAGGTGATTTGATAACACTCAGCATTTCACAGATCAGCCCCTTAATTCAGCTGGCAAGATCAGCTGAGCTGGTGTTAGAAGGTTAGACCAGACTGTGCCCTGGACCGCTGGAAAGAAGCTCATCTGAATGTGTGGGAAGATGGGGTAGAGCAACCCAGCACCCTTACACATCTGTTACCTTCCAAAGCCACTGTTACTGTTGTAGTTAAAGCTTTAGTGTCTGTCTGATCACATAAAAAGAAATAAATGATTACGTTATTTCCTTGATCACATCATCATTACAGAGGAATTTTACACAGATGGAAAGAAAATGTTCTTTAGGTTTTTGCAAAGAATTTTTTCCTTGTGAAAAACCATAATCCATAACAAAGGATTTCAATCTGGCCAGGCAGGGTATTGCCCTACTGAAGCAGCGCGCTCCTTTGGACTGTTGCTTAGTGGTTAAATAGGATTCCTTGTCATAAGCCTACCAAAAGCTGAACTTCAGCTTTACCTCCCTCATTAAGAAACTGAATTTAGCCCTTGCAAACTCTTTTTTTTTTTTTTTTTTTTTTTTTNTGTTTCTGGTAGCGGCTCATAAACGGCTGCCTAGGGAACAGTATAACAACAGAGCAGGGAAGAAGTAACACTGTTTGATGTGTTCTCCCAGCCTCCAGTGACCAATGACATTTAGTAGTCCTCCCTTCATTTTTGTCTTTGATGTGCCTAATCACTCTTGAGCCAGTATAAAATTCAGGCATTCGCAGCATCCTGTAGAAATGAGTTGCATAGCTGAGCAAGACGCGCATAAAAACGGTCTCTTGCTTATTTTGAATGCACATTCTGATTTTGTTCAGTGTTTTCCAATGCTTGTATGAGAAACAGCGAGCAGTGAGGCTCTAATCTTCATGGTACTTCTGATTTTATAGATTCTACCATATCCCTCAGCCACATGGTGTCCCCTGACTAAAGAAACCAGGTCTCAGGCACAACCCATTAAATGTGTTTGATCATTTCTTTGTCACATTTATTTGCTTGTTTTCTTCTCTCTTTTTTCTTTTTGTATTTGTTTATCTTTTTGAGTTGGGAGATCAGAACACCATACAGAATCCAACACAAGGAGACAACATTCCTTTGACATTAGCATACAGATATCCTGTGGTCTCTTAATGTTTTGCTAATAATAATTCTAATTGTTGAATTACTGCTTTTTCTGATGCTGCTAAACGCTAAGATGGTGGGGGTTTTGTGGACCTGTCTGTTATAACTAATAGTTCTTTTTCCTGATTGATAATATCTAGTTGACGGTCAGTCATTGTATTTGGACAGTTCGGATTGGTTTTCCCTTCTGTTCACCTCTTTCAGGTTGCAGTATGTTTGCCCTCGCAGTTTTTCCCAGAGAAATATTTAAACTTAAAACTTTTAAAAATTTTACCTATGAAGCAGAGGAAAACAGATCACGTGTTTTCAAAATTGTAAATTGAATGCAACTGAATTATTTAAATAAACTTTATAAATATTTCTATATACAATTGATTTTTGCTTTATAAATGTACTGTGCTGGAAAGTTAGACCAAGACATTAGCTTTTAGCTTTAGAAATGTGACTTAATCTTGCTGCATTCGTAATGAGCATAAACAGGTGCTGCTTTTCAAGCTAGAGGGATAATGTTCATGCTCTTCCTCTTGGAAGAAATAACCGTATATTAATTCAGCTTTGAATGGTTTTTTTATAATCAACCTGAAGAGGAAGGTGAGCAGAGGTTTCATCCTCCCCTCACCACCTATGAGAAAAGCAAAAAGCTGCACGTAATATCTTTTAATAGAGAAAATGCAGTGGAAGCTCCTAACTAATAATGTAAGTACAGGAACTCTTTCAGCTGTCAAACCCGTGAGGAGGAGGCAATAGCACTCTTGTAAATGATTCAGTTTTGTCAAATGGAAGGTAAAATTGTTTTTGAAAGAACTATTTTCTATGTTTTCTCAAGAATGCAATGCAGTGTGCAGTAGAGGAAAAGAAATTATGTTGTCTGAATTTTTCAACAGAGATCAAGAAACTTCTTGACAATTGTGTGTTTAAATTTTTTTATGCGTAACAGACTAAAAATAACATACCATTGCACAGACTGTCATCTGTTGTGTTCATGTATGTGTGAACTTTTCATTCTTCTAGTGTGTTCAGTGTTTAAGTATGTTCCCATCAATATCACATGTGGTTGGAATAGATTCCCAGAGATTACATTCATTTATCTGCATCGTTGCTTTTCTTTTTTAGGGTGTTCTTGAGAGCCATCAACAAATTTGCAGAGACAATGAACCAGAAATTTCTGGAGAATATGAATTTTGAGGTCCAAGTAAGTATTTAGACTTCTGAGCTGAGTGGAGGTAGTATGTTACAGGTATGATCATTTTGGTCTGTCAGAGCCCCTTATGGCACTTAGTATCAGTATCAGTTGATTTGAGTGTGGCAGGATTAGGCCATCTTCGATGACATGAAAATCATACTTTGATTATTTATGATAAGGCACTAAACCAGAGTATTTTGTGCTGTGATTCTCTGAGAACTGGCAAGCAGAAAACTCCTTTTTTTTCTTAGCCAGCCGAGTGTATTCAGAAAGGCAGTCTTTGACGTAATGCACATAGCCTGTACAATGTCACTCCTATGTATGTAGGGCAGAAAGAGCTTAACTTTGTTTGATTCCTAGAGTATTTAGCACTTGGAATTATTTTCTTCTTAACTTGGAGTCTTCCCTGATAAGTCTATCTTTATTTATTTATTTATTTTCCTTTATTTGTAGTAGTTCTTTCTGAAATAATTTTAAATTAGGGTGTTTTGGTTTGGTTTTTTTTTTTAGTTTGCTCAATAGCATTCTTTGTAACTTAACTATTTGGTTATGAATTTTACACTTTGTTTGACTTGCTTGAGATAAAAATGAAATGTCTGTAGTTTTCACATTATTAAAATGTAAATACAGTTTTAGAAACAGGATTTGTCAGTAAATGCTGCCTGATTATGGCGAGTGCTATAGATAGAAAATACACTAACAAAGTATAGTATGAAAAATCATCCTATTTCACTCTTTGTTAACTGCAGTTAAAAGTAAATGTTTTAAACTCAAAAATGCTCCTGATTACAAAAAAATCTAATCTGTTCATTAGATAATAACTTATCGACCCTAACTGTGAAGATCAGAGAAAGTTCAGGGCTCTGCCTTCTTGATACCTTGGGGTTTATATTTTATGGTTAATCTTGCAACTTGCAGTCTGTTTTAAGTGATTCTACTCTATCGCATGTGAGTGTTTAGGCTTACTGTGCTAAAAACTGTTTGGATATTCGTCGCTTAGTGCTTAACATAAAATACCTCGGTCACAGATAGCTATGGAGCAGTCATGTAAGTGGTTACACAAGGGGAGTTTAAAAGGCAATAGTAAAAAGAAAGGTAAAACATTTGGTTCATACTCAGTTACGATGGCCTCCAAATACGAAATGTAGACCTTTTTCCTCATTTATTTCATTTTAAAAAATTGTACTTTCGAAAGGTGTGACTTTACAAATGTATAATTAAGATTTTTGAATCCTAGGGAGAGATGTTTCCTCTGACAAATGTAAAATTTCTTTTTACTAAATATTCCTGCTGGAAACTCTCAAATCCTTCACATATTTATGATATAACATCTCTCAGGCTATTTCAATTTATTAACAACCAATTTGTAACTTACCGTTTCTGTAACACTTGATCATTTTTACTGCACAATGTGTCAATAATTTTTAAAAGCAAATAAAATAGGTCTGCTGGATGTCAGTATGTGTAGGCTACAAAAAACACGCAAACTCCTATAAAGACTGTGTGTCTGTCAAAATGTTATTAAGGTGTACACTGCCTCTTTCCAACGTTAAAGCAGCAGTCTAAAGCTGGAACTTTTATTTCAGGTAAGTTTCCTGTGGCAATTCTGTGCATTCCGGAATGTTATCAAACAACCAGGGATGTTGTAGTTCATCACTGAACCTTGGAGTTCAAGGGAATGTATTAATGCTTGCTCTTGTATTCATGTATTCATGACTTGTCAAATACCTGGAGGCTTTCAGTAAGCTAAACAACATTATAGTAAATAAGTAGTTCCATCTAAAGAATTGTAATACCCTTACAGTTTTCACAAGAGACTTAAAAGTACAAGTCAGGGAGATACCTTACTTTTCTTCCGTGAATGAAAGCTCTGAAGACCTTCTAACAGTATCCTAAATACACCTATTAAAAAGCTGCTACTGGACTAAAGAAGGTCTGAATAATGCAAAGCATATTTTCTAATTTTCTCAATCGATGAAAACCCCAACTTTATTTCCCACTATTACCTATACATCTTCAGATCGTTGACACCTGAATATTTAAATGTTTTAAAGGTTCTTCTGTTTTTCATATTTACATTTTTTGAAAAGAAAATCTATAAATCAGAGTCTTCCAACTATTCAGACTGTGAAAACTTGAATATAAAGAAGCACTTAAAACTAAAAATGTTATTAATTGAAATGAAAAACTTGAGAGGTCCTTTAGTGGACCTTCTTCGTTTTCAGGGGATGAACTTTATTCAGATAATTTCTAACAAGAATTTTGCCTAACTATTCTAGAACCTTTTATGGTAAGAGAGTAGTCTGTGTCTTGCCAGAAGATCCTGTATTATACTTAAAGTTACAAAATTTTCTTAAAATGCCCTAAAGCATTGAGGACAGAAACAAAGAGTGGAAATAGTAAGGCTTGGAAGAAGGAATAACTTCAACTCATTTTTCTAATAAAAAAATTGTCTTTTGAACTCAGTTTAAATCTTCCTACTCTGCAGTGTAAATCCACGTGTCTCTGTTCTGTCCTTTCTGGCTGTGGAAAGTTTGGTGCTGGAGGTGTAATTTTTCATGTGGATTGCACTTACTTGAATTGTTCTCTGATAGCATGGATACCATTTGCTGTAGTCCACGAAAATTTTCCTGCATCACTAGAAAATGAGCAAATGACAAAAAAAGAGACAATGTATTTTTTTATATCAATATATCTTGGCTGTAAGCAAACATGAGCAGTGGTTAACTCAAAGTAAGAAAGAAACTTGTATACTGTACAAACAGTTCACTTTACAGTTTCAGTCTCTGGGGCTGTTATTCTTTTTAGATTTAATATTTGGTTTTCTTCAGTTTTTTTGGAGTACTTTTAGTTAATAAGCAATCCTTTGTGCAGCTGTTGCAGTGCTTGTTTGTTTTTATTTTAGCAATTAAGATACCAGTAGACTAATCTCATAAAGGAGCTTTTGTTTTAGCAGCTACTTTGCAAAAAAGGAAAAAAAACTTTGAATGAAGCTTACTTCCATTATTATTTATCCATTGCTTCATTGTTAGGCTTTTTGGATATAGAATAGCGATGAGAAACTAAAGCAAAACTTTGAGATGCAGATTCCTTCAAACGGAAGCAAATATTTGGAATTTCTTTCTTAAATCTTTTCGTATTTAAAATAAATTTAGGAGTTTTAGAGAAACATTTGCTTTAATGAAAATAAGCAATACATTCATATTCCATAGGGAATGTAGTCATTGCCAAAAACCATACAATAAGTCTGCAGATGGAAACAAATGCCAGTATGTTATTTCTCTAGTATTCACTTCACACTATTTGATAATAAATGTAACAGTGCAACAAAAGTGTCAGCAGGGGAAAATTGGCAATTGATGGAAGCTCAACGTCGTCAAGATGCATTTGAAACTTTTAACCAGTTTGGGCTGTCTTTATGTAGCTATATTTCTTTTTTTGTTTGTATGCATATAGAAAAATTATGAATTGGGACAGGAAAGTTGCTTTTTGTTATTTTGATCTGGGAGAAAATTTGGAAGTAGCATTACTTCCAGTTTTGTTGAGAGCTACCTCACATCCCCGAGTCTACCACAGGAGGAGCTGAGTATGCAGGAAAAAGAGCCACAGTACGCACCAGTAAGTTCCCTTATGATTATCAGTGGGCCAGATATGCATTACAGTAAATCAAAGATATACTTTCTAAAACCAGAAGTGAGGCAATCACATACCATGGAGTGCAGCTTAACCTCAGCTCTTTACATTGGGCTCTTTTTTCAAATTCCAGAAAAAAAAAAATGTGATCTTGAAATGTGTTTCTGCTATTGCTGAACCTGACAGAGATTTTAGTGAGCTCATTTCATGTGTTTTAAAATAATGTCCAGCTGTTTCACTTGCTGTGAATAATTTAATCTAACTTTTGAAAGATCTTGTATGCCTGTGTTACATAAGTGACTACTACAGATCTAAATCTTAAGTAAATTATTGCATATAGTGTTTCTGTGAAACAAATGGATTTTCGTTCATTCCAAAAAAAAAAAGCCCCAAACAAGAACTCTTTATTCAAGGGTCAGTGATTTAGTATGCACAGCCTTCAGGCAATCTAGTCTCCTGTTAGGGGTATGAGTGGTGTTGATTTCTGGTTGCAAAGAAAAAGGGATGCGTAAAGTTCAGACCGCTATTAAGCATACGCAGTAAGAACAATGTCTCAAGATTTTGGAAACTAAAACAGAGACAGCTACTTTAATATTCCTAATTAAGGGTAATTTAAACGATTGAAATAGAATATATTGGAATGGGGAAAATAAAGATGCATATTGGTGAAGGTTTAAAAAAAAACCCCACAATGTTACCTCTTTAAGTTCTTTATAAATGAACGAATAATTTATACTGTTTGTAGGAGGTGTTTTCAGATCTGATTATTAGCAAATAATTGAAGAAAAGTCTTAATTTCAAATTTTTTTTAAAAAAGCAATTTAAAGCACAGTGAGGTAGATTTGAGGGTTTTTCACTTGGCTGAGTGATTGCATGGCAATATATAGCAGACAACCTAGCCAAACCAAACAAGCAGACTGTGAAATAATTGAGGAACTAAAAAAGGGTATTTTAAATCTAGACAAAAGCAATGAAGAAACTTTTGCTACTTTGTTGAAGCTGGTTAAATGGGGGAAAAAAAAAGATTCCTGGCCTTTTTCTTGTTTCCAAAGCAAAATTCCTTTTTTTTTACTCATTATGTGACTCAGGCAGAAAGGAGAGAAGTGGTATCATTTAGGACTTGTGAAAGGATGCAGTATACCTGATGAACTGTGGTTACAATCTTCACGTTTAAAACTATGCATTAACTTAAAGCCATAGGGTCAATGATGAAGCTGTTGCATACCTCAGAGACAAATACCAAAGCTATGCATAGCACAGCAATGATGTGCCGTTAAATTTTCTGCCTTAGTGTGTAAGAAATTTGCTTCACTGAGTCCATTTATGTGGAGAGCCCTCTTTTAAATTCCAGTGCTTTGACACTGAGATTGTCATTGCAGTGGTCAGGCAGGCAGGGCCAGAGCTGCTGCTTGGGTTGAGAATCATTATTCTTAGAGGTAATTAAATAATCACGTGATGTCTGAAATTATATGCCTGCTGGGTGAGGAGGTGGTTTTCTCTGGGTTTTTTTTGAGTTTTGCATGCAGAGTTTACACACTGGCTGTATTCGGATGTACGTCAGTCGCTCTCAGAAAACAAGCCACAATGAGAGGTTGCATACAGCAGGTATTCTCCAATGTCCTATTACAGCAAAACATGGAACAATAAAGAAAGGGCTGGCTAAAAGGCATTTGTTACAGAGAATTTACTCTTGTGCTGATAAGACAAAATTGTTAGCTCCAGAACAAATAGTTTTACAGGAGAGAAGGGAGTGAATTTTCACTAAGTGATTGACCAAAAATAAAACATGAAGCAAGAGTGAACGTGGGCTCACAGTATTCATGGTACCTTGCATAATACCTTAATGTGTGTTCTTTGGTACTGAAATTAAACTGGAACATGGAGATTTAATACACAGAAGTCTGGAGTTTCAGTAGGAATTACTGGAATAGGTAAAAACCTTCAATATTTAGCAGTTTATATTCTATTTCTGTCTCTATATTTGAAATAGGTTATTGACTTGCATTTATGTTAGGTAGAAACACAGTTGTGTATTGAAACAGATGATCTGAAAGGCTCAGAAATACTTCTCGCTTAAAGATTCTAAGGAACGGATTCAACAGACATCTGTCTGAAGCAGTTTAGCAGATCTTGCCTTGGGATATGGAGCTGCATTAGCTGACCTCTCGGGCTTCCTTCCAGATGTATGCTCTGTGTTTACAACTAGAAAACGTTCACTGAAGTGTAAAACATGTCGTTGAAGGTTTGCAGCTATGTAAAGTATAATAGTTTAAGATTTTTTATTCAGAATGAGCATATTAATGTAGTGTAAGGGATATATTGATGGTATACAAGAAAAATACAAAAAACTAGGAAAGCAGGTCTGACGTCAGACTTTTTTCTGAAGACCATGATGATGTATGTCTTAACGGTGTTTAGTTTTTTCTTTGACTTCTTTGTTGCATTTTGTGTCAATAGTCTTGCCTGTATGATTGTAAATTGCTTATTTTCTCTTTTCCCTCTTATTTTTTGTGTTTCCATATTATACTTATTTTTAATAATACTCATAAGGATTCTCCCTAATTGATTGCAGAACTGTCTCATCAGCCAGCCAGTGTCCGCACTACTTGCTCCGTATCGGTGCTCACTGGTCAGGATGATGTTCTGTAGTTGTGAGAGGATTTGTGTTTCTGGCTGTGGGTTGGCTTTGGTGTTTGGGGATTTTCTGTGGGGTGGAGGTGGGGTGGTGTAGGGGAAGGCTAGCTCTTTCTCATTACTGGCTTCCACTAATAAAGACAATTTTGCTTTGGAAATACAGCCATTGCAGGTGATTTCAGATGAGTTCAACAAACAGTTTTAAAGGAGATTGCAATGTTGGCAATTTTGCTGTTTTGTATCAAGTAACAATTTTTTAAGGATTTGACAATTTTAAAAGTGGAGATCAGGCAACCTGTCCAGATGACTGCTTTGCAGCTGGGCTTTTGCAGTGTGGCAGAACAGACGCACCATAATAATGTGTAAATTCTGGATTTAGGATGTGTGAGTTGAGATGGGTTCTTCAGAAGAGACTTAAACAAAAATATTAAAACTTGTAGAATGTATTTTGGAAAAAATGTTCCCTGAAAGTCACCCTGGTTTCTTCGGTTTAATTATAACAAAAACTTTGTGTGATTCTGCGCTTATGCAATATGCGCATTCATGGTATCCTCAATAAATGTCTGAGAAGTATATTTCATTTGTGGTAAATAGGACAGTTCTGGGACTTTTCAGTACACTTCTCTTTTACCTTTTGTGGTAATTGTACCATCTTATTCAATCAAAAAATGCTAATTTCATTTGACTGAAAACTTCTGTGTTTCAAGACAAAATATTATATGCATACATGAAGGGTAGCCCCAGGGTGTTAAATAAGTAACAATAATCTGGGATAACGTGGCTTTTCATAAACAGTCTAAATACCTTTACCCCAAAGAAAAAGTGTCTTTGTACGCCTATTTCTATTTTATACTGAAGAATGTGCAGCTAGTTGATTTGCCATTTATGTCATTGACAAGGATTTTTAAGGAAGCAAATATTTAACAGTAGTTCAGTTTTGAAGCCGTGTTATCTGTCCATATGGATGTAGAGATGTAGGTATGAAATAAAAAAGTAAGTTCAAATGTGAATTAACATTTTCTTCATTGTTATATAGAAATACAATAATTCACTGACCTTTCTATTTACGAGACAGATCTTAACTGTCTGCAGTTTCCTTACTTTTATGAATGCAGAACTAGGAAGTAAGGTTTAATTTCTTTCTCCTGCACCAGCAGAAATCCCTTTTTCAACTTGCTAGTCATGGGGTTTTTTCCTCTCAATTTTATTGAGTTTGAATGAACTGTAAGCCAGTCTTCCATCAACAGGAGAATGAAGATAACAATGTTTAATGGTTCATTTTAAAATTTCAGTTAAATTTTCTCAATGTGGAAGTTTGCGTTTATAGAACCTATTTAGACCTCGTATGACGTTTTTTTTGTTTCTGTTAGTAGCTGATGTCATTAGCCTAGGTGTTACTTTTGTCTAGGAGAACAGAGTATTTCCGCTCGGTTGTCACTGTCAACTCATGGCTCCATTGGATGTGAAGACTTTTAGAAGTCTTGCTCTGCGCAGTATTTCCGTTCAGCTACTGAACACCACAGTGCCATAACACCGTCAGCATCCATTGCCACCCTTAATGTTGCTTAATTCATTGAAATGACTTTTTTGGCCAACATTCCTTTTATAATATTCTGATTGAAGATGGCAGCTGCTGACATATTAGGGACAGGGAAGACTAAACAAATAGAAACCATTTTGTTGTGGTCAGGCATAGCTATGGTAGTCTCTGTTTTGGAAGATGCAGTGCTATTGATTTGTGTTCCTTCCTACCCTTCCCCACTGTTAGCAGTGTTTTTACAGGGCATTAGAAAGGATTATATTTATAAATCTGTACTGTTATAGCAATTATAATTTTGGATTAATCATCTATATTCCTGCCACAGAATTTTATTGTAAAAGGCATAGTCCGCATTCCATTATAACATATGTGTGATGGAAAAGAAAATGCTTATTTTTTCTGTTTTTTCCTTTCTTGCATGCATGAGGCACCATTAATAACTCGGCAGTAATGAAATGTATTTTAGCATCACAGAATTGCGCAACTTATTTTTTTATTTTTAAATCTTTGGTTAGAAACCGCAAAATCAAAAGCTTTACTGCATTATAAATATACAGGGAAAAATACACACCATATTGTGCAAAAATGTATGTATGATAGTGATAGACATTGTAGAAAACCCTAGGAGATGGCTGACGTAGTAGTTAATAGGTAATGCAAGTGTTAGAAAATTTAGCTAGCTGTATTAACTATACTAGCAATATTAGGAATGTTATATTTTTATATATTATATATAGTACTGCGCATTTAAAAATTATCAGACTTTAGAGTTTAAAGTTCATCTTTGATCCTTCTACCATTGTATAGCTGGGACTTCCTACAGCAACCTGTGGAAAGGAATTGCTTTTTTGGATGTTCATCTGCAAATTTCTTTGCACTTTGGACTGAATTGCTCAGAATGGATAGAAATACACAGGATATAAATTCTGGAAGATTTTGCATACACGAAACTAGTTTTCACTAGATTTGGGAGTGCCTTCCTTATTTCAGAGGTTTGGGATTTTTTCCGGCATAGGAATGGTAGGTGTCTGCAGTAGAAACTATTCGCAAGTATTTTTCTTAAGTCGCATCTTTAAACAAGAAGCATGTGACAAAAACAAGCAGACAATGGAATTAGGGCATGAAAATCTTTAAAGACGAAAAATGAATGAAACAAACTTTTGTTGATTTATAAAACGTGCTGTGTTTCATCAAAGCTTCTGTAAACTTACTTTCATTAACCTGAAAATTTTCTACCTTTGTTCTGGCCTTTTGAAGTACATAACCAATGCAAAGAAATTTTGGCAGAGGTCCCAAAGGATTTTCATAATTCTTTACTTTGAGATGCTTAATACTCTCTTTCACCTCAAAGAAAACACTACACCTGTCATGAACCCGTCTGCATACCGTAGGAATAAGCCCTACATATTGTGCTTGTAACTTTCTGGATTTATGAATGAGTTTTATTTGTTAAGACTCCACTTAAACAGAATGCAGTGCTTACTTTACTGAATTCTGAATGTTTATCTGGTGGTGAGTTATTCTGAATTTTAGCCTTCATGTTCCGCTTATGCCTCTGTTTAGCAATTTGTATTTTTCTAGTGTGATATCCTAAAAGACAATGGAGAATAATCTTTGTGAATGTTGATTTGGGATTTTAAGACTGCATGATGCAGCTGTGTGTGCTGTCTTTGTGATTGAACTTCAGTATCTGTGGTTGATCCAATTCAGCAATTTAACTAAAACACAAGTTGCTATTCATTTGTTTAACTGTTTGATTGTTTGATCTGTTTGTTTGTTTGAACTCAAAAGGCTCACAGAAATCNGAAAGAGAGTATTTCTGAAGTTAAATCATCACATATTGAGAATGTCATATACCCTGGAAGTCAATGGATCATTTCTTATAAATGTTATTTAAAGGTTTGAAAAGGTTATTTCTTGCTAACCTAGCTCAGTAGCTGTGGTAACTATGGATAGTTTGCAATTATGCATACATGCAGAAAGTGCCATTTTTCTACAAAATCAAAACAATGAACCCAGTGTCTATCTGAAATATATTATGTCTGCTGCTCTCAAGGGGCTGAGCTTGCTTTCATCATAATATTTCTAGAAAAAAAAGACAACTGTCATCTTGTCTGTTTTATGAAATGCTAGAGTACATTCAATATCTGCAGTAATTTGTCAGAAATTCAAGTCTTCCAAAGACTTCATGTTTCTCCTGTATTATCAAAAAGAATTGAGCAAAGATGTCTGTAGAAAAACGCGATGGGTAAAAGGTAGGCATTGGTGCAGAAGTGGTGTTGGTTTGAGAGGTGGGTATGAAGGAGGAGACAGCAGTGTTTGTTTGTAGTTATCCTGAAGCATCATCCAGATCTCCTCCTCTCTGTGAGATGGCTAGAAATTTCTTACTAAATTATTTCCACATTGTCCAATATGGCAGCTGTCACGTTTTCTAGGGGGAGGGCACCTCATGTTTTCTGAAAAAGTGGAATGAGAGATCCTCTTGTTGTAAGTTCCCTTGGCCCATACATGGAGGGTTGTTGTCAGATCTGAAGCCCTCTGGGCGTGCGTGAGCTCCGCCAGTTCCTCGCCAGCCTGTGCTGTTACTGTCAGGTGCTGCATCTCAGTAGGAGTTTGCAATGAATAATTGATAACTAATTACAGAGAAGGGTCCCTTCGCAGCTCTAGCTTTGTTTCCCAGTGCTCTGTCCCTAGGTGACAACTCAGTGCTGGAGTTCGTGTCAAGAAGCAGCAAAGCTGAGTATCACGCAGATCGGAGCACAAGAGCTCTGGTCCTCTCCTGTCCCTTCAGCCCTACCACGTGCTGCGTAACTGGGTGGTCAAATGCAGAACATCTTGGAATGTGATTGTGGGCCTAAGAAAAAAAAAAAAACAGTTCTCATAATAATTTCTTTTTTTTTTTTCATTTTTGAAATCTTTTTCTATCAGCTCTTGCCATTTTTACTTTTAGAGACTGCTTTGCCTCACAGGATTTTAAAGTTAGTTTTGGGACTTAAAAGCTTGCAAGTCCTTAACTTGAATATGCTATTGAAATGCAAAGGATCGTCTTTTCAGCCATCCTTGGGGGCGAGTGGAAATGTATTTTACAAATGAGGGTATTGAGTCTGTAGGGTGTGTCTCTGACAAAGGTGGCATTGAACTTGGAATTAAGTGAATAAATAGAACATTAACTGTAGTAATAAGGCTTCATTTTTCTCCCCATAATCTAGAACAATATGAGGAATTTTCCATTTTACTAGTATAATTGACATATGCAAAGTATATTCACTACACATCAATAAATACAGCTTCTCAAGGGACTGAAAACTCTAAATTGGTCAAATTAATCTCTTAAAATCTTTGATAAGGGGGGAAAACAGGCCTTTCAGGGCAGAAATAACATCTATCCTGGGGAAAAAAGCTCTGAATTACTATGTACTATTAGTACACTGTCAAAAATTAGATAGGAACATAATTTAACTGCATTGAGGGGAAGAAAAGCTTCTGCCTTACTAATGCTCATATTCAAATGCAGTTTTTAATAAGACTGTGATTGGTTTTGGGGGAATTCAGAGCATCTTTGAATGGTGTGGTATTTAACAGATTACTGACTGCCTGCGGTGTAATGGTACTGGAGTCTGTGTGTCTGCACCACGGATAACTATGCGCTCTGGACTGTAAATACTTAAAGACAGAACCAGCCCTCCAAAGGGCTTTTAAATAGGCAAATCTGCTAAGGAGAGCTTTAGTTGGGCCTCTAAGGGAAGAATAAGTGAAATGCAGGATCTTCTTCACATTATGGAGGAAGTTTGAGGATTTTATTTATTGTAAAATGTCTGTATTTTTGTGTGTGGTTTTGTGTGTTGGTATTTATTTATCCCAATTGTTTGTGCACAAGAGAGTTTTCCAGGTTATAAAGGACAGAGGTCACTCAAGTTTTTGAAGAAACATATTTCTTGGCTATTTAATGTGGGTTCACAACCTAGGATTGTATTTCAGCATTCAAAATTAAGAGCTCTGTAATAATGTTATATGTTTTGTTTCCGTCCTTTAAATTACCACTGAACACACTTACTATTGCCTTTCTACTGTCTCACTGATACCTACTACGTGTATCTTTAGATGCAGCTACGTTTTTAAAAGAAGCATCTAAAGCCATTGCTGACTGCTTAGAAGCTTCTGAAAATAGTGTTTACTTTGAATTGTGTTCCCTAGTGAGTTTTCTTTTTTCCCTTCCCACCTCTAGCATGTGAGAGAAGTACTTCCTTGTGATTGTCTGGAGAACAAGTGATTTGCTTTGATCCGACAGGTTGTGCACTGGAAATATAAGGGATTTTCTTCAAGTACATGGCTCAATACTAATAGTCCTTGTTTCATGTAGAGAGCTCTTAACAAAATATATTGGAATGTCACGCAAACCGTTGTTGAATTAGAATCCACAGAGAAGACAGTAGATGCCTTTTGAAGTAGTTCTGGAATACAGTGTAATTATATTGGATGCCTTTAGCTCCACGTTGTTAAGATTCAGTGGCATGTAATGTATTTCACTAGTGCTGCTATGGTTCATGGTTTAATGTCGTTAGCTAATGAATCTCATCTGAATCTTTTTTAGCAATATTTATACAGCTGCTGTGTCTTAAGAGCAAATGTGTAGCAGTGGTTATTAAAATTCATCTTTCTTGCTTTTCTGCTAATTGCATAATACTAATGATGTACATCTTTGCATAATATAAAAATCTCATATTGCTTGCATCATTTGGTTTCGTAAATTATTAAGCATTATGCATAGTTTAATATTATTCCTGCTTTTCTCAAAACTATCATAATTTCCTTATATTCAATTTACAGCTGTGGAACAACTATTTTCATTTGGCTGTGGCTTTTATTACCCAAGATTCACTACAGCTAGAAAACTTTTCCCACGCAAAATACAACAAAATCCAGAACAAGTAAGCAAAAAATGTATACTTTAGCTTATGTCTTCATTTTGTAGTAAAATAATGATAAAGACACCTTTCGTGTTTCTTTTTTTTCTAGGTATGGAGATATGAGACGTTTAATTGGCTTTGCTATCCGTGACATGTGGTACAAACTTGGTGAGTAGGCAAATGAACTTCATTGCAACTGAAGCCATAGCATATTGCTTGTTTCATTGAAAAATATCTGACACGAATTGCTTCTGTAAATATTTCTGATATTTGAACTTAAAATACATTTTCAGTCTTGTGATTAAGCTTGGAACTGACATGCCTATTTTTTATTTCTAAGAGAGCTCACAACCTTCTCTCAGATTTCAAAGATGGCTGAAATCAGAAGATTTCAGAAACCTTATTTTGCTGAAATTTAGAACCAGATAAATCTTCCCGGAGAAGGTTACTGCTCAGTCTGAATCTACAGTTCCAGAAATTATTAGGCTCAGATTTGGAATCTGTTTGGATTAAAATTCAGAAATGTTTTTCCAGTTATTGTATAGCCGTGTTCTGGTTCTGCTCCTTTGAGAGCTCATAATAGAGGAAACAATAATGTATTGTTCTATGAAAATATGTATTATAGAAGTTTTTTGAAATATACAATGAAGAGAAGTATGATTATACTTTGAAATGCAAGCTGAATGTCTAATTTCAGAGAATTAATCATGAAAAGACTAGATTTCATCAGTTCATTAACAGAAAGAAGACAGAGAAAAAGGCTTTTACAACAGTTCTGTCTGTTTGAGATCTCTTGACCACAAGCCAGTTCTGGGCTTTTGTTCCTGTGTGCCACTTCATTGGAGTGCTGAGCATAAGCTAATAATATTTTTCCCTGTTTCCTGAGGTTGTCATTGTTCTGACTCAGCTAAAATGCAGTCATTTCATCCAGGAAAACTTATGTAATCTATATGTATTAGAAGTTCATATTTTAAGAATGGTGTGGAACCTTCTCAGAAAAGAGCAACTTTTTCAGTAGTTATCAATATTTTTTGCATGTTATTAAAATTTTAGCCAAAATATACCCACACTACCCAAAATCAGAAGATACTTGAATAAAACTTGAATAAAAAGAATCACCTTCTTGCATTCAAGGCAAGATTTCAAGTGATTGGCTGGGAGTGAATGGGAAGGGAAAATTATACTGAACTAAATACCAAGTAGTCATAAGCAGAATACGAAGAATGTTAACAACTGCATAACTATTCAATTTCTTGATCTCAAGGACCTGCTAGGCAAAGTAACCCTGTACAGATAAACCAGGTTTTTACGTTCAGTTCATTCTATATGTGAGTTGATTGAGGAATTTTTGATTTAAATTTTTAGGCAGATTTTTAACAAGTGTTTATTTCAATTAGACTTTGCAGGAAAGTTTCCATTGATAGAAGGATATTATTTTCTTTCTGTGGGCTGATGAAGTCTCCAGTTTATGATTTGCACCAAATAGGCAATAACCTGATAGCTGAGGTATTTTGTAGGATATTGAAGATGTTTTTTGTGTTTGATTTTGAAGATGATCTTGAGCCTTAGCTTCTCTGAGGCAGGGAAGGAAAGATCCATCTTCCTTTGCCCTTCCAATTAATGTTTTATTACTTATGCAAAAATTGCAGCAAGGCATTGTCGAGATATATTGAGGAAAAAAAGTCTTTTGAAGGCCCTGTTAGGTTAAAGAGTAAACAATTATTCATAAATTTATACCAGAATGAAATGTCCAGTGGGATAGTGTCAGTGTTATCACTGAAGGACAGCTCTTCAGCCTTGAGCGTGGAATAAGCATACAGCTTATTCCATACAGAAATCAACACACAAAATTAATGCGGTAGTGCATTGTATGCTTTCCTCTTCCTTATAGTCTGCTGTTTTATTCATAACTACAATGTAGTGCAGCACCCACCCCTGTCTCCCTGATGTGCATATTTATTGCAAAGAAGCATTGTCTCAAGATGGGGCCATGTTCTTCCCTCGGTGGGGTGGCAATGCCTGCTGTAGAGGCAAAAGTAATTCCGTGTTTCTCCTTTTAGTGTGTTCACGTTCTACTAGTTACCTTTCCTCTTACCTCTGAGTTGGGCAGGTAAGTTTCGCAGTGTGTTAGAACCTCTGACAGCAATGTTGCAGGGGAAAATAAGCTACGGAGAGGCCATGATATCACCCAGTATTATTGCACAAGGAAGCCAGCTATGATTTTCAAAATGCACTGAAAGGGACTGTTATTGACTGAACTATGTAGAATATTTGTTTTATCTTGGAAAATTTTTGCAAAGTTCTTCTATTAGGACATGTGAAATTTCTTTATGATCTCTATTAAACATTCTAGTTTCCTAGGCGTACCAGCATATTGGTGCTTGCCTGGAGATTTTGAATGCTTTCATCACCTTGCACACACTCCTGCCGATTTATACCCCTTTCAATCTTTCTTTTCTGAAATTTTTTCTTTTAGTGTTTTTAATAGAATTTTTTTAATTAATCAGTATACTCCGATGTATCAAAAAGGTGTAGTCGAGATCAAATATTTTTCTTCCTCAAAAAACAAGNGAATCAGTATACTCCAATGTATCAAAAAGGTGTAGTCAAGATTTTAAAGGATTTGATATTTTTGCTGACTAACTGGTGAACACTCAAATGTTTTCAGCGTAGTCATTAACACCGTTGTTTACACCTGTAAATTTGAAATCAATTGTTTTCAAATGAACTCTTGATTCTAGAACCATTAATGCCTGTTTCTTAAAATAAAATTTCAAGTTTTCATTTTACTACAAAGTACAACAAATCTTGCAGAAGAACTCTTCCACTTGTGTGTATTTGAGACTTGCTGTTTGCATCGTACTCATGCTGAATCTGAGAGTCCGTGTTAAAAACAGCAAACACAATGGGTTTATAAAATTTTAAGGGCCTTTAACAGTTTTACCTAGCATAATGTTGAAGACCAAAGGATTGTTTTCTAATATCCAAATGCATTATTAATTTATTTAAATAATATTGTCTTACATACCCAATTGAAAAAAGTGAGGCATACAGATTGAGAAATGTGTCAAACTAATATGCAATAGTTCTAACTTAATAATAAATGCCCTTTCCATTTCTTTTCTGTAATTTTCAGGCTCCTTTCTGTAGCTTTAACAAAAAAATAATCTGCATTCTGAAAAGCAGTAGAGCATCTTAAGTATAAACCACATTTGAGGGATACGGATAGAGCAGGATTGAAACAGGCAAATGCGTGTCAGAATCTCACGCTGTTATAAATTGAATCGCCTTGTGCTCTGGGGCAGATTATCTTTGTCCATTTCAGTCTTTCACTCATTGTGAGGTTTGAGGAGACATTACTCTTGATTCCTGAAATGGAAATAACAGTTGCTGATGGCAGGATAGTCTTCAAAAAAGCATATTTTTTTTTTAATGTTGTTTATATAAAGATGTGTGTAAAGGCCTTTTGTTTTTAAGTGTAAGAGTAGTCTCTTGGTCAAGCAATTGGTATTGCTATCATTTAGCTGAAAGTTTCTCGTTTCTACTCATGTAAGGGGATTGGTTGGGAGAGTGAAGAGTTTTAGAGGTGAATGGATAGCTACGTAATACATGAATTCCTGTGATTTTCAAAAATGACAGACCTGTAAGGTCTAATACGTATAGGTATTGGAAGTTATTCAGTTGTCATAAAATTCCTTTCAGTCTTATTGACATCACTGACTTAAGTAGGATTAATGATTTTAATCAACCTGAGTGGAAGAAAAAAATAATGTTGCAGAAAACTGTTGAAGTCGTAGTTCAGTTATGCTTAGAGTTACGTTAGTATGGTGCCCGTATGAGAGGAAAATCAGAATCAGATTAATTTTTAGTTATGGAACAAGTCTAGTCATAGTTGTTTATGAGAATACATTATCTTTTTGCAAGGTTTCGACAGTATTGACTTTCTTATGCAGGTCATTGGATTTTGATGGTGATCTGCTCCACATATCAAATATTTTTCTTCCTCAAAAAACAAGCAGCATTTGAAGAACATCTTGGACCTGGTTGAGTTTTTCGCAGATTTGGATGTTCACTGGCAGCTGTTGTAACAGTTGTGCTACAAGATAATTTTGTGTGGTTTTAGGAGTTGTGTAGACAGTGTTTCTGTTATTGTTTGCAATGTTTTATGCATTGGTTGGTTTGATTTATTGGTTGCAACATTTGATGTTATTCAGAAATGAAAGTAAGTAATGTTTTTCTCCTTGATAAGCTAGGAAGATTACACCATGGAGCATTACCACGTGGCAGTCCCCTAGTGATAGAATTTGAGGGATTCTTAAGGTTTTTTTATTTCTCCAGGTATTCAAAAGGAGATGTCAAAAGCTGGAAAACTGAAATGTTCACTGAAAATGTCAACTAAGCTGGCATGCATATTTCTGGCACTGAATTCTGGCACCTTAGAATGAGACTATATCTATTAACGTGCCTTCAGCTTTTGAGAAGGAATAGAGATGAGTGTCTAAGTTGTAAGACTTTACCAACATAGATGGTTTAAAACGCCGCTTTAAATGATTGTATGTCCTAAATGTTTCCCTAAATTTTTTTTTCTCTCATCTCAAATACCCAATTTGTGTTTCTGTTTCAGGCCAGAATAAAATTTGCTTTATTCCGGGGATGGTTGGACCCATCTTGGAAATGACTCTTATTCCAGAAGTTGAACTACGAAAAGCCACAATCCCAATTTTCTTTGACATGATGCTGTGTGAATATCAAAGGACAGGAGAATTCAAAAAGGTAATTAAAAGTAATCTCTGTGAAAATTAATTAAAATGTCATGAGGTCAGTTTATTTCTGGTAAATACTTCTTGTGTGGTCTTTTCTGCTTCTAGCAAGTAAAATCCAAAATATTAAGAACAAAAGGAAGAGCTCTTGAGCAAGGGAGTGTAGGCTCTCTAGTGTGATTTAGTTGGACTTAGGTAAAGCTTTCTTCCCAATGACAGCGATAATGTGCTGGGATCGGTGACCAGAGAGGTTGCAGGATCTCTATCAAAATTTTCAAAATTTACTGAAAAAGGTTCTGAGCAACAAGACATGATATTGAAGTCAGCCCTCGGTTAATTAGGAGGTAGAATTAAATGAGCTCTAGGGGTCCTTTCTCATCTACATTTTTCATGATGCCCCTTCCCAGTGACATAAATATTGATAAGACAAAACCTCCAATTTTTAATACAGAATATCTGACAGAAGTAGCAGTGAATAGTTAATTATATATTAGCAGATTTCTCAGGAAACTCTTAACTTTTCTAAATATTTATTGTGAGGAAAACCACCACTGTGAGTAACTGACATTGCAAAAATTTTTTCTACAGTAATTTTGAAAAGAAAAAGGATTTTTAAATCACAAGTATTAAATATTTTTGACTGATGCAATAGAAATAGGGATGGTGGGACAGGATTTTTAGGAATGTAATCTAAACCTCCTGCCCTTGCTTGCTGTGTCTGCCTGGGCAGCGAGTATCTGTCAGTGTATTTCCTAGCTGACTTTTCCATTCTCTGCCAGCTCTTTGGGCATGCACTTACCTTACGCTGTGTTTGCAGAGTAAGGTGTGTTTTCACAGTAAATTTTAAATTGGAGATTCAGACTTGGTAGTTACACAAATAATTAATTCAGAACAATCTGTGTAATGCTAAGTGGCAAACAAAAGGTCATAATTTTAGACATTAATAGGAAAGCAAATATAAATATGTCACTAATATACCCAGCTATGTTTAACACTTTAAATCATGCGGGCCATTTCTGTGTCAACTAAGTGTGGAACAAACGAGCAGATGGATTTTCCGTTTTGGTCTGTATTCCACAGTCGAAAGCTTTTGGTTCAAGGCCAAGATTAAAAACCACTTTGCTTCTGTGCATCTGTTCCCTTCGTGTCCTAATACTCCTATATTTGCCTTCTTAAAAATGTTTTCCTGCTCTTGGCTTATCCTTCATCTCTTGGGAGAGATGCACAGACCAAAAATCCTGAAACCTCATCAGTCATACTGGCCGATTCAGAAGAACATCAGCTTAGGAGCCTGGAAGATGCCAGACACTTAGGTGACCCTTGAATCACTTCTTATGCTAATATAAATAAGTTTCAGGTGATATTTTTTCAGTATTGAGGAACAAGGACATTCATTTTACTGCAGCTAAAAATAAGAGGTAATTTTTATCAGATGGCACTATTTCATAACTGGGCAGTTGAGTCTCTTTGGATTCTAATGTTCCACTTTAGAAATTGTGATCATTTACTGGTCAAGAATTGTGGGGTTTATTCTCTTCTTTCCTATGGATGAAGTAATTAAGATAATTATCTTAAACTTGCATCTGTAAGTTTGGCAATTCCGGTAAGATTTTTTAAAAAAATATATTTTAAAGGAAAGGGACATTAAGTTTTATTAGTTAAAATTGTTACCAACTTAATCAGAAAAGGCAAAGAATTAATATGAATGGAAAACTATTTGATACAGAAACACATAAGCTCTAGCTTTTGCTAGTGGACAATTTTCATATACAGATTGACCTTTATTATTATAAAGGATATTTTCGTAAAGCTTTAGTATAAAATTTTGAGAATCATAACATGTTATTTCAAGACCCTTTCTAATGAGAGAGGATAAAAACACAAATGGAGACATCGTTACTAGTTGAGTCTGGGCACTGGAACTAGAGCTTGTCTGGTATCTGCCACATACTTTAATAAACTTTACCAAAAAGATTGATTTTATTAACTTGATGTGGTACTGTGCTGAGACATCTGTGCGGCAGTGCTGCATTCTGGGTGGGCATGCATCTTATGTTGCTGTCTGTGTCCTGCTTTATGTATACAATATGTGTGTGGTAAGGATATGAAGTTATTTAAATTTATCAAGCAGGAATTTGATTTTATTTAGGTATTTCTAGGAAGTCAACTAATCCCAGAGAAAAGAAAATTCCATCTCTGGTTATCTCAAGAATGACTTACTTTACATATATATTTAATGGAATGGAATATATACGTGTAGGTGTATGGCATACTAAGGCATTTTCTTCACGATCCTTTGTTTTACTTTGCACATGTAACTTCCATTCACACAGAAGAAATATTATATAAGCTTGTAATTTTAATTATAATTGAAGATGTAGGGAGGAAGCCATTAATATCTACTAATTTTAGCCATCAAGGCTCTGTCTATCGTTAGCTCGGAGAGCTATGAATCTTAGAAAGGCAATTTATCCAACTTTGTTCAGTGTCTGTGGATAGAATTAGTCCTGCAAATATATCTCCTTCTCCTTCAGATACTAAAGGAAGCTAGTTGCCTGTCTGTTGGGCACATGATGTTAGAAGAATCCCATCCTCCAGATGCTGATAATCCATCTTTCCTTAAAAGGAAGACTTCCTAAAGCAAAAGACACATTGTCAAGCAATAACATTTGTTCTAACTGATAATTTGAGACCAAAAGCTAGAAAAGACCTACTTTAAAAAAAAAAAAAAGAGATTAGCTCTTTGCAGAATAAATGAAAAAATGACAATATCATTGAAATAAACATGGATTCAAGTTACATTAAGGATTTAACTTGGTTTAGGAAGATTAATTCATCTGTGTTTATATTTTTGTTCAAGTAAGTAATTCTGTTTGTGTTTGGTATTTTCAATTTAGTACCTCATTGGTTGCACCAGTTGCTGAAGCCATCTGGGGAAGTTTTCTATATTTGCTTTTCTTCCTGACTGTTGTTGGACTGTGTCAGAAAATAGTGCTGACCGATGGCGTATTCTTGGGCTTACATAGCTTCTGGTAGGATTAGAGGATAGATGTTTATTCTAAGTAAGCCTATTGGAGTCTCCTATCTTTCTGAGCTAACAGCTGTAAAAGGTTACTAAATGAGTGAATATAGGTGTTCTAAGCAAGCTTCTCTGGCGCAAGTGATTTGTCATTGCTGTAAATACCCATATTTCTAACTCTCGCTTCTTGAAATTTTATTATGTATAAGGATTTCAGAAGGATGTGAGATCATCCCATTAGCAGAAGCCAAGTTTGTCCAGCTTGGTGCTTCAGACGGATCCATGTGTAAAAAATGGAAATGTTTTGTGCTTTTGTATTGAAGTGTGTGTTCGTGGATGTGGAGATGTCTTGGATCTATTAGACAGATAAGCAGGTGGTTTTAAAGCCAAATTGGTGCCAAGAACAATTAGGCACATTCTGTTTAAGTTAGAGGAGAAATAGCCTTTCCAGGGTTTAATTTTGGCACAGACACATTAAAACTTTATTCTATATTTCGGCCAACTTTTTTATTTACTTTGGTTCAAGGAACTGGCTTTTTTGCAGCTTGTTGAGAAAGTGCAGGAAAGATGCTTAGGAAGAGGTTTTTTGTTCAGATCCAGCATCTGTGAAATTATTGCCTCTTAGAGAAGTAATCAATTCTCTACCTGCTGAATAAGGACTAGGAAGGATTTAAGAGGTGGATGATTTTTAACTGGGGCTTGACTTGCACTATATTCACAGATTTCTGTCTTACCGCAATAAGTCCACAGACTTCAGCTCCAGAAAATTACTGGATTTGATGTTTTTGTTTAATATTGCCTTGTCTTGAAACTGCCATGTATCTATATTGCCCAGATTACTAATACACGTAGACACTAATACACATACTACTTTAAGCTTCTTTTTCAGCCTCGACCAACCAGAGTAACTTTTTTTTTCTGATTCTCTATATTTCAATGATAGCTTTTTATTCCCTAGCACTGGTATAGTATGTACTGTTCCACTGGCAATCTTTCATTTCTATTCTAATTACAGAGAAAGAGCTAATATTAGAGTAGCAAAACCTGCAAGTAACAGGACAAAGAATTGTTCTGGATCACAGAGAACTGATGCTCCTAACAAAACAAAATTCTTTGTGGCCTCTAAAGAAAAAATAAGGTTCCCTCTTATTTGACACTCCTATTAAAAAATAATTAAGAAATAGTACTAATGTAGTAGTCCTTTCCTTCTACTCAATTGAGAAAATGGGATTGCTGTTTCTACTGAACAATTTATAGTTGTCTCTGAGAATGTTATGGGAAGTGTTTCTTAAATGGAGACGCTAAGATCTGAAGTCATTAAGTATTTTGAGGAGCAGTGTAGAGCCTATTCAGTACGCCACAGAGATGAACCATTTACTGTCAACTTCTGTTGCAATACTGGATGACTACACACTGCTTAGTTCTGCTGGAGTTAGTCCTATACTACTATTAGTGTTTCTCATATGCATACTATACAGGTTTGCAAATTCACATTCAGCAATGACCTTTTCTACGTAGGCATCTCACTGATAATAAATAGCAATGTATTTTCTTGATTTTCCCCTCCATCCAGATGGCAGAATATTTTAACCATTCTATGTCCATTTAAAACTGTGCTATTCATGTTTTCATGAATGTTACTTTCCTACCCAGTCATCTTAAAATATGCTATACCTGGCGGTGAGCTGGAGAAGTCACCTGTCTATGCCATTGTGTAGTGTGTACACAACTTGTATCCAAGTTCTTGTGTCTCACCTCAATCCCTGTGAAGTGTTTAAATATTTCTATTTGAAGCACATCTGTCTGGTGCTGCATTATAATCATACCAACAATTTTGGTTTCACACATTTACAGCTGTGGTTTTGTTGTTCTGACACGGTCTGAGAAACACGAAGTGCTTGAAATTGCTCCTTCCTCCCTGCCCCTTCTGGAGAAAAGAGGCGCGGGTCTGTATTGCTTCATTTTCTGCACCTAGTTTTTTGCTTTTTGTGTGATGAGCACAGAAGTTAGGCCACTCAAGACAGTGTTTCAAAGCTCCTTGAAAGAAGCAACAGCCCACTTCAGTCTTTTGTCTAAAGAGCAGTTTGCAGCATCGGGATGACCCAGTAGGTGTGGGGTTGGGTGCATAGTTTCCTGCTTGTTTTGTTCCTTGCTTCCTTTACTTGTTGAGTAATCCAACTGGTGGTTCTGTCTCAGTACAGAATTGTACTCGCTGTTGGGAGAGGGTGAAACCCGAGAAATGCTACAGTGAATGGCTAGCGAGCATGTAACAGCTGTCAGTTATCTTAACATTCTGAATTTGAATAGAATGTGGATTTTTTTCTTTTTAGGTTGCTCTCAGGGATAGATCTAAGGATGTTTAAATAGAGATTTTTACATATTATGTAGCTTATAAATTTGTTTCTTTAAGAAGCTGTTTTAACATAATTGCACTTGCTTTTAGGGGCAAAATCATTTGATTGGTTTATATTCTGGAATAAATTTGATCTTTGACATTTGCTGGTCCTGTTTAGCTGAATCTCAGGGCAAAAATGAAGGATATCAAATATTCTGGAGAAAAATGGGGAATGCTTGGCCTTCGTTCTTGAAAAATGCTGAGTAATTTTTCTGGGTGAAGAGTTTTAATCATGCCCTACTTGAAGGAAGTACGTGTAGTAACATGTTTTCAGTTAGAATGTCATGTTCTCTACGAGTGAAGGAATTGTACCTTCCAAAACATGTCTGAAGACACGCCGGACCTGCTTGGTGTTCTGAAGGGAAGAACTGTCTTGTTATGTGTAGCCTTGGGCTTGGCTTCTTCAGCTCAAGGCTGAACTTTTTGATGAGGACGTATTTAAGTAAGGAAAAATACCTTGCATTGCAGTTATCTGCAGTTATTACCACCTATAAAATACTACAGTAATTCTTCCTACCATGAAAGGCTTCCAGTTCTCTGACAGCATAATGTGGATCCCGGTCTGCCAAAGCTCTCACTTACACAGAAACACTCTGGAGAGAAAACAGAATTATTCATATACTGAAAGTTGTATGAAAGAAAACCATGAAAATTTTCAGTGTTAATACAGTAGTGAATTCTCTGTCGTTTTTATAGTGCTTTTAATAATTCCATCTATGTAAAGCAACAGACTTTATTTCAATGTTGATCTTGTTTTTTAATGCTTTCTCTGGGCCTCGTAATGGGTTAATGGCTTGTCTAGAATCTTGTGGTAGACCTTTCCCACCTCTTTTTGAAAATATTATGCCAAGGTTTCTTTTATCTGAAGCTCGATCTTTCTAGGACACAAATTTTTCTTTAGCACCTGGAAAAGTCTGTTTTAGACTTGCTTCCTGCTTTTCTCAAATGCCTCATGCAGGCTTCTGCCTGCTTCTCTTGCTACCATGGGGACTTAGTCTCAGAGCACGAGCAATTTCTCATTTTTAGGATGTCTCTAGTTGACTCATAGGGCAACAGAACAAACATAAACAAGCAGTCTTTCCTTTCTGCTACCTCACCACGCTGTATGCAGCAATGTGAAGCATTCAGTACTCACATGAAATATTAGGAAAAAATGAATATAAATTTTGCCACACCTGATTAATTTATTCATATGATATTCAAAGATTGTAGTAGAAATCTTGGAGTGAGGGGATTGAGACATGTTGTGACTGCATAAAGAGGACATTGACAGCCACATTCAAAAAGTTTAAAAAAGCGTTGGCATTAAAAACTCGTAATTCTCTAACTGTGCAGATTCTTTACAAATCTACATCAAGCTGTTTTCTCATATGATGATATCTGAACATGATACAATTACTTGGATGAGAACAAAGAACGGCTATAGCTGCACTAAGACTTTGTGATTCCTGTCTGACACCTCCTTTCAGAGGCCGTACGGAAATGAAATGAAAGCTTAGTGAAAGGGTTTTTCCAGGCTTTCAGCGGTGCTAAAAGCCCAGACTATGAATGAAGCTGATGAATCTCAGAATGCTTTTATAAATTCTCGGGTTTTCATATAACAAGCCAAAAAGAGATGTCAAAGAATGAAGAATCAAAGAAAATTATCAGGCAAGAGGCTTAGAAGCAATGAAGGTATCAGTAAAAGCTTAAGCCTGGAACAAGGTCAAAACAGCTGTGGTGACCAGAGAGTATAAAAAGTATTCCCATTGTAGTTAGAGAGCTAGAGACCGGTTAATAAAAGAATGCCTCTGCCTTGAAGGGGATTTCCATTGGTGTTGTACTTATTTGTGCGGAGTTTCCAACCTGCAGTGCAAAAAGATACTGACTTTTTCACAATTTAATATTTGTAGCTTGGGGAAAATTATGTTAATGGGCTGGCTGCCTTTTAGTGATTTTTTTTTTTTTTTNTTTATTTCTGCTAAGCTTATTGAATTACATTATTTTCTACCATGCAATATTTTTATATTACATTAATTTTAATTAGTTTTCTGTTTTCCAAGATTGAAATAACCAGTTAGGTTGTTTTAAAACACTATTTTTTGAACACTTTTTTTTGAATTGTTCCACATCACATCTGAACAACAACAATAGGCTAGTACAGCCAGTAACTTGGTTCAGAATGCCTTGGTCTACACTGGACAATATTAATGGAGGTATATTTTCCTTGGAACCCTCTCCCAGTAAATTTCCAACTGACTTAAGTTACTTCTTTTTTTTTTTTTTAATTCTCCACTGGTTCTTTTCATTTCATATTGAGGAAAAAAACGCAGAAATAAAACAACTCTTTTGTATATCTGTTATGAGTATGATACATAAATATCAACTATTTGAGGACGCTTTTTGAACCTGCAAATCTTAATGCTTTAAGGTGCTTGCAAAGTAGGGGAGGGGGGGAGAAACCCCCAAACCAACCATATGCATGGATTATAGTTTCCAGGCTTTAATTCTTTAATTTCGCAGACCTGAGTGCAGTCTGCATAATATATGGTAAAGGCATTGTAAACTAATTACAAATTCTGATCTAACCATGTGAGATTGGATTAACCCTTTCAAAATGATACAGCAGTTTCCTGTGTATAATGTATTGTGAAGGCTTTGAAATTGCAAATTACAATTGCCTGTTTATACTGCAATAACATAGTAACATTTTCAAGAGGCTTTATATAATTAAGGTATGGTTCTGCAAAGTGCTGGCTTAAAATATAATCCAACACGTACTTCCATTTCTTGAAGAGATAATGGTATATTGCTGTGGTCTAATATCTAGAAATTCTCCAGAGATGTTGCTGGAATTTATTACAGTTTAAAGATGTCAGGCTATAGCCATTGACAATTTTCGTGCTTATTTGTAACGACAGTTTTGCAGGTTAGCGTTAGTTTCCCAGATAACTTTTTTTTCTTACCTGTGTGACACTAAAAATAGGTTTTGTCTTTTTCTGAATATTGTAAGGTATTGTTCCCTTGCTTAATTATGCAAAGCTACGTGAATATATATATGTGTGTGTGTGTATAACAGGAACAGCAAGTAAATAATACAGAAAACATCTTGAGATACCCAGCTTCAAGAAATTTATTACAGGAATGACTGAGCCCAGTAGTTAGGCTGAAGTTTCAAGGCTGACTGTGCAGGCTGGGATGAAGTGTTTCTCTGTGAGCTAAGTTTGGGATAAAAGGAAACCTTTTAATTTGGCCTTGGAGTTTTAAGAGTTGACTGATGAGTGATAGCTAACAAGGTGTGACCAGTGCAGAAGTATTAACAGGTTTTCTCTCTTCATATGCACACAAACTGCTTAGATTCTTTTTCAGTTTGGAGAGGGGAAGAGGGTATTTTCTGACCTTACAAGTAGAGAAATAAGGCTGCTGATGGCTCCAAATGAAGCAAGGTCATAACTGTAAAGTAAAATTGAAAAAATGATGCAGTAGAGAGGCAAGAATTGCGTTCAAGTACAAAAATAGCTTGTTTGCTGTCTTTGTTTATGTGTCACTGTTTCCTAATTAGGGTCCAGATAGACCTAACAAATAGCAATTAAATAAGGGATTGCATACTGTAGGATTGTTCCTATTTTATCTGAGTGAAAGCCATTCTACTTACTCTGAAATCCTGCATTTCAAATCAGAGATGTTCTATGAAAACCCATAATGCCGATACTGTAAGCCTTTTTCCTCAGGTTATTGTATCAGTTTGTACTAAGAGATGGGTATCTGGAGATAGTCGGATGTGCATTACTCAACTGGAATATATTCAAGCATTTAACCCTTGGGAATATGTGATATAACTATACAAAGATATCCTTTGGATGCCATATTGCATTGTGTTTGACTTCTGCATATCTGCTCAGTGTTTTTGATTTTTCTTTCTTCATTAGTTTGAAAATGAAATAATTTTGAAGTTGGACCATGAGGTGGAAGGAGGACGAGGGGATGAACACTACATGCAGTTGTTTGAGTCCATGTAAGTAGTGCGTGAGGATAAATGCCTTCAGGATGTGGTTTTATCTTAGTGCTCACACTTCTCAAGTTAGTAACCTCACTTCAAAATAAAATAGAATCTTAGCAGCTTTTTTTATGAAGGGACTGGAAAGAGCATACCATTTCAGTACACCTGGTTTGAATTGTAGTTTTGCTTATTGAAACTATTTTCATGGTTGCTTTTCAATACTTTGTGCTCCAGCTAAATTATGATTAGCTGCATTTCTCTGTCCAACTTTCAAGCTAAGATAATTAAATATTCACCTGACTTTTTAGTCTTTCCCCATTTTTCTTTATAACCTTTCTTGGTTTTTATTTCACACTAATAAGAAGGTGGTATTTTAAAATCTTACTTGGTTTTCCTAATGTCTAGATTGGACTCCAAGAGATTATTCTCTGAATTTACATAAAGTGACTGTCCTAGAATAAGAATATTGCAAAGTGCTACAGTTTAATAAAAATATTTCTATTTCTATATTTCTAACAATCCCAAAACCTGATACAGCATCTCCTTCTCTTCTTGGCTGCACACATTCAGTTTTATTCTCAGACTTAATAGCTATGTCTTCACTTGTGGCAGGTTGTGTGTGTGATGCTTTGGGTAGCGGTGGAATCCCTGTGCCTACCTCTGAGAATTTGTTCCTACCTTTGTGCCTTAGACTGTAACAAACTACATCGCTCATCATACACTTTCTCAAGCATTGATAACCCAATAGTTATTAAGCATAAAAATGCTGTAGGGCTTTTTACATGAAAAAATCAATGTAGGCTTTGTGACTTTTGAGTGTGGATGTTTTTATTTTCTCAAAGCCTGCTACCTTGTATCTATTGTATTATTGCATAGGGGGTAGCAATCTTTGCAAAATCACATCCCTCACCAGATGAAGCATGAAAGCTTTGTGTGTACCACAATAGAAAAATACTGAATTATATAATTAATAATATGTAAGTGTTATCTTATGTAAACAACATGTAATTAGATTCTAATTAAATAGTATAATTTAAAAGAAACATCATTTAAATCAAATACAATTTAAATGTTTGCTATGTTAGTTTAATCTCTGTCCTGTGAGGAGGCAGATAAAATATAGAGAAAGAGACTTGAAAAAAGTAAAAGTACTGGCACTTTTTAAGCAAGCTAAAACTGTTCTGTGGTACGCTGGCAAGGACAGATGAAGTTTTAAAAATGTCCCTTTCACTTCCTAACATGACAATGTAAACTGAGAGCAATAAAGTAATGTTTCAATTTTGAGTGTTTACTGTTGGCTGCAAGTCTTAGGGTAGCTAAGAGGTGATGCAGAGATATTCAGACTAGCTCTCGGTATGACTGAAACCAGGCCTGTAAATACATAGTTTTCTTAATCACACTGCTGCAAAACCTAAACCGCGATGCCTGCCTGAACTGTCGCTACAATTCATCATCTCCAGTACTGGGGATTCAGCTGACACAGTGGACATTTATTGCAGTGCTAAACTTTCCTTGCTGCTAGTAAGTTTTTTTCCAAGTATCCGCACTAAATCTTCCTTGCTTCAGTTTAAGCCAATTATTTCTTGTTTTACCCACAGGGGACATAAAGAATCATTTATTCTGTTTCTCTTTGCAGCAGCCTTTAACAAATTTAGAAGTTGCTGTCAAGTTTCCTTTGTTCTTCTCTTTCGGGTAAACAACCCCAATATTTCAGTTTGTCCTATGCAAAGTTTTCTAGACATTCTTACAATGTCGGCATTTATTTTGAAATACTACATTGCCTTAAAGCTGGCAAGAGCATTCAAACCGAAACTTCATCAATGCAAAGAGAGGAGCTTCCTTCAGATCTTGTGTATGGGACTCTTTGAAGTTTACTTTTTCTGAGCTATGTAAAATTGTTTGCTTGTCTTGTTTGCAGTTTATTCTTACATTAATATTTTTCTAGAAAACTGGTACCTATCCATTTAAACCCCATCTTTCAGTAGTGCAGTTAAATAGTCTCATCAAACATACTACATAGCATTTGATCTTCCTGCCTTTCCAAGGTACCCTTTTTTCTTTGCTATACCTGTTGGTTTTTTTCCCCTGGATATTCTCCCATGTTCTGCAAGACTTCAAGATCAAGGCTTCCACATTTCTAAAGATGTCACTTCATATTATCTCCAGAGAATATTTTTTTTCCCATCCTTGAAGTTGTTTAATGACGCCTGTAGAGGGACAGTTGAAGCGGAGGCTGGTGACTTGTCTGTGGTAGGACCCTGTTCTCTTCTCTCTGGTTTTGTTTGCTTTGTTTTGTTTTAAATCTTCCTTCCTTCACACCTTTCAAAGCAGGGATTTCAAGCCTCTATCCCCAACTCCCCGTTCCAACTGGATAGAGACCCAGTTAAATTGGGCTCCAGATTTATTCATTTGGGCATGTTTTCATCAACTCATTTCCTTTAGCTGTCTGCATTCCTGCACAGTTCCAGTTGCCACCTGAATGCAGATATTTAGCGGTAGCCAATGGCTGTCCTGTGTGTTGATGCTCACCTCTATCCAATGCTTACTCACACTAGTTGGCTGCTGGGAACTTTCCCATGCCAAATAAACTCAACAGGATCAGCAGAAGTTTAATCACTGCCTTGCAGTTGTCCATTGTCCTAAATGTTAGCGTGCGCCGTGGCAGGGCTATGACCTGTGCTAGTGAATGTTGCCTCAGACACCACCAAGGAGGAGTTGGGATAATACGGAACAGCTGGGAGGCAGGTCTCAATAGGCAGACTAGAAAAGGCTACCCTGTTTGGGGAAGTGGAGGAAAATCTAGCTATATGAATACAAGTTGTGCTATGCCTCTTCTCCTCAGGCTCAGAAAATGAATTCTGGCATGTTTTAGTTGCTAATAGAGGCACAACAGAAAAGAGCATTTGGAAGCTTTCCAGTTCCCCATCATTTCACAGTGGCCCATGTTATGCAGTTTTCTCAAGCTTTATTGAAAATATTTTTTAAAACTTCTATTTTTTTTTTTCAAACTCTGTTTAAAAATTAAAAGGTTTCTTGCTCCCTCCTGGGGAAAAAAAGTTTTACGGGTTGGGCTTTTTATTGGGCTTATTGTATAAAGCTGAGCAAGACTTCTTAAATCTTCCCTCATGAGACAGGTATTCCTCTCTCCTGTTCATTTTGTAGTTCTCTCCTACATGTACTCCAGTTCATCTTTCTTTAGTGACTGGAGTTATGTGCTGTATCCTGGGTGAGATGTACCAATAGCTTGTGTTTTATGTCAATGTTTTTCTACTTGTATTGGAAAGAAATGTGATGTCTTGGTGACTCATGTTCATTTCATAGTCGAGTAATGTTGACAGGTCTGCCTTGTTTGCTGTCGCTCCAAGTGAACCTATGGCAAAAGTTCATAATAGTCACTTAAATGGTGATTGTGCTTGCCTTTGTTAGCATCTTACCCTGTTTCTGGTACATACATATGTAAAATAACCCCATTTTTCTGGTATACTCTTCTAGTCTCCTATATGATTCTGAGGCTTTCTTTTCAACAAATATCATTTAACATGCTCCAGCCTATTCTGTTGGTTGTCAACTCTTCAGACCCTTTAGTATTTAGCATTCCATTTGCAGTATGTTTAATGTCATAAACTATATTTCAATAATTTATTTAACTATTTCAGTTATTGTTTCAGACTAGTCAGGCAGCAGCAATAAAGTATTCTGGTTTTATCTATTAGCCTCTGTCACATCTTGTACAATATAAATGTTCTTTCAGACGTGCATGTACGCACTCCCTCTGTCTCAGCCAAATAACCCTGTGTTGGATCTGTATGTTCAAAGGAATAAACATGGGGTGCTGTTTTCACTTTGCTTGAGTTAGAACTTTGAGACTGGGTGCTTTGCTGAGGTCCCATTCTAGGCCAAAGCTTCGAGGATTTCTTTGCAGTTAATATGAATATGTATTTTCTGAAGAAAGTTTAAATAATTCTGAGGAGTAAGAAATTATTTTTGCAATTAATTAAAACTTAATACTTTATAATAGAAGTTTAAAAATAATAGTATACTTAAAGATTAATAATAAATTAATAAATGTATTTGCATATAAATTGAGCACTGTTAACGAAACACTAAGAGGTCAGAAATTAATAATAAAGTTTCATTGAAACTGCTTAACTTAAGCACACAGCATAGTGTCATGGATCATTTTGCAATTGCTATTTGGTTTATACTATTCTCCTGTGAGAATACATCATGATTTTTATATGTTATTAATAGAATATGCCAAATATAGATGTAATTACGTTGTGCATTGTGGAGGGTAGCCCTTGGCTGGATGCCAGGTGCCCACCAAGCTGCTCTATCACTCCTCCTCCTCCTCAGTAGGACAAGGGGGGGAAGAAAATAAAATGGAAAAGAACTCATGGGTCAAGATAAAAGCAGCTTAATAAAGCAAAACCCATGTATGGAATTAAAGGAAAACAAAAGAATTATTCTCTACTTCCCATCAGCAGGCGATGCTCAGCCACTTCCTGGGAAGTAGCGCTTCAGAACACATAGCAGTTGCTCTGGAAGAAAAATGTCATAATAACGAATGCTTCCTTCTCCTCCTCCTTTCTCTTAGCTTTTATTTCTGAGCAGACGTCATATGGTATGGAATATCCCTTTGGTCACTTTGGGTCAGCTGTCTTGGCTATGTCCCCTCCCAAGATCTTGCCCACCCCCAGCCTGCTGGCCTTGGGGGGTGAGGGGGACGTTGGAGAGAGAGCCTCCATGCTGAGCCAGCACCGCCCCGCAGTAGCCAAAACACTGGGCTGCTACCTACACCCTTCTACCTACAATACAAAGCACAGCACTGTGAGGGCTGTAGGGGGAAAATTGACTCCATCTCAGCCAGACCCAATACGTCTGTATATAAATACATATGTGAATATATATGTGTGTATGTACATATATATTAAAAATGCAGTTCGTCAGAGAGAATCCCAATGGAAAACCAGAATGCTAAGGAGAGGAAACAAGCTCTTAAGCAAAGAAAGAAAATAATCGTTAATGAGATGCTGGTCATCATTTCATAATGTTTAAACTGTTAAGCTTTGAAAACAAAGCTATGATAAAAAGAAAGTTCCTAAATCACTTCAGTGCTCTATAGAAACCACATATGCTAATACTTTATAAATGTAAATTGGATTCTGCTGCTGATGTATAAAACTCACTTTCCTATATTTTTATCACAAGTTAACTGACTACTTTTTTTAATCTGCAGAAAGTTTATTGTTTGCTTTTGCTTATATCTCAAGGGCAAATCGCTCTCATGAGGTCTTGTTCGTGAAGGTCTTTTTTGACTTAAAATTGTAATTTATGTTAGTTTGGACTTTCTACTCACACGTAACTGTACAAAGAGAAGGAAATAGTTGTTGCATTTTATGTTGCACGATAACAGAGGAAAGGAAGGTCTAATATTTCTTGCAATAGAGTGGCATTCCGGAGACATGAGCTTGTGATACCACAGATGCAGGTTGCTCCGTTCTGAAATTGTGGGTATATCCTGGAATTTGAAGTCATTTTCAGACAGGAAAAGTAAATGTTTCATTTTTTTGTTTTGATTTATGCCACATCTGTCTGCTGAATATCTAAATTACCAACACATGAAGGGAATTTCCAGTACATTTTGAAGCTGCTTTAGCCCTAATTCAGTATTTGCCTTCAGGTCCAAACAGTTTTTGTGTTGTTTGGCCACTAATTTTCACAGTATTGTGAAAACACTTTTTTGTTTTGCAGTCTTACAGAGTGTGCGCGTCAGTATCCTGTCATTTTTAACTTGGTTGAAAGTTTTGTCAGCCTAGTTAAAGGCCTCTTGGAGAAACTGCTGGATTACCGAACTGTGATGAATGATGAAAGCAAGGACAATCGCATGAGCTGCACTGTGAACTTACTGGTATGGTCTATCTTGTAATTCTTGTGTGAGAATGGGGAAGAGCTTTAGAATGCATTTACTAAAGATGAAAGTAAATCTTCCTGGGGACAGGAGTGGTTGACAATGGTCAGTAGTGATTTAAACTCTGAGCTAAGCGATTTTTGTACCTATTTGCGTGGATGTATTCATAAACCTGAAAGCAGCGTCCACTCAGTTCTTTGGTTTTGCTTGTATGTTCTACCCACCTGGATTCTGTAATAACACATACTAATAATTAATTAAAATATTAATTGAAGTGGCAGTGCCAGGTTTAAACTTAAGATAGTCTGTAAATTGTGTATTTCTTATGCTGTCCAACTAGCAAGAAAAGTGAAACCTCAGTATTTATATTTTTATCTTGTTTTTTAATAAAAGACATTAGGAGATAACTTTTAAATGTTTGTTTCCCTAGAATTTCTACAAGGACATTAACCGTGAAGAGATGTATATCAGGTATGGCAGTTGTTCTATTGGATCTGTTCTGGAGAGGGCAGTAATATTCTCTTACGAATTCTGGTTTTATCATTGTACTTGGATTTCTGTTACTTAATGTCAGTTTATCATCCGCAATGACAGGATGTAGCCCTGGCCTTGTTTATATTCTTACTCCATGGTTTGCTTAGCCTTCAGCGATTTGGAATCTATTATATGTATTCATCAACAGCATTTTTTCCCCAAAACCTTACTTTTAGTTGATCAAATCACTCAACATTCATTGTCTATTGTTTTAAACAAAGAAAATGCAGCTAGATTAGATGTTTGATGGAGGGTGTTATCATAAATATAGAATGGCAGAAAAAACATTCGAGTTTTGGAGAATTGTGCAGTCTGCCAAGTCTCTTTAAAAATGCAACACTATGAGCAATGCGGAATTACTGGTAAAGCATTTTTCCATAAGAGCTATAGCTATACTGGCAAATTCTTTCAGATGTGACATGGCCTCTCACTGTCTCCAAGAGTTTTGCATATGAGCTGCAGCAAGCATTGCTGTTCCAAAGCTCACTTTTTCCTGCCTCTCCTCTCATTCTGCAAAACCTGCAGAACCCCCAGCACCTCAGCCGCCGCAGTATGAAACCCAGAATCTCAGCTGAAATGAAGGTGATTCAGAGCTAAACCTGGAGCTCTGAGCTGGAGTGGGCAGGGAGAAACAACCCTCCCTCTGCGGGCATTGCTGAGGGGGACACATTTTCTGTTCGGTTGACAACTGGGAATGGTAATGCCTTGAACTGCCACGGCAAGGTGTCAGAGTTCCTGTGTCAAAATTCCTGTTGTTTGTAAGAGGATGGGATCCACTTTTTCTTTCTGGCTGTTGGAGTCCCACGATGGGCAGTGTTTGTGCTGGTAGCAGCAGTGCTGTCCTAGGGATCCAGGAGAACACTGTCAACATATAACTGCAAATAACTCTTCTGCCCCTACCACCTTCCAAGTTGTACCGGGACTTGCTTTGTCTTTCTGGGCTGGTATTTTCTGTTTTCTCCTTTACCTTGCGTTATCTGTTGTGCTTGTGTCTATTTACATAGCAAGTGTTTACATACAATCAAAAAGGGCTACAGAGAAAGGCAGCTATCTTTAGTAACAGTCCAGAAATAATGGACTCAGAGGCCTGACTTAGACCTTGAGGCTAGTAGTTCTTCCTCTTCCTCTTAGAGGTGGAGCTGACAGCAATTCACAGAAGGAGGTTAGCTCTTTCTCCTCCTTTTGTGCACAGTGTTTCAGCATACAAAGAAAGCACAGGAAAGCCTGACCAAATGCACAGAGCTTTAACCCCTGTCAGAGTGTCCTTAAAGGCTTTGCGTAGTGACTATGACATCTATGAAGTTTCCATTACAGAGTTTATCTAGAAGTTTTTTGACACTTGGTATTCCAGTCGTGTCAACATCTGGTCTAATTCTTGTTCTCTCCTCTAACAGGTATTTGTATAAATTGCGAGACCTTCATTTAGATTGTGAGAATTACACGGAAGCAGCATATACTCTTCTGCTCCATACATGGCTCCTGAAGGTTAGATTTTCTAAACTCAATATATATATTTATAAGCTTTTGCAGTTTTCAAATTTATAAATTAAAAAGTGGTTGTCTTAATCTCTGATTTACTGCGTATTAGTTATTTTCCATGGGGTATTCAAGTTTCTAGTTAATACTGCAGTAGGTCATACAAAATTAACATTAATTACTGAAATTGTATTTTCAATAGGTGATTAAAAGCCACATATTGGTAAAACTAAATATTGTACCAAAAATAGTTTTATTTTATAGTGAGAACATTGTGTGCAAATTCTGAAGCCATTTAACTTCCATGTAGTTTTCAATTTGCTTATTTCTTACTATCCCAAACGTACTAACGATGAAAAGTAAATGCAATTTTTTCCAAATATCACAGGGGGACATCTGAGTTTTCATTGTAAATAATATGGATCACTATAATAATATAGACAGCAATCAAGTATGCTTGCTTTCTTTCGTAACTGGTAATTATTTTTTGCTACAACTGATGTTTATTCTCATTGTAACTGATGTTATCAAAAGAAATGGTCAGAAAGATGCATTTCTATTTCAAAGGAAAATTCAAAATTTAGATATTCTTCAGCAAAAATTTGAGATTTCTTAGGTAATTTCTTTTCGTGCAGAACCATGTCAATTTGGCTTTTCACAGTGCTATTTTGTCAACAAGTCTGATGAGGAGCAGCTGAGGGAACTGGGGTTGTTCAGCCTGGAGAAAACAAGGCTGAGGGGAGACCTTATCACTCTTTACAGCTCCCTGAAAGGAGGGTGTAGTGAGGTGGGGGTCGGTCTCCCAAGTAACAGGCGACAGGACAAGAGGAAACAGCCTCAAGCTGTGCCAGGGGAGGTTTAGGTTGAATATTAGGAAAAATTTCTTCACCAAAAGGGTTATCAAACATTGGAACAGGCTGCCCAGGGAAGTGATGGAATCACCATCCCTGGAGGTATTTAGAACGCATGTAGATGTAGTGCTGAGGGGCATGGTTTAGCGGTGGACTTGGCAGCGCCAGGCTGGACTTGATGATCTTAAAGGTCCCTTCCAACCTAGACAATTCTATTGTATGATTTGCTTAAATTTCATTTTGACTTTTCTGTTCATACAAAAATATGAGGCATATTGTATGTATTGCTATAGACAAAGATAGTATTATATGCAAATATTTTAATCAAAATCAAATCAGTCAAGATGACAGCACTGAAATAAAATGAATATTTGTCTTGCATAGACTTTTATCCAAAATTTTTGGGTGGGGGGCAAGAAGGAACACAGGTTTTTAAAATGTTATATTTAGTCCTGGTTATCACATGAAATACAGCACTTGTTTGAAAAGGTAATGAAAACATTCCCAGTGCCTTTCCCAGTTTCTTTGCGGAAAGGTAAAAAAGATTGGGAAAAGAAAACACTTAGAAGAGCCCAGGGACCCGGACCTTGGGGGAGAGAGGACATGTGCGTGAAATGTTGAACTCCAAAATCATGTGGTTTTTTAATGTGTTCTTTATTCTCAGTGGTCAGATGAACAGTGTGCACCCCAAGTCATGTCGACAGAGTTCCAGTGTTCACAGACCTATCGACACTTGAAAGAGAATTTGTATGAGAAGATCATAGAATACTTTGACAAAGGAAAGGTAGGTCTGTGGAGTTCTTCCCCCTGACAAATCTCTCTTTACTGTGTTACTCTGTATAGTAGTATTCAATGAATATGCTCTGCATAAAGTGTTTGTGTCCTCTTTGAAATGTGGGTCAAGTAAAAATTGTGTCCTGAAGGCTTATTCACAGAATATATCAGTTCTATATGAATGTATTCTTTCGATAGCCACATTCACAGAGAAAGTGGGCTAACACTTATACTGGTCACAAGCATCTCTGTCAGGCACTAATAAACCAATAAATATGTTGAATGTACTTTCCTTTACTAGGAAAAAGAATACTGACTACACAGATTGCATTTCTAAACCATTTGGTTGTTATCCTCCAAAAACCAGTCAGTTCAAAATGGACATATTTCTTTCAGAGAAGTCTGAGAATTGCATCCCAAAATTAAAATGTAGTAGTTTGATGTTCAGTACCTGGGTTTAGTTCAGCTTTTTTAAAAAAAAAATCTGTTAATAAAATTGCCTGTCAATACAATGACAGTAGAGCTGAGATTTTTGGAAATAAAGCAAAGGACTAGAAAGCAGGGAAAAATGCTGCAGTGCCAGATAATGAAGCTTATGACCCAATAAGGCCTTTAAGTCATTATGTTTTCTTCAGCTGTAGCCACAGGTATGAAGGGGGAAGGCGATTCATTACTGCTTCTTGCAAAATGAAGGCATAACTCCCCCATGAGAGCCCTTCTATAATTCAGAAGATAAGAAAGTTTTTGGTGCTTCAGCACTGTGCAGGAAAAGGCAGTGCTATTTATAACTTCTCAGGTTTTTTGTTGGCATCTGAAATAACTACAATGTAGCAGTCCCCACCCACTGTATCAGAAAAATCAAATCAACCCAGCATTCGGATTCTCCTCCCATAGAGAGAGGAGGTTTGCAGGCAGCTGAATGCGGCTGTCAGGTTCAGAACTGCCGAGCCTGGGAGTACACGGCACCCTCTAACAACGGTCATAATGCGTCCCACCACCTTACATCAGCAGAGAAAACCCTTTTGTCTCCTTTATTCTGAATAGATGAGAAGACTGACAGAATTTGAGAAATATCCTCAACAGAGGGAGTTTCCATCTGCTTTAGGACCACTTTTGTGCTGCATACATTAAGTGCCTATAAGAGATGAGAAAAACTGTTCTAGTCTTTCCAATGCAGCTCTGTAATTCCTCACAGTAATTTTCAGAGGTAGCTATTAAGTTGTGTGGAAAGAAACAAGCTACTACTCCGGGCAAGTGGCAATTTAAGTTTTGTAATTTTTTAGCTGACTAGGAGAGCTGTCATATGCAAGGCTACCTATGTTTATGTATGCTTCAGGATTTCTTGTAAAATGAAGTGTGTTTATTTTAGAGAGGCAGATGTCAGTCCCCTCCTACACTGCTCCTATGCTTGGGTATATTCTGGATGTTATGCACCTTAGTGATTTATTCTTCTTTTCTAATGTATCTGAAAGGTTAGGTGATTTTTTTTTATTATCTTATTGTAAGAATAAAGTAGGTTTACTTATTCTTTCCGATAATGAACCATAAAACACTTCTATTTTCTAAATTAATCTGCTTTCCTAAAGTTTATGATTGCCTCAAGTCTTCCATTCTAAATGTACAGTTAATAAATGGCTGCAATTTAAAGATCGCATAATCAATAAAACTGTAGTTAAACAGTGCTGCATTAAAAACTTGTTTGTTGGTACTGGATTTACTCTTTGAATATGTGGTTGCATTGCAGATGTGGGAAGAAGCCATATCTTTATGCAAAGAACTTGCAGAGCAATATGAAAAGGAAGTTTTTGACTATGAACTTCTAAGTCAAAACCTGGTAAGATTATATACAGGTCTTCAAATTATTTCAGTCACAGAAATTGGTACCTTTGAGCTATCACATGATAGAGGTGCTTATGAGCTTTGTTGTCTACAAATGATTTTTAATTCATCAAAGAGTTGCTATGATTTATTGTCACAATCCAGTGGTAAAGTAGAGATTTGTAAAGAACTGTTTGTTAAAGCTGTGTGGACATCTGCTTATTGAGCTATTGCGAAACTTCTATAGAGAAATATGTTCTTACTTAGCTCAATTTAAAGGCCGTGTATAAGAGAAATATAACAGGTTTTTGAGGCCTTTGTGCTGTTTTAGGGTAGAAAAAGCACCTGGATTAATTTTTTTTCCCTGAAATTTTTCTTTAAATTTCTTAAAATTTTAAGAACTCGAATCTTGACAAGCCTAAAGAATTCTGTCCTAATCAGGGACTGGGGAAGTAATACACCACAAGGAATCCGAACCAGGTCCCAAGGCTAGAAGAAAGGTTTTAAAGGAAGATTAAATGTTCAGTTATTTGTTTTAATTAAAATTGAATTAATCTAAAAAGAAGCCCCTCCCCCACACACATATTTTTTTTCCACCCCCAAGATTCCACAATTGCACGATCTTTAACAAATGTTTAGGGCTCATTCAATAGATATCCCTGAATCTTCCATAAAGAAACCACAGGAATCAAAACACGATGTTCTTGAACAGTGTAGTGTATAAAGAAAGCTTCTTTTCCTCCCATTCAATTCTGCTTTTATCATAAACTAAAAGATAAAGACAATATTTTAGCCAATTCCATTTAAGTTAGTGTTGCATATCTCATAGATTAACGCAGGAAACAAAAATAGCAAACCTAAATGACACTTAGTATTTTACAGAAGCCATTGTTCTCAGCCCTTTACATGGGGTATGTCCTTAGCATGATGCCAGGGCAAAAGCTTGAGTTGATCCATACCTCAGAAAACACTTGAGGCAGGGAGTTTTTCCAAATGTGTTATTTCAGTAATGTTATCAGTTCAGTGTTTAAAGTGTAAACTGCCACGTATGACTTTGGTGTTTGCTTTTTTTCTTTTCATGCTAGTAAATTAAGGCCTTGTAAGCTTGATTCTCAGGTCAAATAATTGAAGTTGAAGCCATACACATTCAGCTATATTTGCATATAAATGTAAGCAATATTTAATGTACCACAGCAGTTTCATGTGCATGCTGACAGATTATTGCTGTAGCTTACCAACTGATAATTGACAGCTCTTGCATGTCCACTGACAGCTCTAGTACATAGCATAGTACTACTGTAGAGGTTAAAAAATAAATGAAAAAAAAAACCCAAACAGAAGTAATGACAGTTGGTTTTGCTTTCAGATTCAACAAGCAAAGTTCTATGAAAACATCATGAAAATTCTGAGACCTAAACCAGACTATTTTGCTGTTGGGTATTATGGCCAAGGATTCCCCACATTTCTAAGGGTAAACCTGTTTAAATTCTTACTTTTTTCATCTGTTTTCATATACTTCTATAAATATGACTGTACTCTACTAGTGCAAGTGAGTCTCTGGGGATATTTGCCATGGATTTAGTTTTGCTTGGATGCAGGACCAGTCAAAATCTGAATTGTTACTTTTAAGAATATGCATGAAATGTTTTCAGATGTGTTTAAGTTGATTCTTTCTCTTAGTTTGATTGTGGAAACTAAAAGATACATCACGTAGTGAAGGCGACATGAGAGCCAAATGGAGCAATATCATGTAATTTGATACGGGCAGCTCTTGTGGTACATATTTCTCTGATGAGTCCCCACACAGGTTATTGATTACTAGTAGAACGTCATTAACTAACTTGTGTTCAAATCAAATAAAAAATTCTGTTTCACATTAGCTTGGTATTTTTATTGGATCTTGTCACGAACTGACGAGTTTCAAACTTATATTGCCTCTAAACTACAATTGAAATACACTACGAATGCAGAAACAGCATATTTTTCAAACCAATACACTCTGTAGCCCAATATTGGGTCTTTAACAGTGGGAAATAGTAGACAAGTAGGGTAGGGATGAGTATAATATAGAGCAGGTCTGTAGGAATATATACAAGGTCAATATTACCTGCTTACAGCTTCCTGGGTTGAAGGTGACAGTTTTGTTTTCTAGCCCTTCATGGATTGTTCTATGGTGAATTTCTCCAGTTGCTTTCTGAACTGATGCCCTCCAGAACATCCTGTGGCCTCACAGTAGACAACTGCGTGTGTTGGAGATTTACTGTTGCCTTTTTTTATTGTCATCTGATAATTCCTCTGCACTAGTTCTGACAGAAAGACTGAACAGTTGTTCTTTAATCACCTTCCTCATGCCATTCATGACATATTGTTCCTTATAGTCTTGGTTTGTTTAAACACTGCTTCCACAGCAACCATTCCGAATGTTTTAACATCCTGGTTCCCTTGTTGTCCATTTTCTAGTTCATGAGATGGCAGGGCAAGAAGTGTACATAGTATTGAAATGTGGATACACTATCAATTTGTTCAGTGTGATACTGATGTTTCTTCTTTTGTTTTCCTCATAATGACTGAAGTTCAGAGTGCTTTTTTTGATCCCTAATATGCACTGAGCTGACACGTTCATACCAACTGTCTTGTATTACTCAAAGTTTTTTTCTGAATCACAGCTAGTTGGTATCTTAAGACAATTATGGTAAGTTTGAACTGTTTTCATTAAACAGACGTCTATAGACTGAATCTATTATCTGTTTTCTTCACTTTTCTCCATTTTTGACTACCATGTGAGAAATCAAGAATCTAAAGGGTCTGTTTTTTCAAGAAACCTGCCAAACTTAGGAAGTCATGCACAACTGGCTTCTACTTTAGTTTTTTTTAGAAGATCATTGCTTTCTGTTAACCACAGTAGTGCATGTCTTCAGAGTGTAAAACTAACCTGAATATTTGATGTTTTCTTGTAGAAAAAAAAAAATCTTTTCTTACATACTACAATGAACATGGTATCTTTCCTCACACTTGAAAAGCAGTGAAAGACCTCTCTTTCCCAGTTTTAAAGGCTAAAGATGCCTTGAAAACATTGGAAAAATAGTGAAACAATATGCTAATATTAAACCAAAGGAAGCGTGTACCTTTTGTTTCTGGTGTTGTAGAAGTATCCTGTTAAATGAAGCAAAGTGAACGACAAATGAACACATTTGGGGTTAGACTGTATTATAAATGAGGGCATTTCATAATACCAAGGAGACGGAGCAGGCAGAGGAAACCTATAGATTGGTATTAGAAAGCTGTGAAACCTGGACCCAGAATGTATTTGAAAGGAAATTCTTTTCCTTGACAGACAAGAGGAAAAGAAATTTCCATAGTTTTACTTCCCATTCTGATTTTATTGTGCTCTACAGGAGCATCCTCAGCGGTGATGCCAGTTTATCTTCATTCTGTCTATCAGCATAAAGTAAGGGTCTCCGGAGTGTCAGTGCTGCGTTCCAGCACCTGGTCAAAACGGTGTCTTGCTTTATAGTTAATTAATGTTCAGAAAACAGTAACACTAATTCCAAAATGTGAAGACCCCATTGTGTCTTTGTACTGATAAACATGCATCTATAACTTCTGCTCAGCATCATATAGCCCAAGAAATCAGCTATATGTTCCTTGCAGAACAAAGTATTCATCTATCGTGGGAAGGAATATGAGAGGAGAGAGGATTTCCAGGCACAGCTGATGAGTCAGTTTCCCAGTGCAGAGAAGATGAACACCACCTCAGCACCTGGAGAGGATGTGAAAAACTCTCCTGGTCAATGTATCCTTGAACACGTGGGAGATTACGGAACGAATGCGGGTTGGGGAAACCTTGTTTTTAGCAATAGTTTATCTGTGAACAATCATTTCCTAAAAAGGATGAAAGTTTATTTATGTGGCTGCTCAGTTTGCAGTTTTATTTATATGTCCTGTGTGTCTTGTATGGTTTGTTCCTAAGATGTTTGCTCCTGTTTTTCTCAGAATTCCAAGGATTCTGTCTCTTTCTGTCATTGTAGAATCATTTAGGTTGGAAAAGACCCATAAGATTGAGTCCAAACATAAAGCTAGTCTACCACTACTACATGTCCCTAAGTGCCATGTCTACACATCTTTTAAATACCTCCAGGGATGGTGACTCAACCACTTCCCTGGGCAGCCTGTTCCAATGCTAGACAACCCTTTTGGTGAAGAAAATTTATTCAAGTTCATACATGATTTACCTTTATTATCTCCAAATGGCAAAAACAGTGATGAATGCTTGAATTGGCCAAGTTTAAAGCAGCAAATTGTCAATTACCTCACCTTCCTAGCTGTTGTGTCATGATATAAAATTCACATCTTCCTTGAACATTGTTCTGACTGGCACTGCACTTGGGTATCACCTGTACTTCTTGGCAACACAAATATGCCTTATGTCACTCTCAGAAATTTTCCTAGGAAAATTAACTCATAAACATCATTAACCATCTTTTAGAATGTGCTAAGTTATTCTTCTTTAGAAGTACTCTAACAGTTGCTTGCATGCACGTGTTCTGATTTAAATCATTGCTGGCTGAACAGATATGAGATCACCTCATTGTATCAGATTTTTTTTTCACATGTTGATTTTCCTTTATTAATTTTCAAGGTAATATTGTAACACTTTCCCTCCTTTGAGTCTATTCTGATAGAACCTGCTGGAGGAGAAAAGGAATGCTGCTTTCTTTTCACACTGTTGGGACCGAAGCAGAGAGTATTACAGACTTGTCTAAAATAGTACATTAAGCTTGAGAGCAAAGCTCTTGTAAGTCTGTCTTGTGTCTTAACTATTTTTTTTTTGAGATTATATGCTTCAGTCCTTTCTTCAAGTAGAATTTGCTCAAGTCTATTTGCAACTAACAGGAGATATGCACTGCTTAGGCACTTAAAATTAGCTAGAGTCTAACCAGAGGGCATGAGTTTTCAATATACTGAAATATGTAAGAATACATTTACTTACAAATACAGTATTCAACTTAAAAAATAACACTTCCATAGGAAAAGGAAATATCAGGTAAAAGGGCTGCTCAATTACAGATTTCAAAGACGAAGTGCTAAACATCATGACACTATGCATGCCTAAAGCTAAATAGTGAAACTGTTAACATCAGATACTGTTGATGTTATTTTTGTGAGTTGGCTGGGCTTTAAAATTTAATGAATGATTCAGTGTGATAAATTCAGCTACAGATATTCAAGCTCAGTAAATAATAAAAATATGCAGTTCAAAATGAATATTAATATTATACTTACTGGTTACTACTGGCAGATTTTTCCGTTTTTTGGCCAAGAAAGCTCCACAAATGAAACCCTGAACCTTGCACATTTTTCATCTGGAAATGTCTTTCTTTCTTTCTTTCTTTCTTTTTTATTTCCCCCGCAGCCTACAGTATTTCATACTGATAGTTAATAACATGCCCTTAACTTTCATGATTTCAGATATCCAGTGTTTTACAGTGCAGCCAGTCCTGGAGGAGCAACCTAAATTCAAAAATAAGGCAGTACCTGATCAAATTATAAAGTAAGTGAATTTCTGTAATAGGTAATATAATGAAAGTCAGTCCATATTCCTAAACTGACAGCCATTATTTTATGAACTCAGTCATTTACCAATGAATCTTAGAGCTTTTATTGTCTTAGTTTACTGACTTATGTATTCCCTGGGAATTTCATGAAAGAACATCTACCCATCTATGACTTAAGGAATAGCATATGGTTACAGGGTGGGGAGGTGAAATCCATGCTTTGGGTCCAAGTTACTGAGTTTTCAACACAGCTTCTTAGACAAGTGATGGTGAGAGGGGTCTTGGAGGTGACTGGCAGTATGAGAATGGTTGAGTTGAAGGTTCTTGTACAACTGAATCTTGTTATGACTTACCTTGCCAAAATCAAAACGCATGGTGGCAAAATGGTTTCCATTGATACCACAGTCAAGATTTTGCAAAGGAATAAAGGAAATGAATTGTCCAAAATATTTTGAGAACCGACTGGCTAACATTTCCAAATTCCTAACCCAACGTAGAACAGGTTGAACATATTACTTGCTCTTACTTAAGTGTTCTGACTACATGTGGGAAAAGTGATGAAAGCTGATGCCAAAACTGCATACAGTACCTACTGGAATACTGGCTGATTTCAGGCTTGTGAGATTTTTGGCTCCAAATCCATCATATATAAAGGGGGATTATAAGAAAGATGGAGAGAGACGTTTTAACATGATGGAAGGCAATGGTTTTAAACTGAAAGAGTGTAGATTTAGATTGGATATAAGGAAGAAATGCTTTACTGTGAGGGTGGTGAGATACTGGCCCAGGTTGCACAGAGAAGTTGTGGCTGTCCCATCCCTGGAGGTGTTTAAGGCCAGGTTGGATGGAGCTTTGAGCAACCTGGTCTAGTGGGAGGTGTCCCTGCCCATGGCAGGGGGGGTGGAACCAGATGATCTTCAAAGGTTCCTTCCAACTCAAACCCTTCTGTGATTTATATGTTTGCAAACGTGGTCAATAAAAGCTGTTGCTTGCCACTAACACCTGAATGAAAAAATTCAAGATAGTATTTGTTAACTTGTAACTTCCAAAACACGGTTTGGTTTTACTGTAAGGTATTTCTGAGATATCTTTTTACTCTGCAAAATTAGTTTTTATTTAACATGGCTTTAAATCTAATTCATCTTTAAAACAAACTAAAAGCCAAAAGGACAGTTTTTTTCTGTGGACAGCAAAATACTTAGCCAAAACTGTGCAATCTCTGTTCTTTCAAATTAGCCAGAGCTAAAACCCGAGTGATTACGAATTTAGTGGAAATATGTGCTCACAGTGATTGCGAATGATTCAGTAGCTAAATAGCCTAGACCATAACATGAATTTGCAATAGATTTTTTACACTGATTTCCCCCTTTACAAGTATTTATATACATTTTCTTATCTATCACAAGAAATTGTTATTAATGGCTTCAAATGTTTAGTTTATTGAATAACTGGTGTTCTGCATTGTGAGCAGAATTTTTAGACGTTATTAAAATGATCTGGCATGCGCCGTGGATGAAAAAATACATATATTTTAGTCCAGGTGAATATTTCCACTCTGTTCAGTCAGTTATTTTTAACAAAATACAGTCCTGAAGTATGCCATTATAAAGCAGGCATGCAGTGTGCATGCTGCAGTGAGAATACAGCGAAGTAAAAATGTTTTCTACACATTCTTCTGTAGGTTTTAACATTAATCTGGAAGTTCTGGAATTTTTATACCTGGAAATTACAGCCAGTCACAAGCTGAAGCTTAATACTTGTAAAATACTGTGTGTTATAGATAAAGTAGTTGTCTCTTGAGTTTTCAGTAAAGTGCTTTTTTTCTGAGCAGTAAATTTGCTTTTAATTAAAAACTCAACTGACTCAAAATGAAATATTTCACTGTAATAACAAGATCCATAAATTTCTGAATTCTGTATTTTACAATAGTCTTTCTTAAATCTTTCAGTTTTTATAAGTCCAACAATGTGCACCGGTTTCACTATTCAAGACCAGTCAGAAAAGGATCTGTTGACCCTGAAAATGAATTTGCTGTAAGTAAATTAATTACAGGGTGATGGACGCGGTTCTGGTAGCTGTGAGTGAATTTTGATCTAGATTCTTTGATCTAGATCTCAGATTACTCGTTACAGACACCCTAACTCTTTAGGATCCGGTTCAAAAAAAATAAATGCAAGATTTCTCTATTTCAGTGCTACTCCTATGTACTTACTCAATGATACCTCACTTTCAATTGCAGGAAACATCATGTAATTAAGTATGTTCAACACATTTGTGTTAAGCAGTAACATTTTCTGGTACAGTCTTTCCTTATGAAACGAGATGACATGTAAATAAACATCAAATGGTTTGCCTCTTATAGCTTCCAACACTTTTGTCAGCTGCCAGCTTGGCAATGAGAAGTGTGTGTTGTCTGCTTTCATCGGTCCTGTGAAATCTTGACAGACTAAAGTACTACCTATATCATTTTTATTCTCATGCATAATGTTGTAATGCTGAGCAATAGTCTTTGTTGTTTAAATATTCTGGGAAATCTGCGACACCATAAATTATTTTTAAGTGTCATGCATAAAAATGTGGTAAGTTTCTGTAGTTTGATTTCACAGATATCTGATACTTTATAGTTTGTCATGAAAAGCAAACCATCCGGTCTTTACGGCTAAAGCTGTGCTCTTGGGATACTGATGGGATAAGCCATTAATTTCCAAAATGTACAATTTCAGTTTTGTGTGTGCTGATCAGTACTGTCAACAGTTTCATGCAAGGAGCTTCTGACCAACTGTTAAATTAAATGCTGCAGATGCAAATTCTACTTGACATCGCAGCTTTGCACTGTATTATTAAGACTCATGATGCACGTTGGCTTCCTTTGTGAACTGGAGAGTTTTGAAAACATTTATGAATATAACTTGAAATGGTTTTACACAAATTAATTCATTAATATTTTCATTGCTGATGACAATAGATAATATGCATGTCTTCATTGATTCATTATTATGTTTCTTAATACTGATATTATAGATGAGCTGGTATTGGAAAAAAAAGGAGCAGTAGGGTAAATGAACTAGTGGCATTTTAAAATGCCAACAGCTAGTCTTATTCAGAAGAGGAAAAAGAAAGAAAGAAGTAAGAATGCTGGCAAGTTGTTATAAGGCTATTACTGCTTTTAATTGCAGAAACGGGTTTTCAAAGCGGAGGGAGGAAGTATAATCTGGGTAGAGGTGAGAGCGTATCATTTAGTCACAGTCATTCAATCTGTAATGACAAAACCAGGAATAGATACTAAAATATTCAAGGGTAATTTTCTTTTTCCTCTGCTTTGTGCAGGCTTAGTGCCTGAAGATGACCTAATCTGAAATCAGAAAAATGATTTGTGCAAATTGCTGTGCTAGACTCATTTCGCGGTGTCTTTTTATGCAAAATGCGCATATGTTTTCCATCTACATTCTTTTCGCTCTGACATTTCAGAAGGCAGAAAAGATTAAAGTTTAAATACTAAAGTATCATTTTCTCCCTGATATCTTTTTTTAATAGTCTATGTGGATTGAGAGAACATCATTTGTTACAGCATACAAACTTCCTGGAATTTTACGATGGTTTGAGGTTATCTCCATGTCACAGGTGTGTATTAACATGCTAAGAACCTGTAAAACATGTATTGCTATGAATGCTCATGTACAAAATAGTTTGCAAAATTATCACGCAAAGCTATTGTTATTTACTTATTTTTATACATACAAAACTGTTATTACTTATGTTTTATCTTTCTACTTCTGGGATCAACATATCTTACATCTGATTTATAGTTTCAGGACCAAGTCTTAAGAGAATTGAACAAATCTGTGTTGGTTTGCTGAACTGTAAGAATGTTGTTTATATACATGAAGTTTTATAAAACCCAAAAGACCTTTTTATCTCTTTATAAACCTTAGAAGTCTTTTGTTTCTTTACAGACTACAATTAGTCCTTTAGAGAATGCTATTGAGACTATGTCCACAACGAACGAAAAAATTTTGATGGTGATTAACCAATACCAGAGTGATGAGAACCTTCCTATTAATCCACTCTCTATGCTTCTGAATGGAATTGTTGATCCAGCTGTTATGGGCGGCTTTGCTAAATATGAGAAGGTAGGAGCTTTTAAGTCAATGCAAAGAATATATTAAATACATTATTTCATAATTCTCCTACATCCTTTGTTCAAAGTGGCAGTGGAATGTGGGCTGGGAATATGAAAGCCATAACTCCACCAATTAAGAGATCCTCGTAACCTGGTTACATCTGTATTTGAAAGCAGAAACTTGCAAACTAGAGTAACTGAAGCTCAGTATTAATTGCAATCATGAGGGTTTTCATGTACATCTGAGATGAGATACCCCTTTTGTAATGAAATAGGCTCTTACATGTCCAAGGGTTTAGTCTAGGGTAAATGAATCACGTTTATCTTACAGTAGGTCAGGAGTATTTAGATGTGTGCTATCAATTAAACAGTCATCAGGTTTTCTCAGTAACTGCAGCCATTCTGCATAACAGGTTTTGTTGTTAAAAAATGGGAATACAAATAAAAAATGTTCTGGCAGTACATGGAAAATGGAATGCCTTGAGGAACTGAACAGTAGAAAATTTGCCCCTTAGGCCACCTTGTGAAGGCAGGGTGGGGGAGAAGGCAGGAATGTTAAAAACTCATATAAATTTAAAGTTCTGGATGAAAATGAATGTGAGGTTACCCCACAGCTGTAGAGCTCTATTATTTCTGCCTGCTATTTCTTGATGAAAAGCATGTGCCATGCTCAGTAGGCTCAGCATGTCAGATAGACTCGGATAGTGCTGAAAAGATGCCCTACATATATATATATATAGCTGTGTGTGTGTATATATATGAATATACGTACAAACATAAATTATATGCTGTAAGCATGACACATTCTGGAGGATTATGACTTATGCTATGTTAGTCCTGACATATCATTTGTTTAGATATTTGGCAGTCATGGACAAATAGCTATGTTCTTTTGTACCTGGGGGATAAAATCTTTGGGCAGCAAAAGGCAGTGTGTATGCAATATCTGGCTCTGCTTATCTAGGAAAGAGTTCAATTTCTTTATTGTATAACACTGGCTAACATCAGTAAGTAGGGTACTTGAATAAAATGATTGTTTATCAATGTAAATCATGATACTCCAAATTTACGCCTTTTTAGTTTCAGTGCAAGCTTAAAAAAACAAATAGTAATTGGGTTTCGTAGTAAGGGTCTCAAACTCGGAACTGTTGGAGAAAGACTGAATATCTTCAGAAAAAAAAAAAAAAAGCACCTCAGTTGTGAACTGATAGAATAAGGAATTATTACTAGCAGCAGCTGCTAAAGGAGCCTGTGTATGTCTCTCTTATTTGAGGACCAATATCATGGTCACCAGCTGGAGTCAATGGAGCAATCACTGGTTTTTTACCTGTCGAAATCATGGACTGAATTTTTTTTTTTGGTCTGTCTAAGGCTTTCTTTACAGAAGAATATATCAGGGACCATCCAGAGGATCAAGAAAAGCTGAATAGACTCAAAGATCTAATTGCTTGGCAGGTAACTTCTTACTGACAGCAGTTATCTGAGGCTTTACAAGCTATTCTTTTATCTGTTTTTCTGTTCTTTTCTAACATTTAGATGATTGTGTCATTTTTACTGTTTTTTGAAGGTTTGGGTTTGGGTTTTTTTGTTTTGTTTTGTGTTTGTTTTTACTGTTTCCCCAAAGCAGGGAGGGATAGAGGAATGAGAAGATTCTTGTTGCAAACATCCTGCCTACTTCTGTGATGAATTCATAGTATTTTTTTTGAAAAGGGACTCATAGTAAAATATTCTCTCCTAGACTGGTCTAAACCTTCTGTTTCAGAGTATGTATAGTTGTAAAAGGGCTATCTATTTATTATGCTATTTAGATATTAATAGTTTCCCTTAAGTAGGAAAAAGGGCTTAAATTCCTTCAGTTTTGATGTGCGTAACAAGAAGGATGTATTCCACTACTAACCCACTAAGGTCACTGACAAAACAGCATAATTCCTTACTCTCTGATGTGGCATGTGATTGATAAAACATTCTTGGGGATCTAAGTGATCCTGTCGTTCAGTTTTTTTAAAATCTGTGCCTAGACTGAAGAAATGGCTTAGTTACAAAAATCACATCTTAATTTCCTGAGGAATATCATCATTCTAGTGTCCATTAAGAGTTAGATGAAATGCTACCAGAATCAGGGGAATTACCCATACATCTCCATATGTCCTAGGGAAAGCAGTAGGCCAGAAAAGTACTTTGTAGAACACATCATTCAGAATGGTTTATAGTTAAAAGGGCCAGGATTTCAAACTCGGGTTGTATTCCTGGAGACAAAACTGTGAGAGTATAACAAGTCTCTTGTTATCTTGTTATCAAGTTCTCTTGGGAAATAACTTTTTCCTAGAGGTGGGTGTTCATTGTTGTTGTTTGTTTGTGGGCTTTGGGTTTGTTTGGTTGGTTTTTTTGCACTGGAAACCTTAATGGAATGCTAGTTGTTCACAGGACTTATTTTTATGCTGAATGACCCTTCAAGATTGCTGCTACATGTCTTTTGTGTAACAAGTAGCATGGAAGACCATTAGTAACTATTTTTAAGTGGTATCTCCAGAGGAGAACTGAATACTCTCCCTATACTAGCAGCACTGAGGTTATTTGTTGTTTTATTTTTAGTGTACATATGATAAGCCAACCAACCTGCAGAACCCTTTTGTCCTTGAAGAGGCAAATGCACCTACGCAAGGTGGTAGCAGAAAAAACTCTACTTTTGCTGAGATTCAAAGGAAAATGGCTCTTTTCATTGACCTAACCATTTGTTATGATAATGGAGGGAAGAAAAACATGACCTCAGAAGTTATCAATTCCATTTGCATTATCTATTCCAAATAGAAATTACTGCCATTGATATATGGCAAAATGAGTGACTATGGGAGAAGAGACATTTTTACACGTAGGTAGTTTGTTAAGAAACCACTAACTGCTCAGTCCTCTCAAATGCACATGATTTAAGTGAGAAAGAACTGTTTGCTGTGTAAATGAATGGCCATAGTAATTGCTCTATCAAGGCACAATATAGTGATCTCCTGTTCAAGAGGAATGTTAGTAAAATTCCAGATTAACTCACAGTATTTCATAATGGAACTAAATGGCTCAAGGTATTTCTGGTCATGTTCCATGTCTCTTTCGTTGTACTAACTCACTAAAAAATTGTTCCTTGTTGACTTAATCTTATGCCATCCTTGTGAGAGGGCTACAGCGTCTCTGTTTTGTAGATGAGAAACAGCAAGAATTAACCACATTTATTCCTCTCTCAGCTGAAATAAATCTTCCAAATAGTTTTAATGGATTTTTTTTCTACTTTTGTCTTAATGTTTTTGAAGTTTCTTCCTGTTTCATTTTGATTCATCTCAGTTTGGTTATTAGTTTGAGTCACCGACCTTTGCAGCTTTCTGCTGTATTGTTGCCCACCACGGGCTCTGTATATGGTTGCTCAGTGGATGTAGTGGTATAAATTGAACATAATATCATCTGGCATTTGGAAATAAAGTGGTGATTTATATCTATCCCTGTAAATCCCTCTGAAGAGGACAAACAGATCTGTCTGTAATAGGTGGGCTTTAATAATATGTTTTTAAAAGTTATATTGAAATTGAACTTCCATAAAATATGATCAGGTAAATGGGGGGACTGATGTATACAATATTAATAGTATTTATAGGGTCAGAACACAGAAAGCATGGAATCTAAATGTATTTTATAAAAAAGCCCCACACGTTAATGCAAAATAGCTAAAAGTCAATGGTGAAGCAGTTAGAAAAGGCTACTGGCAGAAGGGTAGCTGAAAGTATATTGCACAAATCTCATACCTTCATATCTTCAAAACTGAAGAGTAATGAAATGTCTTTATATTTTAAAGGGAAGCACTACAAAGTTTCTCTTTGTGAATATGTTTATTATTAATTAAACAGTATGTCAAAGTGTGCTGTCCATTATCTTTGAAGATAAGATTTGGTTTGTTTGCTTTTAACTGGATGATGGTACACTAATATTAACAGTAAATATGATAGTAGCAATATAATAGCAAAGGAAAGCTTTGTAGGGAAGAGGGGTTAGGAAGGTAGTATTACTATCATATTTGCTTCATTGTAAGATTTTTTAATTATTATTTTATTTTATTTGATAAGCAAGCCATTCCTTCTGAGAAAGGAGAAGGATTTTTGAAGAAATTCAAGTGGAGGGGAAGGTATTTAATGAACAGATAGACCTTTTCCTAATCTTTTTATTAGGCGTTCTCCTTTAAGGGAGTAGGTATCTACACTTCTCCCCACCCCTTAGTCTTTAAAAACTATTGCGATGTTCCTTATTTCAGCTCTAGAAGGAAGAATCAGAGTTTTTAACCCCTTTGGTTACTTGTCACTGACCACAGCCTAAAGGATGAGCAGCAAAAAAGAAAAGCACAGGGGTAAAATTGAGCAAAGTCAGACTGGTTAGTGCAAGCTGCCTCTATTCATGGCTTCATTTGTTCATGTTTGTATTGAAGCATTATCTTACTGATTTTTTTCTGGAGACGTAGGGGGTACTGAAGAAGCCTACAGAGTAAAATCAAGGGAAAGGAAGAGGTCATCTCCAGTAACCAGGCATTAACATACTAAATTGCTGCAGCAATTGTCGAAGTGATCACATGATTAAGCCCCCAGTACATTGATTTAAACCTTTCCCAGTCACTTAATCCTCCATTTGAAAGAGAAGAGTTTGAAACCACCTGCCTGGAATCCACTTGGATATTTTTTCATCCCTACCTTCTCTCTTGTAAGCTATGGCAGGCACCTTCATAAGCAGGTGGACTAGTAGTCTAAGAATTGTTCAAACTTTCGCATGGTGTGTTTAAACTCATAAGGGATTAACATTAAAATACATAGAAGAGAGAAAACAGTCACTATGAGGCAGCCAGCATTCTTCAAAAATTTACTGAGCAAACCTATTTTTCAAGAGCGTTTCCATCTTGCAGTTGCTGCTAAAAGCTGAGATCAATTGACAAATCTATATGCCAATCACAGTAAGAATTTTGCAATTGACTTAGCACATAATTTAAATGAAGTTAGAGACGTTGTCAGACCCAGTTTAATATTCTCACTTTTTTTCTTTCTTTTTTTTTCCCCTCTTCAAGATACCTTTCCTTGGGGCTGGAATTAAAATTCATGAAAGAAGAGTTTCTGATAATCTTCGTCCTTTCCATGACCGTATGGAGGAATGTTTCAAGCATTTAAAAGTTAAAGTGGAAAAACAATATGGAGCCAGAGAATTGGTATTGCTATCCTTTTAACCTCTCCTGCAATTTCTCTCTACTTACTACACATCTTGTTCTTCTAAACAAAAACACATACTGAAGTTTTGCTTGTGGGTTTTCTTGTGATCTGAAGGTAGTAGGACCTGAGTTTTATAATCAGAGAGTTGATTCAGTTCTGTGAGGTATCAAATATTCCTCATTCTGGAAGACTTGGAGTATTTTATTATGTCTATTAAAATTGCAATTCTTTTCCGCCTTATTAGGGAAGTAAAAGCTAATTCTTATGTTTCTTCTCTTTGTAATTTTTCTTAGCGGTTTAGGGCTTTGATCTGCAATTGCTGTCTCCCTTTGCTAGCCACTTCCAGCTGTGTTGCGAAGTAAAACCTATCATGTCTATAATACTGTAAATATTAGTTGAGACCAAACTGAAATACACGGGAATCAAAGGATAACTTCTAAACACAAACTCTCCAGACAATTCTTGAATAAAATAGTCTATCTGAGCTTGTGCAGGCTAGCAAGAATTATATTGGCTGTTTTTTGTGATTAAACACCAGTTGCTTTGGAAATTATTTTATGCTGTTGCTTTCAGTGCCGATGATGTTATAAGAGGATTTATTTCTTCTATTATAGGGGAAAAAGTAGCAAGTTTCTAAACTAAATTTTGGATATTGTGCTTTGTCACACACCTATATAATGAAAATTCTATATATTTATCTCAGTACGTTTGTCTTACTTTCAGTCCCATGCCATCATCCTTGCGATAATAAAGAGGCTGTAACCCACAATTAGCAATCTTGCCTAATGCTTGAACCCTTCAGCTCTCATACAGCACTTAAGAAAAGCTACCTATTTAAAATCTGGCAAGAGCAGAGCATGGCACTGCTGCCATTTTAGCATGTCTGACTCTCTGGTGGCTGGCCTGAGCTTTTTTATCACAAGAAAAGGGAAAAAAAAAAAAGTTATGAAGTTACTGTGTCTTTATCACAAGATTCTGGCCATTCAAGGGATGAGCAGCATGTAAACTCTGCAAAACACTTGAAAGTAATTCTTGAAACTACAAATATCTTCAAGGCTTCTGCTAGACATCAGAGTCTTAGTGAGAAATTACATCAGAAGCAAAGAATTTTGGGATATGAAATTACACATAAATTTTTAATATTTTCTGGATAATCAAACCAAACCCCTGTGCTTTAATATGAAATGGTTTTTAAAATTTGTTCATATCCTGTTTATAGGATAAAAATTGAAGTAGGCTGGAAAAGTAGTTTATGGTAGTTTATGGTATGGGAGGCATGCTCATCCCAGGAAATACATGAACACAAAAAGAAAGAAGAGCTGACTGCACTCTACAACTTCAGATCCCAGAAGTCAGCCCTGAAGAAAGAGAATAGTTCTAGAATTAGCCAAGAAATGGGATCCTTGTCCCTACCTTATTAACAAGAGTAACAGGAAAGCATTTGGAAATAAGTCAGATTGTTTCAATTAACTTTTTACCAGGCTTCAAAGCCTAAATAACCATCAATGTTAAGCTGAATATTTCCATTATGCTAGCTAAATCTTCTTCAAGAAGACTTAGAGTGAAAATCTCCTTTTTCTCCTTCCACTGCTGAATGTACTAACTTCAAGGTTTGCAGAGAGACGGTGCAGCTTATATGGGTCTGTGCAATATGGATACATGATGGAGAATCCTCCTGTTCCTCCAGTCTGGCTATTAGGGAAATATTCATTTTGTCCAACATTTGCAAACATATGATTAAAAAGGCTATATTAATGTATAGAGATGGCAGAATTTGTTGTATTGAAGATGCAGCATAATTAATGTCTTGGAGCAAGGACTAACTAAATCTATTTCCCCAAGCAAGTACTTCAATGGCATGCCCCAGGTCTGCTCAAAATAAGATCAGCAGACACTGTTTGTTTTCATTTCTTTTTCAAATATAAAGTTAATTACATCAATTGTAGTTTATTTAGCTACTCACTGTATCATTGAGTTTGAGAGGTCTTAGAGTGTATCCAGACCGAAGAAACAATCACAGCAATTAATGGTAGCAGATAACTTCTTTCATGCCAAGTGTTAAAACAGTTGTCCTATGGTCAAGACCTAGTGAAAAGGGATTAAATGAGCTTCACATGAAGTTGTTTGACAGAAAATGTTTCTCTTTTCCATCCTGTAGCCAGATTTTGATGACAAGAGAGTAGGACGACCAAGATCAATGCTGAGATCCTATCGTCAGTTATCAGTTATTTCACTGACTTCCATGAATTCAGACTGCAGTACTCCAAACAAAATTGCTTCAGAAAGGTTGGTTATGAATGTAATACAAATTTTCTTTCAGTCCTGTTTTTGAAACAGTTCTATGGGATGAAACTGAAAGATTGAAAAAAAAGGTATTCAAGGATAAAGACCACTGTCAGTCTCTTCAGACTATACCAAAATTATTTTTAACTGTACCTATCACTTTGGCCAGGCTTTATAGCTACAGTACTTCAACCTTAACAGATGAAATACACCCAAGTCTTACTGAAAAAGAAGTGGCATTTCATCTTCAGGAAACAAGTATTTTATAATTTAAATGACATTTTAAAAAAATACAAAGATCTGGGTTTTTTGCAAGATTCTTTTTATACAGCTGTTAACTTAATTAGCATCTTATTGCTTGTGAAAATTGGAGAGGAAGAGGAAAGCCTTTACAAACTTACAAGTAAGGAGGTGGAATGCTTTAGTAAAGCCTGTAGTAATGTAAAATGCTTTGCCTAAATTGCTTTCTTAACTGCAACATTGGGAAACATAACTTTTAAGTTTGAGAGAACAGTTATAGGTGTATTGATTAGCTTTTTCATCCACAAATTGTTTTGATCACTTTATAAATTATCCTTTGGGCACAACAGAACTTCCCAAACAAGGCAAATATAAATTGATCTTGCTGAACAGTGTTTGATTGTGATTTTTTGTGATTGTGATCTCCCGTTCTGAGTAGTTCAGTTTTAAACAGTAAAAATAACAGTAAAAACAAGTTTTAAACAGTGATTTTTTTTTTTTTAAATGAAAAATAGCCCAATTTTTAAACTATAAAAATTAGAGGAAGAGAAGCAGGGAAATTTTTTTAATCACTTTGTATGTGCATTGTTGTCAAATATGCTGAAATAACTAGGAGGATGCATTTAAAACATGAGAATAAATAGTAATACTCTGTTCCACTGTTTTCAACAACCAAAATAGCATGTCTTGCTCTCAGGACCATCATCATTGTGCATAAACTTACCATATGACCTCTAACTCTGTTTAGTTTAGGAGTTCTTAAGCTAATGCACAAATCTTTAAAATGGGATTTGCACTCATATTAATATTTTACATTCTTTGCAACATTTTAAAACGATGTCATACCTCCTGAAGGCATCTTACTTGTATCTACAGTTGCCAGCTGAAGTACTTTTTGCCAACAGTTTGCAAGGCTGCAAAGAAAGTCAAAGGAAAGGATGACCTGCATTTATATTTCATAGGGAAATGACATCAGAATACCAGTGGCTTTTAAAATATCACTCAGCAACTTGTACTTTTTTCTTTTGCTCCTGCAGCTTTGATCTGGAAGTAGTGCTACCAAAGCCCGTAAAAGCAGAATCAGAGGAGACTGCTCTGCAAATTAATCCTCACCCTGAAGTAAAGATGAGAAGGTCCAAGAAAAGAACAAAAAGAAGCAGTGTGGTGTTTGCTGATGAGAAGACAGCACCTGATATTTCTGTCTCTGACATGAAATGTGTATGTTACTGATTTAGCATAGTATTTTATAATCTATAAAAAAGAGGACATTACCCCTTTGCTTAGGAAAAAAAAAATACATCGCATAGAACTCTAGCTGTCATAAAAGGAAATGTGCAGGATGCAGAGATGATCTGCCCTCTCATGAATGAAACCCACAAGATGCTGGGGAGGAAACAAATCAATGGAAAAATCAGAACATCTCTACTTGCTTATGATAACAGATAATATAGCCCTAAAGTTGCAAATTCTGAAGCTTGGTTAGCTTGAAATGGAGTGCTATATTGGGAGGGTTAAGCTAGCTTTCCTGTGGAGAGGCAATTTGACTGGGCTGACACTTCATGGCAGCTCCTTGCAGTCAGGGCTGTTTCAAAAGTGATGAGCCCTGTACGTTTTGTACCTTGTTATGGAACATGCAGCTGTTAGGAAATTGCAAGATTGCAAACACTGTTCCTTAAATGGTGCCAAACTGAAGTTTGGAAGCACAGGCATCTCTTGCTGCATAGATCATCTGAGTGCTTTTATTGCACTCCTAGATCATTAGAATGACTTATGTAACTTACACTGTGCTGCTTCTTTTTCTTTTTTTTTTTTTGTAGTTTAATTCTCAGACTTCTATTCTTTTAGTATAAAAAGAAATAATAAAATAAAATTGAAAGATGCCCTCTTGATACACAAGCCCTATCTAAATTAAAATAACAATAACAGATTGTTGAATTACGTGGAAAAAGCATAAGTCATTTGATCAAAAATTTTTGGAGCAATCAAAGGCAAAGTGAATTCAGTGATTCTTTTGGGAAACAAGGTGAAACTTAGGGAGGATTATGATTGTCTTACACTACACGTCCTCATACAAAAGAGAGAGATAAATCACAGTCAGGCTCTAAAATATAAAAACAAGCAACACCTTTTTCTTTTGATTAAATTAGATAACACACCTAACTGTGGGAATGTCACTACATATTGAGTTACAGGATTTTCTTTTGCTTTAGAAAAATAGTGACAAGCCTCACAGCAGCCGAGCTGGCTATGTTAATGCGATAGGGAAAAATGTGTTCAAAACTTCATTTTACTTTGCAGATCACAGTCAGAGCTGGCTGATGGTATTATTCCAAAGATGTGGTAGGAATACCATCCTACAGTTCCAGATTACAGAATGTCTTCTAGCTAGCTTTTTTAGAGTACTGTTTTTTCTATCTAGAATGAGAAGAATTTACCTAACTACAAATCGCCTACAAAGTCGTTACATGTTTTTAGCTAGTGTATAATATTATACGTGGACACAATTCTACTGCTTCTGGTTACTTTTACTGTTTACTCAGCAAACAATCCCGTAAAGAATTTGGGTTAGACGTGATAGTTTCTTTATTAATTATTTTCTTTTATGATTTTCACAAAGTATTATTTTGTGTAGATCTTTGTTTCTCATATTTCAGGTCATCATTAATGACTTCTTTTTTTTTATTAAACAGCTGTCAAGGAAATACGAGTTCATGAGTGACACCAACCTCTCAGAACATGCAGTGGCACCTCAGAAAACATCCGTGCTCAAGCAGATGAGTTCTGTCAGTCGTTCTATGCCAACTATCCCAGGTAAGCTGCTTACAGTAAGGTAAGAGTTTTGCACTTCTTTATTGCTATGTTAAGAAAACATAGCAATAAAGGCTTTGCTCCAAGAGATCAGGTAGCTCTCGCTATATGGCTCTGTGCCTCTGAGACAAAGATTACAATTTCAGCATGTATTGTGCATGTGAGGCTGGACTGCTTCTGCTGCTTGGTAACGTTGTGCTGCATGCAAATTCTAAAAGTGTTACTTCTGGAGCTCCAAATTTTGCTTCCTTGTATAGTGCGGGCATTTCCCCACCTTGAAAGAGGCAAGGTTTATTCGTATTCCTTGCTTTGTAGGGTCTCCCTTGCAGAAGCAAGGAGCAGCATTTGAAACAGGAAGAAATGCTCTGTACTTTGCTTTGACAGATGAATATGCCCAAAGGTTGCCCCATAGTAGGCTCTCAACTTCTGCTTTTGATGTTCAAGAGGAATCTCATAACCCTCCCTCACAGCAAGAGGAAGGAGAAACAAGATAACATAACTGCCCACTAGAAAGACTGACAGTTGCATGATAGAGAAGGGGAAAGTGTAACTGAAGGTGGAACTCATTTCTAGGCCAGGGTATATAGAGAAAATGTGCCCTATATCAATACCCTTCACCCCCTACTTCTTCCATAGCACATCCCATTTCTTAGCCTGCACTTCATCTATCCCTCTCATTGTCCCTATCTTTCCAGATGTCTGTAAGAGACATTTAGCACAACACAAGAGACTGTCATGGCACACGTCTTTTTCATGTATTTTTCTATTTATCTATTTTTTTCTTCCTTGACCAGATAGGTTCATTTCTTTCAGTTTCAATGAAATGAAGTTTAGTGCTTCCCCATCAACAAATGGGGAAATTTTTGTATTCTAAGGATAGAGTTAGATTACAAATGTCTCATTTCTGTCTAGTAATTGCAGTAGTTCATTATTTTGAATTCTGCTTTATCTTACACTCTGACTCTCCTTTCTCGGTTTTGTTTTGTGCAACCAATGTTTCTATTCTAAGGATTAACTCTGTCCGTCAGCCCTGTGGCACCTGATGAAACAATTGCATCACATAGGTTGAGTCAACCAGTGTTTCCTTCCACCTCAGATGGTGACAAGAAAACCTCCAAAAAAAAGAAAGTCAACCAGTTATTTAAGACAATGGTAAGTTCTGTGTGTTTATGGAGAAAAAGAGAGTGTTACATCTTCAAAAATTCTATGCCCTGAAAATTAAGTCATTTTAAAATACCCTAAGATCAAAAGTCATGTTCTTCTTTTTTATTTCTTTTTTTTTTCTTCTGTGGAAGAAAGAAGGAGTGGAAGCTGTATAGGGAAGCAAAAATTTGCCTCTGACTCTGCTTTCTGGAGTATGGAGGTACATCTTTGTGTTTACGAGGAAGGCTCAGATGTGCAGTTCTGCATCGGTACCACAAGAGGTCTCATTTGACCTACTGATTTTCTCTGATTTGCTTTATATAACATTTATTAGCAAAAGGGGAAAGCAATTATTTCTTGTTCGATTTAATCACATTGGGCAGTTAGCACTAGCATCAGAATAAGCTGGCAACACATGGCAAAACATGCAGTGTGAGTCCGTTTCTGATGTCAGGGATGCTTATTTGAAAGTAGAAATTGGCTTGCACTGGAGTCATTAACGTTGCTTAAAACAGGTTGCCTTCCTTTAAAGTACGAAAACTTTCACAGATGAAAATTGGAAATTTCACTGTGGAAATTTCACAAAATTAAAACCACTGAATTTAATGTAGTGTTCAAAATAAAAAATTATATATTCAGTGCAGATTTTAAGATTCAAAAGTTTTAAAGTTTTCCTGTTTTTTCAGATACTGGGAAGGTGACATTTCATGCAGATGCTGGTAGCTACTGATCTGCATACTGCATAAGCATTCTGTGACAGTTGTAATATTTTACACGTCAACTCTTTGCTGATCTTTCTAAACAAAGGTTGATTATTTTTTTTTAATTTTTTAATTTTTTTTTCTGGAGAATAGGTTTCATTTTCATACATTAGTTCTGTAGTCTTAAAAAATACAGAAAGTGCCTTCAGGGACCACAGAGCAATGTTTAGGAAAATCTGCTAAATGCAGATGTGTTCATAATAATATTTTTTCTGGTAGGAACAGGAATAACCTATTAATTTGAAGTCTGTAGGATTTCACTTATATTCAATTTATCACATACTTGTTCTTTTCAGACACAGGAGTAACAGCTTTTCAGCATGATCTCGTCCACTCACATTTAAAATGAAATAGCATATAAAATAAGGACAAAATGTCCTTTTTTACAAGTCTAAGAAAGGACTGAATAAAGCTATAAATGCATTTGTACGGCGCTTCCTCAGCATGATTGGAATCGTGAACAATTTTAGATACAGGTTTATGGTTTTTCAGGATAGAGAAATGAATTCAAAATATCCAGGATTTGGTCAACGTCTTTTTTCTCTAGCCATATCTTAAGGCCACAAGCTAGTAATTAATATACATATTACAGTAGCAATTTTAACATACGGCACTCTGTTCCTCTTTTTTTTTTTTCCAGCGTATTTCCAAAGTTCTAGAAGATGGAAAGCAGTCTGTGGAGCACCATTTCAAATCTTCATCTACAGATCTCTAATTAATTCCGTTACAAGGCCACTTCTCAAGCAAAAATAATTATGTATACATATATATCCTATTTTAGAGCACCATCTACTGTAAAGAACGGCACTGATAATATAGATGGCGAACAGAGAATATGAACAACAATATTCACGGGCTCTGAGAAGTTACTTACCATACAGGTATAGGAATAACATTTTGTTGTAGTTTAGGCCGAATAGGCTCCTGGGGATGTGGGGCACCCCGGATGGGACCGACAGATGCTCCCCCCTACCAGGAAACATTTGAAGAAAATACTACAGGATGTGCCCACCAGGATATGGAACAGAAGTTTATTGAGCCTCTGGTTATACAGGTCAAAGGGCATTGTGCGTTGCCTGGTGACAAAACTTGTTCCTGGGAAGAAAGATGTAGTAAAAGACCATCTGCAATGCTTACTGTATAATGTAAGTCAGATCCTGTTCTTTTCAAAGAGCATAGAAGTTATCATTTTATGTAGCTTGTATAGACACACTCCAGCTATCTTTAAACTATTGCTGGCAGTGTAGTCAAGGCAACAGATGGCTCAGCACAAAATAGCCACTGACAATTTACTCTGTGGCTGTAGCTGGATTTACAGTCCTCAGATCCCTCTGCTGCTCCCACCACAGTGCTCTGTATCTTCGATCTTTCTCTGGGTGATGCCCATGACTGTGGCACGGTATGCCCTAGTTATTTGCAGAACAGCGGCTATTCTGTTGAAAACATGCAAAAGTTTATTTACACATGTACAAATTGATATTACATCCACCAGTATGATAAACAAAAGCTGCGTTTTCTGCTGTTCATCAATAAAATGTTAAAAATTTATTTTTTTTTGCCTTGAACCTTTCTCCCTGAAATCTCTAGGTATCTTTGTATATAAGGTAATAGTTTCTTACTGACAGCAAATGAGATTCTACAAGTCCAGGTGTTCTGCTTTCAAAATTGATTTTCTGTGTGTCTCCAACTCGTGAAATGGGGTTGGAAGATAATGCCTTATTGGCATGAAGCTGGACAGCACTGCAGGTCAGCATCTCGGCGTTCTGTATAACCTGTCAGTTCTTTCTAAATGCAAGTATGTTATCTAAATATAACAGTTTCCAAAAGGCAAATAATCGATTTCCTCCACTCATCCCTTTATGTTTCAGACACCTACATAGGTTTATATTCATTAAATAAAATATGACCAGGTGTAGCGCGGATGGGCCTTGTTGCCATTTATAAAAGTATGGGAAAGACAGAGAGGTTAAAAGTATTCCTTGCTGAATGGTTGAATCAATGGAAAGATATCCTCAGTTTGTTCTAAGCCTAACTATTTCTATAAACACTTTTATGTTCAGCATGAATAATTTATTTAATGAATTTAGACTCTCTTTGCAAGTTGTCAGCGTGAAACTGTTTTCTACAAAAATAATTAGCGATTGTTTTCTGTGAGAAGTTGGAAATATTTGCCATTGGAACTAATACTGTGCCAAGAAATACTTTTCACTAGAATAACCATAGACAGCAAAACAAAATGGGTCCAGTTTTAACATTAACTACAGTGTTTGTTGGCATGGATACTGATAGACTTTTTGTGTCATTTGCTTTTCGCAGCAACTTGATACTGCTTCTGAGGAAGCACAGAGGAAGAAAAAGACTTTTCTAGCAAAAAACTTCAGTTTAATAGAGTAGGTTATCTGTGAGTGGGAGGAAGTGAAAGGTTGAGGAGTGCACGTTTAACATCTTGCTAACGTGGGGGAAGAAGAGGGAGGGTACCCAAGTTGTCCTTCAATATTATTTGCAGATACATTGAAGATTTGGTTCTACTGGGAATGAGTAAGAAAAGGATGATTTAGCAACTGTTTATTCTTCATAAAGAAACCTGTTAAAGGTTATTCTTTGCTTATGGTATCTTGCAGCTATGTTTTCATGTGACAGTGGAATAAAGGAGTTTTAGCTGAAGCTGTTACTATAAATTATAATTAAAGTACTGTGATTCTAAATAAAAAAGTACAAAGAATGAAGGGAATGACGAGCCCAGAAGCAAATACCAGGAAGGCAGAGCACAGTGTCCAAAGGAAGTTTGGTGTTGAGTGTTTAGCACAAGATTCATGCTTGTGATTTGCTCAGGTTTTAGTATAATTTTGGATGAAGAGTTTACATTTGCACTTAATTTACCAAATATCAGCAAAAATTTTATTAGTTATCCTACATCACAGATTGTCCTCTTCTTGCCAGCCCAGTTTTGAATCTGTTTCAAGCCTGAAATCATGTAAGTGAGCTCTTAGCAGAAAAGCAAAATTAACTAAGAAAAAATAACTGCCAAGAACATGGCAGTACATGGAACTGGAATTTTAAGGATGTTTGGACAATAAGCTCCAGCCATTCCCAAGTTTCTAGAAAGCGTTGATACTGACATTTAGACCAAATAAACAACATAGCATGAAGAACAAATTATGCCCCAGGCTAATAAAGTGCAAGTATGGCAATCTGGCAACATCTGTTGAAAAATGTAAATCAGCACTGATTATTGTCATTTCTGTTAAAAACTAAACAGGCCTTTAGTTCACGTATGCAGAGGAAGATCTACTCAGGCAGCACAGAACCTATGTCTGTGACATTCTTTGATGTGAAGCACAGAGGGCAGAAATTTACTCCAGGTCAGGCTTTGGCTGCTGTCCCAGGGTACTTACGAAGCAGGGGTAGCTTCACCTGTAATCTGTACCACCTCCCACCGTGCAAGGTCAGAAAAGCATTTCTGGACACAATAGCACAATTCATGTGCTTTTTGTATCAGAGTTTATTTCACTTCTCTCAGACCTTTCAGATAGTCTGGACAGTAACAGTCTGGCTTTCTGGACTGCATGGCATTAAGATAATGATTGGGTAGTATGAGCCTGTAATAAATAACATTTAGCATGGGGTAGGAAAGACTGCATGTACAGCTAAGATTTTATGTGCTGACCTGTAGAAAGCTGTTACGCTGCAACAGTGTAAGATGCATTTAAGCTGCATGCCATGTCTGTTCAGTTAGCCAGATGTCTGAAGTTTAGAGGCAGACACCAGGGCTTTATTTCTCATGGAGTGCAACACTATGTTAGTAATAGTGGCCTGTGTCAGTGCACCGTAAGGTCTGGTCATAGATGGCAATTGGTTCTGTTACACCAAGATATTCTTTAACTAACTTGGGTATCCAACCTGCCCTTGTTTGTGCCATGAGTGATATTGTCCAAGTCCTCATTATGAAATTATGACTAATTATTCATTGGGGGGAATTTAATGCTTTTAAAATTTCAATAAAAATTAGCTGGTGTGAGCTATAGAAAGGTTTTCAGAGTGTAAGTCAATAACGATCAAGTTTCTGAGCAGGAAGAAGAGTTTTATTAAAGATTTTACAGATCCTAGGAACGTGTTGTGTTCTTGAACTGAAAATTAATGTAAGATAGACCTGTGTATTTGTTGCAGGTACTGATTGACATTGAAATTTTAGCTGTATCACGTGCAGGCTGTAATCTTTTTTATTAGACAATGGAAATTTTGGGTGAGTAGAATGATGGAATGGTTTGGGTTGGAAGAGACCTTAAAGATCAACTAGTTCCAACCCCCAGTGGAGGTAATGGGTGCCATATTGGTTATTCTGTATGGAGTCCACAGACACATTAGGCATCCTTGGATCTCTGTTTTCATTTTCCTTGTTGATATTGTTTGGTCTGGCTTTTGGCTTTTTCTCCAGTTCCCAGATTTGTTTCATCAAGTCTCTGACCTTTCTTTAAAGACTCATTAAGGTAGAATGAGCATTCTCTCTGTCTTGTGACACAACAGTCTTGTATGGGAGAGAAAGAGGATTGGATTTCTTCATAATTTCGGAAGTGCACAATTCTAAATCAACAATGTTCTCCTTTTCAAGCCTGTTCATAGTCAATAGAAGGTCACAACAAACAAATTAACTCAGCTCAATATGTTAGAATAAAGGCAGTACAACAGTGTGTAAGTAGATTTTCCTGGATGTCTTACTCATGCATCCTGTGAACGGTAGCCTTAGTAGTATAGAAGATTCTGACAGTCTGGCATGTGTCCAATTTCATCACGTTTAAATTGAAGGAACCTTTTGCCATACTGGTCTCTGAAGAACAGAACTCACACAACCGACATGGTGGACTACTCTACTCCATATGAGACTTGAGATGCAGAGGCAGTTTGCTCCCACAGTTACTGATACAAAGAAGCGGTAATGGAATAACAGTGGAAAATTTTCCTGAATCTGGAGGACATCAAGCGGCCAAAGTGGCAATGAGGAGTTTTTAGCACCAGTTACTGTATTCTACTCAGTGTTTTCAGGCAGCAGCCATTTTACTGTAAAAACTGGCTGAAGAGCAGTTCCTATCCTGAATTGGCAAAAAAACAATAAACCTGTGCCAAGCACTTGTTCACAGCAATTAGAAGAGCTGGAAATGGGTAGACAGGTTAGAGCTTTTGTGTCATGCTACTGAAGTTACTGACATTTCAATGACAAAATGGATTCAGAGATTGAGTTGCTCTCTTTAACCCATTTGATATTCACAGCTTTTGTTGTTTGGCTGTTTGGCTGCTTGCTTCATTGCTAGTGGCAATGATGGAGCAGACTCTTTAATTTAAAATAAGTTGAAGGTATGTGCAAGGAATCCTGCACGAAAAAAAATTGGAATGTTGATGGGAAACTGCTGAGAAAGTGAAGTGGACTTAGATGATTCGACTTGATCAGTTTGAATATGAAGTCTTTTAGCAATTCAACAACTGGTGGCTGGTAAATCACACAGTACAATCTATACTGAGAGTCATAATGAGATTTTACATTGATTGCACTAATGAGCATAAATTTCTGCTTTGGACTAGGATAAATACATAAGTATTTTATTGTACTTACAACTATATAGATTCTGAATCAAAGCTGCTCACTAATGTCACAGTATTGCAACAGCTGTATCGTGTCTGGCTGATTATCAAGGAACATTTATTTCAGCCCAAGGAAGAGCAATGGAAGCATCTTTGAAATAATGATATCAATTAAATCACTGAAAGCTTGCCAAGATCCCAGGTAGGTCTGTTCCACCCTGATCATGGGATGAGGGCACTTTTAAACAAGAAAAGCTGTTAAATGTGTTTTTAAAATAGCAAGGTAGGACAGAAGATGATGGTTTTGTTTGTTATTAAATCTGGTTTCTGTTTAAGTCAGCTGAGGTCCAGGAGTTGTGTTTAAAGCCATCTGATCGCATAATTCTCTGTGCTAACTTGCTCTTCCATTTTGAAGGATTTTATCTTAACTATCATGAAAAGACCAAAAGACACTTTTTTGTTCCAGCTTCAGTGCAATGCTATGTAAGAGATGAAACATTTATCCCAGAGACTGGTTCCGTATATGCCAACATAATGGGAATCTTCTAGACATAGGGCATTCTCTTTAAAACAATAGCACAGGTCAATTCTCCAGAGGGCAGGAAAATAAAAGGAATAACGTAGCCAAACACAGGATCCTTCTCATGTAGAAATCAAGAGAATTCTGCCAATTTAAAGCCAATTTTTTTTTTTTTGCATCATCCCTTTTTTAAAAAAGATTTCTGAGGAGGGAGGAAAAACTGAAAAAATTAAGGATCTTTTCCCTCATTAATTTTTGGAGGTGGATGCGTTAGTCTTGTTACATAAATCTTTTTTTCTGAGGAATATGGAAGCCTTCATGAGATAGGCTTGCAGCCATCTCCTATCCTTGGATGCCTTGGAGCAGTCACTAGTATTATGGTATTTACTTGTATTTCCCTCCCAGAACTGAGTTCCTACCTGCTTTTAGGCATTCAAGGTCCTTTTGAGAGGGAACACTGAGCAACATTCCAGGGGCTGCCCTCAGTTATAAGGACTTCAGCATTGGCAATATATACTGCTATGGGGTGAGGAGAGTAGTTGCTCTTTATTGACTCAGTCTGTAATTTTCTATTCTGATTTGCTATCACGATGCAGTGTGTGCTAAAGATTAACACTGTAAACGAATAATTGCTCTGCAAACAAACGTCAGGTAGGCCATGGATTTCATAAACTTTAAAATGATAGATAAATGTAATCATGGTTTTAAAGTGAGGACAGTTTGATCCGATTGGTTTTTGGATAGAATTATCCCTTTTCAATGTAGTTTTTTGCCTTCCAGGATAGCAGAAAGCTCCACTGTGCCACATGGCTGACCCTAGAATTAGACGGCCACTGTGAGTGTCTGCTGTAACAAATACAGTTTCTGTGTTAATGATTTTTTCATGAGTATTAGTGTGTGCTGCAGCTCCATATGCCTCATTATGCACATGGGTATTCAACCTGCATTTACTAACATGTTAACGTGAGAGGCATGAAGGATCTCTCATTCACAGCTAACACTGCATAGGCCTTGCCATTAACTAGAATTAGTTCAGCTGGTGGTAGGTGGCTGTTGATGGTGTTACAACGGGTTTAAGCAGTGATTGATTCAAAAGGCACAGGAAAGGCGATGGGGATCAGGAAAGAGTCATTTAAGGTATCTATGCCCTGAGTTGGCTGGTCAGCAGCCAAAAAATGAGACTTACAAGTAGCAGCAATCCGGCACTGTTGTTATAACTAGAAAAAGTCTTAAAAAACCGCCATGTTTGACAGATATTTTGAGGGACGATTTTCCCCAGAATGTTCACTTGTGTGTTTTACACAGAAGAAAACAGCCCTGGATAGAGTTGCTTTAGATGCAGCTATCTTAGCCAGGAATATTGTAATTTAGCATACAATAAAGCATGTTGTGGTTGGATACCTGGATTCTACAAAGAGGAATGTGAAGTCGTTACTACATGGCTTCAGTTGCTTTCACACACTCGGCAATACTTCAGTAGTGCTTTGACACACTCAAGAGTACTAATGCACAATGCTTGAATTTGTAGAATCCTTCTTAACATCTGCTTTTAGACTTCTTTCACAAGACAAGACAGGAAAAGAGTACTATTGGAGTTAAGTACTGGAAAACAAAAGAGCAAAGGAAACAAACCTAAAAGAAAGATGTAAGTCTCTAAATTTACCAGAATTTCTGCACAGAATTTCAAAGCAAACAAAGGAATCTAAAATGAAAAGGTTAAAAATGTTTACATATACCATTGGTTATTTTTACAGATCCCAGAATTACAAATCTAGATCGATGTAATATTGCTAGGGGGATAGTGATCATGCCAGTATAAAAACTTGTTATGAAGTTATCTCTAGGGCAAATCTGGACGAATTTGATACATTTTCAAAAATTATCACTAGGGGGAGGTAAGTAGTTGCAATACTTTGCCCATATAATAGAACAACTCTTGATCTGTCTACCCAGATACCAGGAAAACCAAAGTGGAACAACTGGAAGTGCAAGGATTATTAACACTGTAAATCATCCTATTCACAAGTTAGATGATCTTAGTTTACTGCAGTTAAACACTGGTTACATTAAAACAATCTCTGACTGGGTGTGTCCATAGAGTAGTTCCCTGCACTTAAAATTGTACCAATTCACTTATCAGTTTTAGTTGCTAATTAATTTTCCCCAAGTGTTTGTGTTGTGCAAGTACCAAAGGGTATAGAACCCTGTGAACAAAACATAAAAAAAAAAGGAAGTTATGTTTTCTGAAAAATCCTCAGTTCTAAAATGTCTTCAATAAGATCTCATTTCATTTGTGGGAGGAGCTGATTTATCCATACAAGCAAATACCTTGATGCTGAAATCTGACAGAAACAGAAGTATTAGCACATTACTATTTTTTCTTTGTATAAATCCTGTTATGCATCTCATTGAAATGCACAAGAATTTAAACTCTGAGGGGTTTGGAAAGGTGTACAGATTAATTTCCTTGGTAAACACAACTGATGTTAATATAACACCTCATTTGATTTTAGCACCATTTATTTATAGTATAAACAAACATTTAGTGGCAAGCATAGAAGAATAAGCAGTTAATCTGAAACAGGCAAGCATCTCAGCTGTTTGGAAGCTGGTAGCAGTGGTGAGGTTGTCAAAGTATAATTGATTGAAGGATCTATATTTGTACTAATTTCTCAAAATTGAGAGATGCCTCATTCTAATATGAGGGGAATTTGTTACAGAATGTCTCCCTGTGGTTTACTTGAGGTATCTCTCCGTTGCAGAGCTGAGCATGTCTGTGTATCTAAATGCAGTAGATCCCATGGGATCCCATTTCTGGCCTGCCTACAGCCTGTCATGACTAATATGTAAGTCAGGGGACACCTAAGCCCCTCTACCATATGATATGTTGGCAAGATTGTGGACAGCCTTTGTTGAAGGAGTTATGACTATGTTTATTATCATAGTTCTCATGGTCAGAAAGCAGCTACTAACCCTTATAAGGTTTTACAATCTTCTAAAACCCCAGTTACAATGTTCCTTTAAAAACCGACAGTGGTTTTGTTCTGGAAGACTTAAAAAGTCTAAGGGCATTCTAGCATTGCAGCATGTATGGCACAGATCCAAAAGATACTGACTTTTCCATTAATTTAATGTTCAACCCGCATTTCTAGAAATAAAGCTCAGTTCCCTTGTTTTGCAATACTGTATTTTATATTGCCTATGCTTTTGTAATGACCTTGAGATGACATTGTTTTGCCTGCTACACCTTGTTTCTTCTGATAGTGTGGTTTATTTTGTGCATACACTGGGCAAGTTATTGGAATAAGCCATGAAGAATTCTACAAGTAATCTACTAGATAACCAAGAATATAGATAATTGGTCATTATGTGAAAATGTCTTATTGATGGATACTGAACTGTTTCTGAATTCAGTGTGTGAATTGTTTGAAACAAGGTGGGTTGCTTGGTTTACTGAGTTGTAGATGAACACTTTTCTTTTAAAAACAATTTTTCCCTCTTCTTTGTGACCACATGAATAGCTTGTATGGACTTTTCTTTAGCAAGGTGTTAAACTGTGATAATACACCATGCTTGGGGTTATACACAATGTTAACAGTACAGCCTAAAGCTTCGTATTCATTAAAAATAGATCTCTACACCATGGGATTATCAGGCAATATGTATCGTGATCTGGATCAAGTGTAAAAAAGCAATTTAATTTCTGACCAATTAGCTAAAGTACATGATGCAGAGTGGTTTATGTTGGCTATATGAGGGACAAAGGATACGCAGTATAAGGTTTGCCAGGATGAAGTTACTACTACGAAATTTTGAATGTGTTTTGAGTCATTAGAGTGGGTTTGCACTGTGTTGTACTTTGCATCATGCAGGCATGGTGCTCTTGATCTAAAAGTCCTCTAAAATTGTCACACTGTGAAACAGCATGATGACCTAAAGGTGCTTGTGAGACTAGCAGGTATCATGCTTTATTTTGCTTTATTGTTTCAAAAGATGCAGTTAAGAAGGTAGGTAGGAGTATCTCCGCCAAAATGTTACAAAAGTGTACAGAGAGTTCCCCATATAATTCTCTACCTTTTGACCCCTGTGCTCTTGCTTCCTACTGTGTGCTGGTGTGTATGCACTTCTCCAAGTCACTGAATTTCAAAAACACTGAATGTATAGGTTACTTTGGAGTATAAGTGAAAATGCTGAGGAATCCCCTTTTTAATGAAATTAGTTTGAACTTTTGACAACCCAAGATTTCAGACAATTTTGCTTTCCTTTGTAAAAGGGCAATCAGTGTGAAGAAATATTACTCTTGGCTGGAGTAGAGGGGTACTTAGGAGCTGACCTAAAAAACCCATAGAGAATGACGGTTCTGCTGGGGCTTGGCCTCAACCTTGCAGGTTTTGAGCTTTGCTTAAGAAATCAAGAGGGGCAAATCTTCATGTTACACAGGCGTTGACAACAATCTTTGGTTTGACAAGAACCTGTAGTTGGTCAGACTTCCATCTGGTAGAGATGTGCACTCAGGGCTGTACAGTGGCACTGCAGTAAAAAGAAATGTTAAAAACATGATGCATTGTACCTACAAAGACCTCACCAAACCCAATGCATTTGGAAGTAATGATCACTAAACTATGACTCCAGCATCAGCCTCCATTTTATTTCTAGAGTTTTTCAGCCCTAAACATGATCTGTTAGCATAGCTTGGTCAGCATATCACCTTTTCCCAGCCTCTTTATATGGAAGCCTCACCTTTTTTCTTTTTCCTTTCTCCACTTCTGGGATTGCTACCTTCTTCCAGCCCTGCCAAGGACAGGGGTCTGAGTGGTGAGGACCCCAGGGCAGTATTCCTGGCTAGACTCAGCTCCAGTTCTGACCAGCCCTGCTCAGCAATTGCAGCTCAAGCAAAGCTTATTCTTTCCTTGCTACCTTTTGCCTACATAAAAGCATCTGCACCAGAAGTGCTATACAGGAATATGTATTGTGATTCTCAAGCAGTAAGGCGTGCCCATAGAACTGACAAAGTACCATTTTTACTGGCATTGTTTATACCCTTCAGTTGGAAGAAAAATGTTGCTGATCGGATTGTGCCTATGCTAGAAGCTGTGCCAGCACGCACATGCAAGGGAGGGATCAGAACTTTGCACTCTCTTTCAGAGGTCCGTAGGCAGAAGCCTAGAGTTGTCTTTGCACTCATTGCTGTAAAAGGAGTACTTGCCATTCTTTACCTCAGTCCTTGCTTTACTTAGTTCTGTGTGACACTTTGCTCAGATGTCACATCAAGGTAGGTCTGGTAGTCAAATGCATTCTCAGGCAGCTGCAGAGCACAGTTAGTGCATTTACCTAGTGCTAAAATGCACTGCACCAAAACTTCATAAAGTTTAATTTGCAGAAGAAGTTTTACAATGTTCATCAGTCTCTGGTTGCAGAAGTAATATTTTTTTCCTTTGTAAAGGCTGGTATATTTTCAAAGCATGTATTCACTCAGCACCCACTTTAGTGTATATTAACTGTAACTGTGCATGCAGCGCACCTCAGGGAATAAGTATTTAGATGTCAGTCATCCAAGTCCATGATGCAGTTAGCTGAATTTTTACTTCTTGGAATAAACGAACCCTGAGCACTAATAAATCTGCAAGTTTTTATTGGGTTTCAAAGGGGTGTTTTTGGCAAAAATGTAATTTGTTGAGAGAATCAAAAATTTATTATGCTTACTTTTCACACTATGTTCTCGGTCTTAGTTCATTGTAAAAGTGTTTTTACTCATTTGTGCGTTTCTTAAACATTTCCTTCCATTGACTCTTCTGTAAATAATGGGGGGTTTTATTAACAATATTTGTAACATTAATATTTGCAGGATATAATTTTAAAGATTACAGATATAATTTTAAAATATATTTCTATGTTAATAAGTTAATTAGTAAGCTGTAGGCAATGTTGCTCCAACAGATTGTTTGTAACTCGGATTCTTATGGAGAAAAAAATTATTTTAGATAACTTTCTTGAAGGGGGAGGTACTTGCATTATTATTTCCTGAAAAATTAATCATCATTTGTTTTTTTTTGTCCAAGTCACCTTTTGCACAGCAGTTGACACTTAGAAAATAAGCCAGCCCCATTATGTTCCACTTACCTTTTGTCTGTTTAATGTGTATCTCTGCATAGGCTAGTTAGCATTTACAAACTCTGAACTCTGTCATTCAAATTAAAATAGCAACTTTTTTGTCCATAGTTGCAGTACAAATGATTTTATGTGTAGTGAAAGCATGTATCTTTTTAAGTAACAGCTGTAGAGATGCATTTCTGAGCTTGCAGATTGGCTAGCTTTGTCACTCTGTACTCAGTATTTCAGCTGTATTTCCAGTGAATTTTTTTTTCATACCTTTCAAAGCAACAACAATATGAACATGACATTAGTGAATCACTAATGCTTAGGGAGGGGGGAAATCTTGGTGGTGCTGCAGCACAAAAGATTAAGTGAATTGAGGAATGTGTGACAAAGCAAAGAAGTCTTTGGTGCAGCCAGGAATCCAAATCTACAGGTCAAAACTTGCGTTTCTGCAGAAATTATAGGACTAGAGCCATCTTAAAGGCCTTGTCATATCAGGACTTTCTTTAATTGCATGGATTATTAAGGCTGAGTCGAGTTCCAAATGTATGTATGTGCCTTAAACATAAAAAAAAATATGCAAATATCACTTCTGAAGGGAACTGCAACTATGCTTTTAACTACAGTGCAGTCTTTATGCAGTGACAGTCGTAAGAGCTGTCCTCATTAAGACAGGTGTTGGTGAGACTGAAGCTCTGCTTTTTCCTCCTTTGAAAGTGCAGGGTGCCATGCAAGGCAGTAAGTATTTTTCCAAGTCATAAAAGGCCTACAGGTTTTTCCTTGTTACTTAATTTTAGGGAATCAACTTTTGTGTGTATAGATACAAATGAAGTTATTGGAACTTAGCTGAAAAGAGCTGTGCTGAACAATGCCTCTTTCCTGTTTGGAAATTCAGCTAAGAGGTTTTATGAGCTCTCTGCACCAATCCTGCAGCAAAGAGGAAGCAGCAAATAATGATTTTCCATCTCAGTTCAACAATTTAAGCTCTAAATAAAGGTTTGATGATTAAGCTTGATTTTTTTTTTCTCACAAGATTAATCCTTACTTTAGGGAGTAATTCCATTTATATCAGTAAGATTACTCACGTGAGTAACCAGCTACAGAATTTGCCTGTAGTACTGTGATTGCCTAGGGGGAAGTACAAGCGACTCTGCAATTAAAATTACAGAAAGAAAGGGAGGTCTGACCTTTTCTTTTTCTTTTTCTTTTTTTTAAAGTATATATATATATGCTCACTGTTTCATTGACGAGTGACAATGGCTTTTGCATTCTGAAGCACTACTAGCAGCAGCACAAAATGTCTTGTCTAAAAAAAAAGAAATACTAAATGCTAAAGCTTCATTGTGAAAGATCTCTGATTAGGGGATTTAACTTCAAGGCACCTAAGGCTTTCTTTATGTGCATCACATTAGTGGAAAATTCCTTCATTCATTTAAGAAGATAAACAGTTGTAACTTTCACGTTTGGTTGATGTGACATCAGTGACTGGCTGGGACTGCCAGCATTCCAAAAAGGATATCGTCCTCATCTGCAGCCACTCAGGGCTGCGGGGTGGAGCCTGCAACACAAGCTGAAACATTTACAGGTGCATAAGTACGTAGGGAAGGGCACAGGTGATGCACCTGTCTCAGGAAAGGAGCACTAGCACAGGTGTGTCATAACTTACCAGCTGCCTGTGTTAGAGCATGAGCTCCTTTGATCCACAAACGCACTCACCACCACGCTGCAGCCCACAATTTCCAAATATTGGTCAAGAACCTCCAGAGATGAGCATCTACTATGAGAACTTTTTCCATCCACAGAATATCCCTAGTCCACAGCGACCGAGTACCTTTGAGACGACGGATTACAACGCTACTCCCAATCCTTACCTCTGGCTAAATGGACCTTCCATTACCCCCCCACCATACCTCCCGGGATCCAATGCCAGTCCCTTCATTCCTCAGTCTTATGGGATGCAGAGGCAGCTCTTGCCTAACATGCATGGCTTGGGAGGAACTGACCTTGGCTGGCTTCCTCTCCCATCCCAAGAAGAGCTTATGAAGTTGGTTAGACCACCTTACTCCTACTCTGCACTTATTGCCATGGCTATCCATGGAGCACCTGAAAAGAGGCTGACTCTCAGTCAGATCTACCAGTATGTGGCCGACAACTTCCCGTTTTATAACAAAAGCAAAGCTGGCTGGCAGAACTCCATACGGCACAACTTGTCTCTCAACGACTGCTTCAAGAAGGTGCCCCGGGATGAAGACGATCCAGGTATAGCTCCCTCCCCCTTTTTCCCCCCTCTAATTAAACTTGATTAATTTAAAAAAAACTAATGCATTGTAAAGAGATGTGATAGCCTAGATACAGGACATACACATCTTCTGTTTTCATAGGTCTGAACTAGATAGAAGGCAGCTATGCATAGCTGAGGTCTGGATCAGTGTTACTATTACATCTCTGGAGGGAAAGGGATTCTCTACTGCTCTAGGTCTTCCTGAGACCTGATCAATGTGCTGAGCATGAGGCGCAGCAAGCGCAGGAACAGTCTAACTGAGCAAGTCACATTCAAAACCCATTTGGTGTGCATATGACTTATGTCAAACTTAAGTGGGAATTCATGAAAATGAGATAAGGCAAACTCAGTTTTGTCAGAGAAATCCAGGGAGTGAACAATAATTCTCAAGAGGAGAGCAGGCTCCTTTTACTTCGTTTCAAATAGTGTTTTGCTGTTTCCAACCCCTCGGCTGATACACTGTCAGATTGTTCCTTTATTTATTGTTTTCTGTCAATAGCTGTTAAGAACCATTGGGAACATTTAAAAGCCATTCAATTATGCTGCCACAGAGGGCCAAAAATCTGGTTCTATCTCGTTAGAAACCTATCCTACTGCACTGAATCTGAGGGAGCAGCCCGGTGTGGGATTTGATTACTCTGCTGTAAATCCAGAGGACCAGCTATATACTGAAAATCTGCTTTCCCTCACAAAGAAAACAAAACAAAACAAAAAGCACTCCCAGTGGCTTCACTTGTAGTTTTACCTGAGTGAAGAGTTAGGGCTAAAGGATACAGCCCCAAACTTTACACTGTTTTCTGAATTCAACAGACTTCTGCTTTTGTGTGATGAGAAAATACATACGTTTTGCTCATGCAATTGTTCTGTTTCTGTGAAATAAGAGAAACATTGTAAAGCTCTAGACAGCTGCTCTTTGCTTTCTGTGTGCATATTTTTAACCTAAAAATGTGCTTTTGTCCCCTCTGAAAGGAAAAGGGAATTACTGGACTCTGGACCCAAACTGTGAAAAGATGTTTGACAATGGAAACTTTCGCAGGAAGAGGAAAAGGAAGTCTGACATTGGGGCTAGTGCTGCCACTCTTGTATCTGAGAAATCAGAGGACAGTGCCCTGACTGGCAGCCCCAAAGCTGTAGAGCACCAGGATATCGTGGAAAACTCATCACCTGGGACTGACAATTCACCTGAGAAAGGATCTCCACCTCCATCCTCCAGTAGCCCATGCCTCAGTAACTTCCTCTCCAGTATGACTGCGTATGTTAATGGCTCTAACTCAGTGAGCCGCTCAGTGCCTTTGGGACTCAACTCTGAACCCATTGACAAAATGGGACAGAATATGGTAGGCTTTAATTCCTATTCTCCACTCTCTAATATCCCCAGTCATGGTGTGGGAGAGTGGTCCAATTCTATGCCTTCTAGCCACCTTGGCTACAGCAACTCTGTGCTCAACCAGTTTAACACCCATTTTTACAGCAGTATCAGCACAAATAACACGCTGTATTCCAGGGAAGGAACAGAGGTTTAAATGAAGGATTCTAAGACACCAAAGGATAGCTATTTATGAGGTTAAATGATCTGTGGGCAGATGATTAGCATTAGCCTGTTGTCTCTGGGACCCACACTGCATCCTACCTTCTGACAGCTGCAAACTTGTTACCCATTACACTTATTCAAATCACAAACACTCCACGTTCGGCAGCTCCACATAAAAAATCAGGGATCGTAACAGCAAGTGTAGTGAAGAGTTCTCCTGAGTCACTGCGCTTGTATTGCTGCCAACCATGGTCCTCTACAGACATCCTTGAGAAGTTACTGTTTGCCTTAGGCATGAAGCTTTTTCTGCTATGGTACTAATATTGCTATGCTTTTTAAAGTGCTAATAGAAATGTGGTTATATCATTAAATATCCTTTCTTGCTGATATAGGCTGCCTGTACTACACACGCTTAGCAAGTTCTTACTTGGCCAAAGCTATTCTGAGACACTGAAGGATCTATAATAAAAACTACTGTATAGTGAGTAACAAACATTTGAATGGTGAGTGCCGTCTTTGGTTTTCTCTAATACTAGTGCATACATTGTCTAAATTTTGATCTCCTTTCAACCCCAAGGGGAATATGGCTGTGAAGCAAGCTAGTATCATCATGGACACAACAGTCATTTTGAAACCAAAGGGAAGCATAACAAAATATAATGGCATTGTCTTCTGCTGGTGCAGCTGGATCTTAGTGTTTTCAATTATAATTACAGGGTCAATTTTTATTTTTTTTTGCCTTACACATGCAAATATATTCACATAAGGAAAACAGGCTCTGCCTTGAATATATATATATATTTAATACATGTGTTTTCTAAGAAGAACACACATTTGTTCTATCTTAATGTTCTACATGAGTCATTTCTACTGAGTAAAGAATTTGAATATTGGGGGGTGGGGGGCAGGGAAGAAGAAAGGGGAGGTAGAAAGTTTAGCTGTCTCTGAGTTTCAATTCCAAAGGCTGGATCTTTCAAAGCATCGATTGCAGATAATGTAAAAGTCCCTGTACTGTATTTTTCATTTTGTAAAAGTCCATGCTGTTTGTCCTCATGTAAATATTAGAAATAATGCTTATTTTTCCTACATTCTACTGTAGCCACAAACAAAATTTCAAAATATATGTGAAGTTTTTTCAAACCAAGACTTGATTCAAGTTCCACATTTATGTAGAGTAATATCTCAAACTGGATAACCTGCAGCATACATAGTGAGTCTAACTGTTCATATCTGGGCTTTTGGAATGACAGAAAACATTAATGCATTGTAACAGATACCATTTTGTCTTGATTTTTTTTTTTTTTAACTCTACAGGGGTATAGTTTTGTTATGGACCACCCCAGAAGCATTTTTAATAAAGCATTTGTATAGAAAAGTGTGTACCTCTGTGTGTGTACTATACTACTTATATCTTTAAAAGTCTCTGTAATAGTTTGACTTGAGCAATTTGCCTGAGGAAAGAGCAGTATAATAGTCACAGAAGGTCAGAGACTGAGATACCGTATGTCTAGGCAATCAAAATTTGCATGCCTGAGGAATATAATTAGCTGCTATTATGCAAAATACTATCACTAAATAAAAATCATCCTTAGAATTTCCCTGCTGGAGCTAAGTGGTGCCGATCATTTAAAATTTCAGAAACCAGACTATATTTTCACATGCTAATTGGCCAATATCACTGCAATCTTTTCTGCGTTCTTTTTTATTATTTTATTTTTTATGTTTAAACTTTTTCACTATCAAGGCTGCCCTGACTTGACTATAGTTTTGTACCTGCTATGATAAGTTTTCACTTAGAAGTTGAAACCTACCTACACTGCTAACATTGTTGCTTTCAAGAAAAAATAAAATGACCTTCTGGTGGTGTCCTTCTGCCACGGCTTTAAGTTTCTCTGAAGTCAGGCATGTGCTGAGGTCTGAGCTCTAACTCCTGCCCTCAAAATTTTACAGCCCTTCCAAGAATCTCAGCCCAATAGGTGGGCCATAATATGCCCTGTAACTCAGCAGCTGGCAGTATTTGTTATAGAGAGACTTGCTCATGTGCCAACTGAGAAATCCATTCAGTCAGTGCTGTTACATCTTGGATTCAGCAGGTATATAACAAATTGCCCAGAAATACAGTTCTTGTGGAGTATACAGTTCACAAAAGTGAGAGAGAAATTGATGTCTTTAGTGTTGAAGTGGAAAATGTTATGGTTATGGACTTACAGAGCAAAAGTGTGGGGGAAAATAAGGTGCAAATTATGCTAAGAAGAATGATGTTGCTAAACAACAGCAGACAGTAAAAAGCAACTCCTTTGTCAGCATTTTGTTTGACACTCCTAGTTCCCGGTCCCAAATAATAATAATAAATCCATATAGGTATGCAAAAGGACATGAGTTTGTGCCTCCTTGCTTCCGAAATGCTGTCAACCAAATACCACTTTTGGCTTATGCGTAATGAGGAAGTGTCGCCAACATGCCAGTTCTTCACAGACAAAGGTATGTTTTCCAGTGGGTTCCCCGACCACAGAGATTAATTAGCTCCCCTGCAACCATGCAGCTGGCTTGACACATCAGCTCAGCTGATGAAGCTGCTGTTCAAGGAGGAATGGGAAGATGATTGCATGCGATGTAATCCTATTCCTCCTCCAAACAGAACTACTCTGTAACAAAACAAATTAGGAGCATTCTTCTTCACTGGTATTTTTATGTTTTTCAGAGAGAATTGGTTTTGATAACCAGCCACGTTGATATGCCCCTGGAGCTACCGCACATCAGTCTAGCACCTGCAGAGAAACTTTACTATTCTTACACGAGCAGCAGCACTGCTCTGTCGAAGGTAATGCTCCTATATGTGTATTTTACCAATATGGTAAACTTATGGGTTTTGGAGGGAAAAGCATCTGTTTTTTAGGGTTGGGGTTTTGGCTTTTTTTGTTGTTCTGAAGTATGCTATTGAAGAAGCTGTTAAACTAGGACCTGTAACTAAAATATATTTAAAACACTGCTGATCTTTACAGACCTATAGTCTGATTTACAAACATTTACTGACTGATGCTGCTTGAAAAGAGAACTTAGGCTACAAGAACTCTGAGTAGTTTTGTCTGTAAAGATTCCTGATTTGATTATTTCATTCTTAGGATGTGTTTTGTGTTGAGATGCAGCTATCTGCACATACCACTGTGGACACTGTGTTCCATGACTCTGCAATTATTTATTCCTGGTTTAAACATCGAGTTAACTCCTAAAGGCTGCTCCCATCTTACCACAAACACATCCAGCCCCAAAGTGGTCAGAATAGGTTACTACTTGCTTTCCTTCTGCCATAGTAAAACTGCAAATATTAGAAGCCTTCACTGGCAGGCAGCGTGTCCTGGCTAATGATAAATGAGTAATGAGTTCCTACATATGGCTGAGGTATACTGCTGCTGAATCCCTGGGGCAGCTTCACTGTCACTGTCATCGTTAGAAACACCTTCCCTGGGTTCTTATTCCGTGGTTTCCTGGTTCCATGTCCTGGGTCTCCAGCAGTGGAGCCTGTGAGTCTCCAGCTCCAGCTGTAGTACCAGGGAGGGTGTTGAAACCCAAACCATGTTAGCGGTTTGGGGTTTCACAGCAGAGATCTGGGCAGCCAGGGATCCCTTGTACCACAGCCTCAGGGTTGTTCCACCTAGTCATGGGATCAGTTGCAAACCCTGGTGTCCTGCAATACAAGGTGCTGCTTTAGCTGAGAACATGGAGCTTTCGGGGTCCTTCATGCCCCAGCAGTCCAGGTAGAGCCCCACCTACAACTTATGAAATTTTGCTAAACCTGTTATGCTGTGAACAAAATGTTTTGTAATCAACAATCTTTATTAACAAAAAAAAAAATCCCAAACCTCAACCAAACAAAAAAGCCACTAGATTTAAGCAAAATGAAGCCACAACAAGATAACATGAATGTTAGACTATATCATCTGCCAAATCCAAACCAGTTCATTGATCAGATAGTTGCAGGCAGCTTAGGAGAAGAGTACAGAGGAGCAACACTAGGTGAAAGTTTGCACTAATGATGAGGATACAATGGAGAGCAGTAAGATCTGCTAAATCTCTTGTTACGGTCAATATGCAGGAAATGAAATTAATCTGCATAGCAATTTACTCTGTGCTTCATATTTATTTTAAGGGCCAAGCTTGTTCTGGAGCTTTTTACTGGATTAGGCAAAGTAGTCAAAGATCATTCTATGCTGGTATTTATTAATGGTAACGGTTTGCCTAGATTATGAATAGAGGGTTTAATATTCACTTTGAAGCTGCTACCTCAATGTTGTGGCTGCATGTGAACTTTCCACCACTCATCACCCAGTCCTGTAGATCGTTAGTGCCCTTGGCATCCTGATAATTCTACCTGCACAAATGCTTAAGTAATTAAGACTGTAATATGCTTATAAAGTGGAAGAAGAGTAAAGCTAGACCACAAGGCTTAAAGATTTGTATTTAACTGTAGGATTCTGGAATGCCTGACCTTCCAGATGATAAACTGATGAGAGCTTAAATGTTACTTCTTGTTCAAAGATGACACCAAGAGGTGTGGTGCAGGTATCTGTAAAGGAAAATCACATTCCGGTCCTGTCAGTATTTACTCCAGCAAATCACAATGGGGACTTTGCCAGATACATTCTGAATTACAATGCACTAACCTTTCTCTCATGATGGGATACGTTGTGAAATTCTTCGCTGTTTAGCAGTGTCAATAGTTTCTTTGTTGCTTCATGTGAAAACATTCCCAGGTGAGGAAAATAATGAACTTCTTCCCAGTAGATTTGCCAATTTGTAACACTGCCAGTTTATGGCACTTCACAGCAATCCTTACAACTGTTTCCAATGGATCTTGGAACAGCTGACCCCGACCTATGTCATTTTTTGCCTAAGTACCCACACCTCAAGATCTGTAAAGTATGAACCAAGAGCCTGCTGTAAGCTGCTTGTAACCTCTAGCTTTCTCTGCTTTAAGTGCTGACAACTGCAAGAATCTGTATTGCTGTAGTCCTGGAGGTATCAGTGGTAAGTACATCTCAGTTGGTACTTGTCATGTGCTAGAAACCTGTAGAGGTGTCAGTACCTGGACAGAAAGACACTTAAGTTTTTCTTATTTACATTGCAGATCCAGTTGTAAGGTGGTAAGGACTCTCATCTACCTAAACAACCCTTCCTGAGTGGACTTGCACGATATACTGCCAGCTGATATCCTGTGCAAATTCATTTTCAGAATACGTCTCTAAAACTAATTTATGCATGTCTTGTGTTGGCTAAATTGGAATACAAATTAAGCTTTACCTCATCTTGGTTTTGATTCTTTTTAAATCCTAAAAGTTTTCCTCTCCAAATCTCTTTGCAGCAAACTATGGTTTTAGCCTTGATATGATATCCATTGCTCTTTAAGAAGCAAGGCGGCAAGTCAGACCAACTCTAGAAGTAGCTAATCCTAATTTCTAACTGCATGCTACTCATTTGCTATTTAAGTTAATTGGTAAAAAACTATTAATTATTCCTTTGACAAAGATCCCTGATAAAATTTTCTCTCGTGGAGTGGTCTTGCAAAGTACTAAGAACCCCAGCTCCCCTCCTATTTAAACTGAAACTGGAGAGCTCAGCTCCTTGCCTGTTTCAGCCAACACTGACTGACTGACACATCTCACCCTGCAAGGTACACCACCAACATGTGGGCATCAGAAACCCTCTTAATGCTCTTTGGCTTCAGAAGGCCTCTGCCAGTACACAGTAGTTTGCTGGATTCGAGCCTAAGGCAGTGATTAACTGATGGATTGTTTTTCCTGATTCTTCTTTTACAATGGTATTTGTATATGCCACTCGAAAACGCTTCCTCACTCACTGAAATTTTTCTCTGCTCAGAGAGATAAATGCTGTCTTTTGTTGCAAATGACCATCAGATGAGCAAAAATTGAACCTGTTGCCTGCTAAGTCCTTACCAAAATCTAGTGTTGGAAATGGTACTCTATTTTTTGTATTTTCTATTTGTAGTAGCACAAACTAAATGAATGGAGAGCTGAATAATCTTTACAGGTCTCTAAAGCACTTGTAGGGTGTGGGTATGTGCAACAGAGCATATTCATAATCCTGTTTTACATTAATAAGATCTCATTTTCAACTTCTTTTCCTCTTCGTTTTTTTGTTCTTGCTCCAGCAATTTTACAGTTGCCAGCTTTTTAGTTTACAATTTTATGTCTCCAGTTGATACTAGGCATCTGATATTCGTAGCAAGCCCATGAATCAAGCAGGCCAGTTAACTCCTTTGCTTTAAATTAGTAGCACAAAAATCAAGCCAGAATTGATTCAATATTTTATCCTTTTTTTTTAAAAACGTAATAAACCCCGTTTTTTGAACCTATTAACATCACTGGAACAATCAACAGAAAAGCTGAATAGCATAAGCATGAGTCAATTTTTAAGATTAGCACATGAGTAAACATAAACATGCCAGGGGAAAAAAAATATTGTTGAGGATATGCTAAATTACACCAGCATCTTTTTGGTTCATGTCACAATCCTTACATTTTTTTCTGAAATTATTTGTATCCGTCTCCCATCTGTCCCTCTAATTGTTCTCATTCTCTTATTGTTGATTTTTAGTCACAGGTTTCACACAGGATGGAAGACAGTTGCTAACCTGCTTGTCTTAATTCAAAGCAGCAAAGCAGTTGCTAGTACATATGCCCTTAGTTGGTGCTTAGGAAATGAGTGCTTTCTATGCTGCACAATTATAAACTTTCTGGTAGAACAGATCTATCCATGTTACTTGTAATCTCATGGAATCGCATCTCTCTGACAGCCACAGAAAAGGAGGTTTATATTCTTCTCTGAGTCAAAAAGATCAGTAAGAGCAGGTAGTGATGCAATTCTAAACTACTAGAATACCGTACAGCTGAGCTCCTAATCATGTTGGTCCCAGTTAAAAGTTTGTGATCCATATAATTGAATTGCCTGTACTGTCCTTGCCATATCTCAATTTACTGAACAGTATTCTAGCTCCCTGGATGGGTTTCCAAATTTAAGCTTAGGAGATATGCCTATCATGTCCTTAAAATGTAACATGGCATTGCTTTCACCTGTTAAATGTCCAATTCATACCAGGTGCAACTGTAGATCAGCAGCAGATGAAGTGGGGAATGTGAATGTTTTAATATTATTGTGGGCATGTAGGATTGCCATAGTAGACTGAAACAGATCAGACCTGCAGTTAGTAGGGCAGCACATTCACACAACAGCCAGAGTCAAAAGTCACAAGGGAAAGTGCACAAAAGGCAGTACAAAACCAGCTACCTCAGTTCATACAATCATGGGAGGCTAGGAAATTCTGTATGCATGCATTTTGCTCATAGGAAAATAAATAGCTTATGCAGTGCAAGCTGAGCGCATTTTTGTTGCAAAAACAAACAGCGAAGTCTGTCTGCTGCACAGTTTCTTAATGTTGGAAGCAGTTCTTAATTTCTGCTAAATATTTCAGAGGCAATCTGAAGGGAGCACCCTAACCCTAGAATGAAAGATGCTTTCTGTAATTAATGTCTTTTGTAATTTTTTAAAATGTGCTTTCACTAAGTGACAAAGACTGCCAGCAATATTCTTCAAGTGTTAGGCATCCTTTGGTTAGGTAACAGGCCCGAACTGTTAACTACTGCTCTCATTCAATCCTTTCCAGCCAAAAATCTCTCCTGTTGCCTCCTAGTTACTAGTGATTAGTTACAGCAATTAGTTCCCCTTGCTTCTGTTCCTCTGACAGCTTCCAGAAGATAAGTACGGTAAGCAGGTGTTAGCATCAAACTCTGCATGTGTAGTTCCAAGCGGTAAACAGAGCTAAACTTTGGCACGCTGATACTTTCCATGAAGAACTGGCAGAAGCTCTGACGTAACTACATGCTACATCAGGAGAGTTTTTCCCCATGTCTGAAATTGTGTAGGTGACCTATGATATCAGTATGTCCAGCTGGATGAGTAACATGCTTTTACTCCCACAATGCCAGCAGTTGCAGGAGGAATCTGCTCAACATGGTAACGCAAAAAGTTTCATGGCAACATTACACGGATAGCAGCTAATTATACATTGCCCAATAAATGAACTGATGTATGCTTCAAGGCAGCACCTTGAAAGAGAGGGGTAACATTTGTGTCTTCAGGGAAGACTTTTTATGCATTCTGAGTCCTAGGTTCAGCTAGGACTCAAAGTTTCCCTCTTGTCAGGATGTCCCACAAAGCAATGGAGGTTACTCAGAATGCAGCACAATGAGAGATACAATGCTGCTGAGTTTATTTCTTTTTTTGCCTTTGTAGAGGTGTAGATTTGTTGTGGCAAAGTATCAGTAGCACAGAGCAGTGAGGTAATACTGATGTTCCTTACAGCTCAGTAGCTATGTTTTATGTTGTTTGAACAATGTGTTCTGACACGTGCAGCCTACTGTTAGCTAGTTCATGACAAGAGCTTTGTGTATGCAAACTTGCATGCAAATCAGGCTTAATTTATTATGTTTTCCTCCAATGAGAGCGGAGGGGAAAAAAAAACCCCACCTTTTAGCTTCAGCAATACATTTTCCTATGAATAGGGCAGCTATTAAATGACTTATGGAAAGAACGCTAAGAATGCAAGAAGTTCAAAGAAGGTGGAGAGGTATCTTTTTTTCCTTGTAAGCTGGAACTTGCTTATTTAATGCTGATAATGCCATTATCTAATTTGACTTAAGCAATTGTGCCTATAAAGCATACCTACATTTCACTGTATCACAAGTGGGCAGATGTCTAATTACAGGTATAGAAAAAATTTTAGCGCAATTCTCGGATGGAAGAGGAAAGGAAGCAGGGTTTGATATTTCTTCCATCTCCCTGTCTGTTGCTTTGTAGGCTTCTGTAGGGGACAGTGTGGCTTCAGCTGCAAATGAGGGTATTCTGAGATCCTTCCCTACCCTAGTCCTGCCACAGCTGTGAATAGGTCTGAATAGCTCAGATCTGAGGCATTCCCCTGGACCTGCACTTAATTTTGGCAGTGGAAAAAAGTGTTCCTTGGCCAGACTGGGGATGTATTTGGGATGCTCAAACTTCTTTAACCCCTGAACTTGCATGATGATTTACCTCCTGTATTGAAATAAGTAACATTTCCATGAAGGTGGGCTTTTTAGGGTCTTTTTTTTTTTTTTTTTTTTNAGATGATATTATATAGTTTAAAAGAAAATCATATAACTACAAAATTCTAGGAGATGAGTTAGAATTAATACTAATAAGCTGGCCTTATCTTACTTTGAGTTAAACTGGGTAGACCTACTTTAATGACCGATAAAATGAGCATTATTTTTCATTTAATTTTATTGGGTTAATTCCTGTGCAATTCTATCAGGTTGAAAATGTAAGCATGCATGCTAAATGAGAAATATGTCTCTTTATGTGGACTGAATCACAGTTGCAAAAGATGGTGAACAAATATGTGTCCTGCATGCAAATATTGAAGACTACCAATTCCTGGGATGCTACATGATCCTTACTATTTTCCATCAAATACCTAATCTCTCTGCCTCTCTGTATCAGGAAAACTTTGGAGCAAAATTTATCTGATGCTTTTCTTGTCACCTATAGAAAACTTACTGGTTTGCTACAGGGTTAGTCTTGTGTGTTCTAAAATCCCAGGTTCTTTGATAGGAATAGCATGCCGATTTAATTGTTTCTCTGAAAAAGTATCTCACTTTTCACTGAAAGCCATGTCCGTTCATAGTACCCTGGTAGACAGCGTACAGAGTTACAGCTCTAAAAGATTTTACATACTGAGACTATTTTAACTTATATGTCATCTCACATACAACCTCAGTAAGAAACAGGTGATGTTCACTTCTTATTTAGTCTAAGCATTAAGTTTTATTGATCCCAGATTTGTTCTAAGGAAAAATGCAAAGCTTACAAAACCTAAACATTTTTCCAGGATCACAAAATCATGTCCTGTTTTGCTTGGAATCAGCAAATATGAGCTAACTCTGGCTAGTTATGGAGCAAGACACTCTTCAAATCTGGCTTTACCTACTCCTGTCTCCATGCACCTTAAGCAGATATGTGATAGGCAAGCATGCAGAGCAGCCATTGCTTTTCCTGGTATACTGTCTATATCTTTCAGTATTTTATACCACTTTGATATAAAATGGATGCAGCCAAAGAGCATGACAACCTGTAAACTTCTCTCTACAAGTAAGTATAAAACAATATAAGTTACCTGGTAAGTTTGCTTGCACTATGTTATTTCTGGTTTTCATGTAGAATGTTATTTAAAGCAAATACTGTAAATTTATGCAATTTTGGGTGTTAGTATCTATGCAAATAAATATGCAAAGAGGCATGGCCTTATATCCCCTGGCAAGTTAGTAAGGTAGCCCTTAAAAGCTGAAAGCCCTCAGACTACTGTCAATCAGGACATTTTTATTTTCCTCCACTGAAGTGTATTTAACATTCCTAATTGTGCAAAAGGGGAAAAATAAGTTCATAGCTGTGGAAAAACCTGTTGATGGTAACTGATAATATGAAAATGAAGCAGTCAAGCAGGCTGTGGATAGCATAACCCAAGTCTACTTGAACAAAAGCAAAGTTAGAAATGCAGTGATAGAAACATGAACATTCTGGAACATGAATGAAACAGAAGCCATCAGTTGTGGTCAGATTAATCCTTGTTATTTCCTTGTTGCCATGTGGGACAAGAGATGGCTGGAATGGCCTATTATCTCAGGTAACTGCTTAGAGGAGTAATAACATCAACAAACATGACAGAGAAAGGGCTAACCTAAACTCTGGAGTGTGGATTCAGAGCACCAATGAGCAAACAAAAAATCTGCAACTCAAGAATTTTCCAAGTTTTTGTTTTAGACACGAGGGACAGCAGAAGTATATAACTACCTCCTGTAAATTGTGGTCACTAATGTTACAGGGGTTTCGGCATTAATTTTAGAGTTCCTTGGGTAGTTGGGGTGTCATTATTCTTATCTATGTGATCCAATAGTAAGGTTGTCAATTGTATTACTACATTTTTTCAATATATTTATTGAGATTATTCATCTGCTAACTAGTTTGGGTTTGGAGATTATATTTGGAAAGGACATTTTTCACCTAACATTTATACAAAGATTTGATATTAGATTTCAGTGGACAGTTATATGTACAAAACACACAGGTCTGTGTACTGTGTGCAAATAATTCTGCAAGTATGTACAGGCTGGATTTTAATCATATCAGCTAAAGCAGTTAAGCAAGTGCTAAGCTTTAAGTACTCCTGAAGTTCTATGAAAATTAAGTTTTAAGCCCCAGTATACTGTCTCCAAGTTGTGCTTTTTGAACTCTCTTTCCCTGGTAAGGAAAAAAAACCAAACCAACCTAAACCAGAAACCAACAGTGGTATATATTTCACCCTTTCTCCATTCAGTGCTTCGCACATTCCTGTAATTAGTTGGAGGATGTGATGGCAGGAGCAGTACTTTGTGGAGCAAGGGTGACACTGAATAGGCAGGGGCTGGGAAATAACTCAGAAACTCCTTAAACTAACATTGCCACCAAGTCACAAAGTTTCATCCATGGTCTCACATAACTCCAAGCAAATTCTGTATTTAGCTAAACTGCTCTATGGTACATTTTCATCATATATTCCAAGAAAAAGATATGAAAATTTTAAGCTGTTTTAAATTCTCAAAAGTTTTAAAAATAGGTGTGTGTTGGGGGAAGGGAGATGGGCTGTGTTGTACAACTTTCTACATGGTCTACCTTGCTCACTACATTTTCCCAAAGCTGATGAACAAAGGAGTATGATTTACACTGAATCAGGGTTCATACCTGGGATCAGAACAGTTTATAGTCTAGATTTACTCGGTCCTCTGGGTCTTTTGCAAGCTTTAACCATGTAATGTAGATGCACACTTGGGTTGAAAAGGAGTCATTGGCACTTTGGACTTCGCAGTTATTTTTAAGAGAATCGGATAATTACATTGCTAGAATAGAGAAAATAAGCCATGTACAACTTACAAATGCAAATTAAATACATATGTAATTAAATACAAAAAATGGAACAGCCCAGTTTTAAAGGTTGCTTATGAAACTGCATCAGAGTTGGTGAAAAGGGACAGAAGTTACACCTGGAATCAGACTTTTGCCAACTGCTGCTTATTATCTCCCAGTGTAACTGAAGCTGCCTTACAAATCTAAGGTAAACTCATGAACTAAAGTGACTATATCTGCTTGTACTCCACACAATGAAATACATTGACATCTACATCTGTTGCCTTGAGTTTCTGTAGAGTTCGAGCGCCTGGGAACCTGTAGTATTTCAGAAGTTGATTTTTGTGGTAGACTAAATCTAGATGGAATATGTCTGCTCCTGCTACAATAATTCTATGGATTCCAGTTCAAATGGCATTCAGATGCATCTCCAGATGGAGTTTCATCATAGTAACTACTGCACCTAATTGAAGTCACCCTCTTCAGTCAATAACATGGTTCGTTTACTTCCACAGTTGAAAAGAAAAAAAAAATCCTCTTACTCCCTAAAAAGATAATGCACCTGAAAACCAAACAGGTTTTGCACACAGAGTTTTTGGACTACTTTTTCCAATTTTGCCCACACTTAACGCATAGAAGTAATTTGTCTGATATTGTAGAGAGTAACCTACAGAAAAATCTGTCAGAAGTTCCAGTTTTTAAAGTCTATTTCATTTTGAAACACTAAAAAAGCCAGTATTCACTTTTGAAATCTATGGTCAGTGTGTACTTTCTTGTCAGGAGATAGTAGGCAGGAGGTATCATGAAAACATTCACCATGCTCACACAATGACCAAACAGAACTATGTTGATAGTTCAGTGAGCTTTCCTGGTTCATGCTGGTAGCTAGCTGCTAGGCCGAACAACTATTCCTATGAAATCTTTCATTAGAAATTGAAAACCTCAGCTTGGCCATGATAACCACAACAGAAGAAAGAGATGCTCTATGCATAATACCTGTCTTGCCCAAGTTTAAAAGCTTATGGAATCAATTTGAACCAATGAGTAAACAAATGCCAGTAACTGAAGGGAAGACTGAAACAGTTTTCCCCGTACATGAAAAAACAAAGGCCATTTAATAAAGCCCAACAGTTAGGTCTTTTGCCCAGATACACAATATTTTACTAAATTATTTGGTTTTCTTTCTCTAGAAGAACCTGCCTGGCTTGTATTCAAGGGGACTGAAGCAGGAGATGGCCAGAACTTGGCAGCACAACTCAATTAAGGTAAAGGAATCCACAGAAGTCCATTTGCCTGGTAAAACTGCAGTGAAAATAATTCATGTCTTGCAGCACTTATGTAATTACTTGGATTGGCTTTGCAAACTTGATGCTTTGTCTGCTTTATACCTACATTTTACACTCCTAATATGTAATAGAGAAAAAGTTTGTATGTATTAAATGCAGTCTGATATTTTCCTCTGTGTGTGCAGTGTATGTTTTGCTCCCAAAGGAAGGAAAATGCTTTGTAAAATTGTCTTTGTTAGGCTTCCCTGTAATATATGTTTCCTGCAAAATATGCATTTATTTGCATTTTGTTGATTTGAGAACTGAGGTTTGGAATGAATGGACATATCTGAGGTAAGACAGTAAGCTGGTACAGCCTGCATGAATGAAGTTTGACATTAAATGTGAGAATTAACAGGTTTTTTTTCTTATGCCAGGGCTGTCTTTTTAAAGGCCCTGATTGGGGTTCTCTTGTCTGTTCAATAGAGCAGCTTGGGAAAGTACAGGGCAATCCATCATTTTTCTGCTGCTTACTGTCTAGCAAGATTGAAGGTCATCAACAGCAGAAGACTAAGGTTTTCCAGTCATCAGCACATGGTAGGCACCATTGCGCTTCATAGTAGTATTCAACTAGGTATAATAAAGAACTTAGGGGAGAGAGATTTTGTTCTGAATTTCTCAGAATTAGAAACAGTGTAGTTCTGGGTCAGATTAAGTTTCTCTTACCAGTACATAATAATGTGGTCTATATGAGTGGTACATAAGGGTTTATATGGCATCACTGGGAGTGGCAGGATTGCAAGAGAATGATCTGCTAATATTAAAGTACTGTTTCGGCTTTACTCATGATTTGACTCAACATGTATGTTGAACAGAAATGAGATTGAAAGAAATTTACAGCTGAGATTTCTAAATTTGACATGTAATGCTAGCAGTCATTCTGAACGATAAGTGTTCCTTCTGAGAAAGGCAAAGACATGCTATGATTTGACTAACATTCCTCTGAAGGATTATCGTAACTTCAAAAGGTATCACAAGAAACAATTCACTAATGCTACAGATTCTGCTTAATAGTGGATGGATGTTCACTTATACCATTCTTCTAAAAAATTCCAAATTCATTCATTCATTTAAGCCTTTTAACTTTATTATGAACCCAGTATCTAAATACTTTACAGACCAACAATCTAAAAGTAAGACCAATTCTCAATGACTTGTCCAATTATCAAGGCTTGGCTAGAAATCTTGAAGAAATTTCAAAATTTCCATGCCCACTTCTAATTGTGGGACCCCATTATCCCAAAACATATTCCCCAAGGCCTGCCTGCTTATTTCTCCTATTTAAGAGTCTTTAAAATCCCTTCTCCTTTAGTCTGTACAGCAATGTTGTTACCATGACAGCTTATAGTTACAGGGAGGACAAGAAGGACAAGAAGGACATAGCATACCTAGGTTATTATGTGCTTGGTTAAAAATCATAACACAATGCAGTTGCCTATACTGCAATCAAAGGTACTAGTAGAAACATCATCATCCTGCTTGGCCCTAGCCTCCTTATTGTATCTGTGTGATTATATCTTACAGCATGTAATTATCTCCTTGGTGCAGCCCCCTAAAGAAACAATAATCCCTCCTTACCTTTTCTGCAGAAAGGAGTTAACATGCATTTCCAGTGACCAGACCTACTTAAACTGAATTGTGATGGCTCTTTAAAGAATTACAACATCAGACTTTTAATTAAAAAACGTGTGTGTATATATATATTTTAACCTCATTATATAGATTTTGAGACTCAGCAGGAGCTGTCTTCTTTTAAACCTTCTGCATCTACCATTATTTAGTTAGAAAGCACTCTTAAAATGGACCAGAATTTAAACAGCACTGATCATTCTGCAGTTACTTCTGATTAGGGCTGGTACACAGGCGCACCCTACACCTGTCATGGTATAACAGGTGTACTTTGTAAGACATATAGTCCTTAATTCAACACATTTCATAAAATAGTTGTAAAATAAAAGCAGAAGAGGTATGGAATAGATGAACCCTGTTAGGACATTCCTCACACATTGATGATGCATGTTTTAAAGAAGCTTTCCACTGGCTGAGTTAGTGACACAAACATAACTGCATTTGGAGTTTCCAAGTGTCTACGGCATGTAGTTCGTAACTGCACTAATTCTGTTGCCATGCAATTTGTAGCACTTCTGTAGTAGATCACTTAATTAATAACAAGCGAAGACACTGTACATTCAAATAAAATAACCTTTTATACCACTATAAACATAAACAGCACATGAAACCTAAGAATCCAAGTACAAAAAGATACGATCATGCATATTAATGATCTTAGAATGTAGAAAATTACAGTGAAGCATGCAAAAATAAACACTCTTTTAGTTATGCATCATTTTCATCATTAAAATCTCTGTATAAATCTGTAAAGTTGTGTTCTGAAATAATTTACTTCTGTTTAGATTATTTTTATCAGTTTAATATGGACTGAACAACCTAGAATCATTATGAAGTTAATATTTGTTGTGTTCATTTTTAATTTTTGTTTCCTTTCTTGAAATGGATTTTTCAGAAGACATGTTTGAATTGAAATTATTGTAGGTCTTAAAGCCTCTGACCTCATAATAGTATGCAAAGAAGCACATGATATCCCATGCCCATATGTACTGTTAATGGAAAGGAAACATGTATGAAAAGGGGTTTCATAGTGTCCAGAGATGCAAACACAAGAAGTTGCACACCACTGGAACACTGCTGTTAGCTTTTGCAGCTAAACTGGAAACAAAATTTGAAAACCACTCAAGAAGGACAGAAAACTCAACAGTGCAGTAATGATTCTGATTTTTGTGCAATTTAAGGTTGAAATCAAATGCAAATATGTCTCATAAACCTGCCTTTCCCACTTGTCTGCATATGCTTTTATTTCCTGTAGGAAGCCCACAAAGATGTTAAAATTCAAGATTTCACTGGTATTTTTGGAGCAACTAAATCAACAAATTTTATGGTAAAACAGACATGTCTTTAGTATGGATAAATCATTCAAATTTTTCCCCCAAGACTTTTGAGTATACTTCCAAAAAAAGAGTTTCTAGTGTATGGTTTATTTCATTTTACAGGAACTTAAGGAATTATGTAAATGGTACAAGATGTTAATGCTATGAATAAGAAAACATAATCACATATTGTAGATATTCTGTTTCAAGTGTTAAGTGACAGTACTGAAATTACCTCATAAAATCCTAGGCAGTTTGAGACAATGTGGAGAAGGACTAATGCAGCAATAGTAGCTCTCTATGGTGATGAATTCTGAATCTGTAGAAGGAAAAACAATGGGGAAAAATATCTGTGTTAATAGCTATTTACTTAGAGACATTTTCAGGAAGAAGACACAACCCAGTAATGTACAGAATAGAGAAAACCAGAAATAGTCATTCTTGTAACACTGTCAGAAAAATGTCATGTTCGTTATACAGTATGGATATATGATAAGGCATTGAATGGAAAATTGAGGAAATAAATATATTATTTTAATAATTTACATTTGCATCTTGCTGAAAAATGAACTAATTTTTTTTAAAAAATTGTTTATATTATGTTAAAAAACCCCACAAGTAATATGAGTGCTACTGAAAAGCAAACTAAAGAGTTTTACCCTAATTTCATTCATGTGTAAGTCACAGGCTCCTGATATAGCCACATAAAATTGGTAAAAGTGAGATCAGAATCAGGCCCAAAACACAATTCTTGGGGGAAAAAAAAATCAAAGATCCATGTTTATAATATTAAGCAATAACATTTACAGCCCTGTTATCTGCTAGCTATGCAAAACCAAACACTTGTACAGGTGGAGTGTGCCACATGTTTATATGTAAACAAATGGCCTAATCCTGCCTTAGGGCATTGTAATGTTATAGCACACAAAGCTCCAGTGAGATAGCATTGGTTTTAAAGAAACCAGCCAGCACAGGAGAAAGTTAGTTTCTCTAAACCACCTAGAGGCAACGCAAGGTGAAGTTCCAGTCAAAGCTAAAGTTCACATATATAAACAGACTGTTGACTAGGCATAGATCAGAGCCGAGCACAGCAGAAATCTGAGCTTGCCCAAATCTTCTACATGGGAACTGTTTCAGGAGAGCTGCATGACGCTTGCATGACCTGCAGCCAGTGTGTCAATGCAGAATAATGTTTGCTCCATATGCCTTCCTCCAGGGCCTTACTGTCGGTGACTTCTTTGTGCCACTTTCCGGTAGTGAGGAGAGGGTAAGCCTCTTCAGGCATGCTACTGTCATCTAGGAGATACTTTCTCTGGGATCTCCCAAACAATATAAAGAGGTGAATGTTGTAGAAGGTTCTGTTTCTCCTACTTTTCTGGAAAGTTGTTTCAGGTCATTCATTAAATGTGGAACATAATCTATACTGCACATAGCACCCTCAAACTGCATTTTTAAACATAATAGATAATGCTTCCAGTTAACTTTTCCAGTCAAAAATAGTGAGTTGGATAACAAAATTAAAGATTTACTGTCAGTCAGGTGTTTTTTCTTGATATGGCTCATCTGGAGCAGAGAAAACTGAGTCAAATGAATGTTATGATTCCTGGAAAGCCAGTTTGTGAAAGCTTGACAGGCTCTCAACTGTCTGAATTTGTCTTCACTAGAGAGAAGGCTGTCTTTCTGCTATGGATCTAGAAATTGGTGGTGGTCAGGTGTCAATTTTGCTACACAGCAAGCTGTAAAGAAATGACTAACTGTCACTAGGGGACAGGACAACAATAGAGAACTATGAAGTCACATCCTTTGTGCAGAGTGGATTTGCTTCCTGTGCAGATCAAAGTGGGTTATGGCCTCACCCTGCATGCAGGAGGAGGCAGCTAGTAAACCTCATAAAGCTTATATCAGAAGTTTTTGTGGGGGCTGTAGAAAACTTCTGATTAAAAGCCCATATTTATCATGAAAATTAGCCATTTGGTAGAAGTTATCAGGCAGGCCAAGGAAATCTAGGCCTTAATCAAAATAATAATTCATTGCATGAGGCATCTCAAGCCTGTCTTCACTGCTATAAAAGAAGGAGTCATTAGAGTCATTATGTATCTAAGATATGTGGTGTCCATACAACAAGGTACACTAGTTTGCTATAAAGCAAGAGACAATTTTATTCTGTGGTAAAACTTAAGGGTTTTTGGTTCAGTTCAGTGTGGGGTTTTTTTGGTGGGTTGGGTTTTTTTTGTTGTTTTTTGTTCATTTGTTTGTTTACCTGGTATGGTTGACAACCTCGATGTAGCAACATAAAGGACACACCATCTTTAGCTCTGAAAGCTTTTTTCCCAATAGTCCCAGAAGTGACCTTTACCCAAAACCAGGACTAAAGAGGAGAAATGAGTCATGAATTGTATTTACAAACAACTTTGTAAGGCTTACTGTCTAAGGCAGTGGCTTTACTTAAAATGAGGTCATGATGTCAGTTCCATAGTGTAAAATTAAGTCTCAAGTGAAAAGACAAGTGTTTTCCTTTTATTGAAGATTTGTTTGTAGGATTGATTTTTCTGCTCTTGTTCAGCATGCATGTTTTTTGTAGATTTACTGTGTATCTGTAGTGCTGACCTCTTCAAGGCAAATCAAAACTGGCCCAATATAGTCCACGTTTCCAAAGTATTGATCACTCCCCTCCAATTTGCTTAAGCCTGGCCAGTCTTTGGAACTCCCTTTCCTCCACCACCAGTTACAGCAAGGCATAGAGGGAGAAACGTAAAGCTAAGGTCAATACGAATTTTACTGCAACATAGAAATGACATACATGTCGATAACTGCTAAACTGAAAGTACCTGTTTCTTTCTGATATGTTATTCAATTTAGGCAAGGCAGAAACAGGTCGGCCTGTCTCTCTGCCAGTGTTTGAGTTCTGTGTGGGAATAGTAAAGAAAGACATTCATTTAAAAGATAAATAAATCGGTATTTCAAGAAAAGTACAGTCTGACTTTGAACTGTTTAGACCTAAACAACAGATGGTGAGGCTGCTGCTGATCAGGTGTAACAAGAAAAAGTACTAGTTGGTGACTTCCTCCTGGTCCTTTGCACTGTATGCTTTAAACCCAAGTGTCTTGCTGCTTTTATTTTAACTCTATTTTCTCCCAATTCTCCAGCCCTCAAAAATAGGTTATATTCTGTGTTTATAATTCTACTACTAACATTATCAGTCCATAAACAAAACACAGCTGTCTCCTGAACAAAGGAGATTCCCCACTTCACATTCTGAAGATTTAAAAGTAGGTTGCTACACTTCCACATTGAGGCGAACCAGATATGCAGAAGACAATTCTGCATCACAAAACTGGACCTGTAAGCTAGAACCAAGGCACCAGAGTCTCTCCTTTCCGTCTTTTCTACATATGAATTTGAGGGAAACACATCCAGGGAGTTATTACAAAGAGATGCCACTTTTAATGTTCTTTTTAGCCAGATTACTACAAAATAAGCTTTTCTTCTTTGTGCCATCCTTGGGAACAACTCATGAGAGCTCCAAAAACTGACTGGCTCTGTAATGAGTTTCAATCATTTACAGAGAGCAGTAGACTAAGGACAATAAAAGTATTAGTAATATTTCAACAAGACACCTGTAAGCTTGCAATAGATTGTCATCAAGCCTTCAACAGATAATAGGTGTGTTATGCTCCATAGTTTTTTAAAAATATCAGAAAATTAAATAAACTAGAAATGATAGGGGAGCAAGATAATGGCCAAAAATGAAGTGATGATGTGGTGGACTGGGATGGTAAGCCAAGGATGCAGGGTGATGTGGCTAGGAGAGAACTTGTACACAACAATACAGGGTGGAAGGGGGACCACGTCAAGCATATGCACTTAAGTAAGATAGTGATTTTATAAGGTCATAAACGAAAAGCAATCCTTTTGTTAATGCTTCTTCATTATTATTATTTTTAATCTCTCATTCATAGATACTGCACCCTTAGTCATTGTCCATTAACTATTACAAATGGCAGAACCATAGCTGGCTTTAAATTAAAATTGCATCCTAGTTAGTATTTATTGTACAGGAGCAAAATGTTACACATTATGATATTCTCAACAGGATCTATAAAGTTCAGTTGGAGATAGGCAGTAAATACTGAAGTGTTCTCGCAAATCATGTTTTTGCATATAATCACTATATGTGTTTAAAAGTAAAATTTCAGCTTTTCCCCTGTTACCAACAAGCACTGGTCTAGGAACTGATTCAGCCTACTAAACCTCCACTTTCAGACTCTCCATTTGGCACCATTTGTTCCAGCAACTCAGATTTCCTTTGTTTCAATACTGTAAACAGTTCACACCGTTTTACATCTTAAGTCTGCTTATAAAGTATTTTTATGCATCTGACATTATGCAATGAAAAAAGTCCAATCTCTCCCTTCCAGCCTAGATCACACTTTATGTCCTTTATGGTATCCTCCCTTGCAAACCTCTTTTCCATTAGGATCCCTGTATTCATTTTTAATCACTTTGTTCTCCCATCAATATTTTGACTCTCCTCCTTGGAGAGGTTCTGTTGTTCAAAGCCCACCAATCTGCTCTTTGCTTATATTATGTTTTGTAATGAAAAGCCTAGCAATTTTTTCTCAGTAGAAAATACAAAGATCAAATATGAGAAACTGGCTAAACTGAAGAAAGGGCAACTTAGGTGGTACTAAGATGAATCATTTAATTAATAAAACCTGACACAATTCATTCTTGGTTACAACAGAAAATGGCCGAAGCATTGCACAGTCTGGAAAATACATACTTTTTTTTTTTTTCTTTAAGATAGAGGGGAAAGTAGAATTCTTTCATAAGTCAGTCAGCTGAACTGAATTCCAAGAAAAATCCTTTGACCATGGTAGCAAATACATATATTTCAAATGCCAAGAAACTTTAAAGTGAAAAAACAGCTAACCTGAATTTGTCAGGAAAAAAAGTCATGCCAAACCAGCCTAACTACCACCTTCTTGACAGGGCACCATCACTGTCGTAACAGAAGCAGCAGTAACTGTCCCATAACGGGGCTGCAGCAAGGCCTCTGCGGACCACAAGTGCTGTGGAAGACAGGATTCCACCTTGGCCGGACGGAAAGGAGGGCGGAGAGGTAAGATCTCACCTGAACCACTCTGTCAGTCTTTAGGCACTTATTCTGCAGAGAGCACTGTTTAAGAGAGCAGGCGGCTCCCAGTGCCGGCCCTGCGCCCGGCCGCCCCCTCACCGCCTCCGCCATCAGCCCCGGCCCTCCCCTCCCCTCAGCGGGCCTTCCCGCCAACCGCCGGCGCGCGCCGCTGCCCCCGGCCCGCGAGGCGTTCAGTCAGGCAGCCGAGGGGCCGCCCCGCCGCCCCCGCGACGCCGGGTTCGGAGCAGAGACGGCGCCAGCGCCCATCCTGCCAGCCTCTAGCTGCGGACACTGAGGTACAGAGCCGGCCCTGCCTCTCGCCATGAGCCTCGTAACGCCCCTGGAACCTCCACCTGCGAACGCACACCTCAAACAATAGCCTGGTTATTTAATGTGGCGGTTCCTGGCTGGAGGGGAAAAAGGGCAAGTTGGAGAGGGGAAAAGAAAAAGATGTTTGTGCTGCGGGCTGGGTGAAGAGTGGCGCAACAGTGGGCAAATTGTTCTGACTGTCCCCTAGGTTGCATCTTCCTTCTGCAGCTGCGCCTTCGCTGCCGTTATTTCCTCACAGGTGGGGGGAAGAGTCCCGCAGGCGCCATCTTCCCCCTTCCCCCCCCCCCCCCCCCCCCNGCACTGGGCGCTTAGCGCTCCCCTGAGGCGATTCCCACCTCGGCTAGGCCCTGGGTGCTGCACCTGCACCTTGCACTGCGCCAACGTTACGCTGTTCCTACAAAATTAACGAAACATTTCAATTATTCACTGTTCTCTTTTATAGAGCAAGCGTGAGCAAAACCTGGGCTTCACTCTAATGGGGTTTAAGCAGAGTTGAGTAGTGCTTTTCAGGTGCAGCCACTACTGTTAAGTTCTTCTTAAACAAAAGTGCAGCGACTGCGTATCTCTGTTTTTTAGAGCTCCTGGTTTGAATTTAGATTGGAAATCTTGTGATGGTATCAACCAGCTTCATAGGCTGCAGAGGCAGCTCTCAAAGCTGAGAAACCAGTAATAATTGAACCCTTGCTATGCAGGAATCTCAATGCTCTCGGTTTGCATGAGCCAAACGTTTTGAAAACTTGGTGTTGGTAGTCTAAGGACTTTGAAATACTGTAGATATTACTAAGGAATGTTTGCTGCCCTGAAAAAAAAACAACCCCAAAACAAAAAAAACCCAAACAAACCCCCCACGATTCCTTATATTTTACAGTAATGTCACCTACAGCACTGTGGTAAGGGTAAGACTGGAAGAGAGGTCTTTTATTTCATAATATGGGAAAAAGAATCTTAAGCCATGTTTCCCTCTCTTGCATAGTTTGCCTGTTTGAACATTAATTGCTAGCATGCAAGTAAGAGTCATTATCTTAGCTGTGTGATTTGATCTTAATATACTACTATAAAGGCATGATATATAGTACAGTCCACTAGACATTTCTCATTTTTGTGTAAGAAACTGAACTGACATATTTTGAAATGCCATTTTACCACAATGTAAAGCAATTTGTTATATAAGAAGGATCATGTCAGTGTCTGTACAAGGGCAGTGCTGCAAACCATTTTTTGCAAGTACCAATGTGTTCCTCTGTGTCTTAAACTGTCCAGAGGTATGCTATCTAACATAAATGAAGTACTTCAGCCTCCTTATTTGTTGCCAGGGCTAGTCTCTCCAACTCTAGAAGGATGATTCTCTGGATTTAAAAAAAAAACAAACAACCCTTTAAGTTCCATTAAGCTTTTGTAAAACTTTGCATTGCAAATTAGGAAAAGACGTTGCACACCTGGAAGTCTGCTATATTTCATTTCAGAAACTTAAATGAGGACATTTCAAACATTTCTGAAATGAGAAGCAGTTTCTGAGCTCCAGGCTTAGTTATTTCACAAACTCTTTTCTAAAGTCTTAAAGCTAAACAAGTTTGGAGAAGCCTTGAGAACTGTGACTTCTGTGGCAATCCACAAAACAGAAGAATTCAAATATGGCTGTATTTATCAATTTATTTTTCTCTTCAGTCACCCTTTCTATTCAGATAGGCATAAAATTTGTGTATTGTGCCAAAAAGCAGTGATACATGTATCAAAACAATACCACAGGATACATTTGTTTCATGTAAATAGAGATCAACAACTGAAATAGTGATTTAATCTCATTTGGGTGGGGATATCAGGGAAAGTGGAATGTGGACTCATATTGGAAGTGACATGAAAATGTTTTACGTTTTTTTCTTCTGCCAACCTCCTTGTGTTCAGAGATCGGGGATGTAATGTAGCTGCCATAATTGCTGACTACAGGCAGAGCAGCCTGTGCATGTTCACAGCTGCTGTGAAGTAGGTTTGTTTTTTTTCAATTACAAGCCAAGTTACAGCTGCTTAGGGTAGTGACCTCCCTTCCCTTAGGTGTAAAAGCAAGAGTCATTAAATAATATTTTGAAGAACTATTATGGAGATAATAAGACACTAGTGTTCAAAAGCACAGAAGTACATGGCAAAACTCAATGCAAGACATTTGCTTGATCTTGAGGCATTGCATTGAATTTTACTGCTTTACAGCTCCATCTGTCTCTGATGGAAGAGACAGTAGACTGTAAGAAAAGCAACTGCTTCTGAGCAGCTTGTGCTCGACTTCTGAGCTGTTTGGTTCTCCTGTATTCAAGGAAATTGGGGTTTATGACACATATAATAGGTTTTTCCTCCTAAAGTTAACAGTGAGGCATGGCTTAGATTTTTGAAGCAAGGAGACAGGATTCCCGAAATATTTACATGTAGATGTGCCCACTTTTCTTTGTCGGGGCAAATGCAGCCACATTTTCACTGTTGGTAGCCAAAAGACTTTTTAGACTTCCTTCGTGTCCTGGGGCTCCAAGCAGACTTCCAGTTCAGAGTCTTTATGTATGAGAACTCACAGAAAACAAATCTGAGCTGCAGTTTTCATCTGTCTGTCCAGAAAAATAGAGAATTATAGAAAATATGTAAATTTCAAGAAGGTGAAGTGTTTGGGGCGTACTTTTGACGTTTTTTCCTCTTTTTCACCCATTAACAAATCTTTCCTTGCCCCAAGTGAATGTAAGTTCCAGCAATTTATTTCATCCCCTGTACCCTTTAATTCTTTCTTCCCTTCTCCTTTTCTATCCCCTGTAATAGACAGGTATAGCCACACTCTAAGAGCAACCCAGCAAGCAGAGAACAAACTCATGAGACCAAAATGTGAAAACTGGGGTTTGTAAGTTATGAAAGATTAATAATACAGGAGCCTCCAGTCTCATGATTGTGATGGAGTAATTACTGGACAAAGACTGCAAAGACAAAAGAAAGGCCGAGATATCACCTGGAAAACAGAAAGCTTTAATATTGTGGCTTTAAAAGGAGTTTCTTGACTTCAGATTTGCTATGGAATTCTTTCAGAACAAGTATTTAGTTTTAATTAGCAGGGTGGTATCTTGGTTAATGGCATTCTTTGAATTCTTCAGTGGCCTTGAAACACTGAGGCCTTATTAGGGAGGAACATAGAGAAAAAGGAGCCACGAGAGATGAACACGCTTTCCCAGTTTCCCAAATTGAATGTTCCAAGCACACATGTTCATGGTTTTCAACTTTAAAATACATTGTTAATTGAAAGAACACAATGAATGTTTATGGAAATGCAGTGGCGCGTTTAGAGGTGTAGCCCATCTTCTCAGGTTGTGTATACGCTGCAACCAGCATTACTCTGAGCCTTGCTACAGCTGTGCAGCTCCTTGTACACACTCTCCACCTGATCTGAGAGTACTTTTTATGGGATGATCTTGGCTAGAACTACTTCATGCTTTTGTGAGTTTATCAAACAAATAAGTAGAGGGTAGTTCTAAACCAGCATAAAAGTACTGCGCTTGGAGAGGCAACAGTGATTCACCTCATATTTTCAGCTAACTTAGCTACTTAACAATACTTGATTCCAGTCTTCTTTTGGAGAATGGAGGATATTCAGTGTGAAGCAGAGACCTGTTACTACAGAGTGTAAATACCTTATATGGTCTTAAATGGCATTATAAGCTACGCTGACTCAGACTGGTGGTCTATCTAGCTCAGTATCCTGCCTCTAACAGTGGCCATAAGTGGCCAAGGGAAGAGTAGAAAGTCAGCATTCTCCTGAGAGATCCTAAAGGAGTCCACATTCAATATGCAAAATACTAAAAACACTCTAATAGCCTTTCATAAAACTGAACCAACCGCATGCTTAGCTGACTCCCAGTTCCTGCTAATGCAAATATCGATATAATTCAAAACTACAGTCTTATGGAATTAAGAGATTAATCTGATTAAACGAATAAGAAATCATCTCATGTTACCCCTAACAGTAACACATTTAATATTTGCATATGGTTTGAATGAAGGTTGTCAAAGACATGCAAACTAGAGGTTGAGAAATAAAGTCACTAAATAGATAGAGATCTTGAAATGTAAAAGGTGATATAGACATGGTCTTTGCTGACACCCAAACTGCATTTACACTTTTCTCTGTTTAGCTTCCCCCCCTCCAGCTTTCGTAATCCCTTCAGAAAAACTTTTCAGACAGTGCACAGAGAACTTCCAGTATCACATTCCCTTAGTCCTCAGAAACAAACTTGTATCACTGGGGAGATCTAGTTTTTATGTTATGTATACACTCAAAATACACACTGTAAACTCAATAAATAGCTCTATAACAAACTGTAAGTGGTCAAATGGCACTGTCATCTTAAAAGGGGTCATGTCTACTCTTTTTTTATTTTAATAGATAAATACCATATTCTATGGTTTATAATTTCAAGATGGTTCAAAAGAATTTAGTCACAGTGAATTCCAGTGAGAGATAACAGCCTAAATGCTTAAAAATACCCGTTCCACACAATTACATTTTTTCCCTCCAGTGCTATTTGTAACAATTGTTTTGGAAGTCTCTGTAATGTTGGAATCCACTCCTAGAAACAGATTTTTTAAATTGATTTTGATACTTGAAAAACACTGTGACTTTCTGTTAGGGAAAGTAGCATAAATAGAAAGTAGAAAAAAGAGGAAAAAATACAGCAACAGTTTGAACCTATATAAATCCATGTTTGGCTTGTTTATGTCTCCCCACCTACACATTTAAATCTAATAAGCAATCTGCCCTCCTATTGGCAACCTCATCTCCTCTATTTCCTTGAATATTTGCAGTTACAAAAGCACTGAAATTACAAAATTATTAAAACTCAACGATGGGTTAATTAGCATCCATTTAGGAGCATTGGGTACAAACCCAATTCTTTCAATAAAAAGACCACTCCTTTATCCTTATAGCCAAATAAATCCTGCTCCTTTATATGCCTGAATCAAGCTAGTCCTGTGCTATGGCTGCATTCTTCATTTTCTGAAATAAGGCTGTAACTAATTTACCAAATCAGGATTTTCGATACATTAAGTATTTAAAACCCATAGCAATTGGTGAAAAGAGAATACCTTTAAAATCTGATTCTTTGTCTTTAACTGAAAAACAAAACAGTATATAACTTTATTGAAATAGCCTAATTTTTTGTGGACAAAATTTGAAACATGCTTTTAGATTAAAGATACTCAAGAGTTCTGAACAGAATAAATTCACACATTCACTGCTAGTTTAAAAACCATTCCAATTAAAAGATTAGTCTTTTCTTTGATACCAGACTCCATTCTAATAAGCAGACATTCTCAGAGTACTCCTCAAGAGAAGGGACTCTTACCACCCCTTGGTAAAACCACTGCATAGAAAAAAAAAACCCAATCCAAAACCCCAAAAAACCAAGGTACTCCTCTCTTATTCTTAGTAACTGTTAGACAAGACTTAGAACTGTTGGAGAGTGACTGTTTGTAAAGCACTAGTTCAGCAAAACAAAGGAGCAATTATTTGATTGGCATAGCCCGCTTTCAACACAGTATAAAATACTTTCTTACTATTACATGAATAGCTCCTGTTTTAGAGCACAAAACAAACCCAACTCATTCAGACTTTCAGCAAGTTATTCCCACAAGCCTGCTTGAGAAAGCTTCCCTTTGCTGACACACTGACTTTTCTCTAACTTCTTCACAACCTCTATTTCTCTAAGGGATTTTGTTTTGTTTTGGACAGAGCTCCTAGTTTAGCAGATCTGCTTCCTGAAAGACTCTAATTAACCCAGTAATACTACATCCTTGTCATGTCCATCTCTCAGGGAATTAATCTGTTACAAAGGTTGTTAACCCCCTGTTTGCAGTGTCTTGTATGTAATTTCTGGTTTCATACACAATAGTTGTGCTATCTGTTTTCAGGAGCTTATGCTTTGAATACTGTGCTTTCATTAGAAAACTTCTGCAAAAGCAGGAACATTTTGTACAAGTTGAGACAGTAGCGATACTATCCAGGGAGTGCTGAACAACGTGCTGAATTCTTCAGCTCAAGGATAGAACATTATGATGGGAAAAGCCAGGTTAGGTATATCTAATTAGACTAAGTGAAAAAAAATGAAAGGAACTCCTGTGGCATTTGGCTTACTAAATATGGTTGTAGGATGCAGAACAGGTACAACTGCTTTTGTTCTGAAAGTGCCAGCGAGCTTTGCTAAGAACTTTCCAGTATCTTGTCTGTAAACACAGTACAGATATCTGTGAGAATGACGCTTGGCTTAGTAGGGTTGATGATTTCCTTTATACTTTTGCCGTTTATCTTTAAACATGAATCAACCTCAGAGATTTCACAGAAGTTGTCTTTTTATGAGAAAGGCATAAAACAATCTCTTAGGTTCCATAACATCAGCACTTGGACAATCAAGATGGGTGTGGTGAAGCAGCCAGAGGGAAGGCATCTTCCCTGAGTCAAGTCTATTCTGGATGCTTGGCTTTTCTTGTCATCTACTTTGCTTGTAGATTTTGAGAGCAAGAGTTACCAATTAGCAAGATTAAAGAGCTATTAAATGTTGAGAAAGTAACTTTCATATGAATATGGTTTGCTATCATCCATTTGTCCAGTAGCACTTAAACTATTTTTTCCTTCACTGGGATTCAAAATCATGATTCAACTGCTGAAAACTCTTCTCTCATATGTAATTTTTTGCTTTTGGACTGGTGCATTAGTAGTGTGTTAGGATTCAACACAATCTGTTACTTGAAGATCTTAAACTTTTTTTTCCCCAGACTGTTGATATCTGAATTTAACACTGAAACACAGAGCTTGATGACTGCATTCTAAACCCACTGAAATCAGTGGCAGGACTGGTCATTATACATTATTTAACGTTTCCCTGAGATTTAGCAGTAAAGGTCAAAATTTAATCCTAAATCTTAATTCTGACCAAAGGGAATATTCCTCCAATCCCTTTACAGTGCTCGCCTGGTTCCTAATTAGCATAAGACCTAGAAGTCCATAATGAAACTATTTGTTGAAACTGCTTGGAGTGGGGGTTCAGCCTTTCAAACTAAAGTTAGCTCTATGCATATATTTGCAAGCAATTCCTGGGTAATCTTACAGTCCAGTGAGGCCTAGTTTTCCAGCTGTATGTTCTGTGTGGGCTTTTTTGAAGGAGGACAAGCTGTAGAATCTCCTTTATTATGGTCTGATCTTGTAGAACAACCTTTATTAATCAATATGTGATATTTGTGTTGTCCAAGTCAGTGTTTAAAACACTTAAGGGTATCGCTTTCTTAAATTGCTATATATACAATTTATATATATGTATGAATGTAGGGGCTTGTTCTTCCAGCCTTTGCTCTATGGAGCTATCTCACTTAAAAGAGGGATCTCCCTGTGTTCAGTGGGATGTCCAAAAAAACCTAAGATGGGTCGTATGATTCAGAACACTATATTGGAAAAAAAATTGTCCTGAAAGATGCATGCTTTTTTACAAATGCTTTATAAAAAAATATTAGCAATACTTATATTTTATTGATAGTTTTGGTTTCTATATCTTTTTAATGTCATGTGAGAATGCATAGAACAGAAGGAGCACATTATTGTGTCTGCACCAATACTAACATGACATATTTTATGTCACTATGCATCATATTAAAATAAAACAACTCACTGCCAATTCCATGCCAGTTAACGATTTTTGGAGAGGAGGGAGCTTAGGTGAATTATGGGAAGTTGGTTTCTTGTTTTATAGGTAGTGCTTATTATTTTGTTACTGCCTAAGTGACAGTGCTGTTTGAATTGTGTAGGTTGTAAGCCATAGTAGCTGAAAGAGTGCCACTGATGAAAATAAATACATTTGATGTAAGAAGTAAATTCAGCCTTGTATAGGGTATTTATTGCAGTGTTAAAATTTATGAATACAGTGCATTGTGCTTTTCTCAGAGAGGAAAACAGAAAGGTGGAAAGATTTGGAAGTTTCTGTCATTTGATAGTGAGGGTATAAAGATAAGATAGAATTCTCCAAAGGGGGAAACAAGTAGGGATGGACTCTCCAAAGACACTGAGAGGGTATACAAAACACTGCAGAGAAAGGAGTTGTAGTCCCATGCTGCTAGGTGAAGGCATCTATACTTTTTTCCTTGTATCCCTGGCAGGCTGCATTAGGTCCTTATCAAGAAGACTGAACATGGCTTTGCAAGAAAACAGGCTGTGTGGATTCTTCAGCTTTCACCTGTGTGTAAAATTGTAACACAGTTTCTGACATTTTGCCGAGCAGCAGCCCATCTAAAAACTGTGTCTAGAAGGAACAATGTGTGTTTGCAGTCTCAGCTTTGAGTGGGGTTGGCTGCTGATTGCATCACTCTTGGCAAATTCTAGGATGTATATAGTATGGCTCTGGAGTCCTGGAGTAGGAGCATAGAAATAGGCATCAGCAAGTTTAAGATGCTGATCTCCTGTTTAATTAATAAATTTCTTGCGAAGCTCCCTGTATAAAAGGGAGAGATGCAGGGAAAGAAAGATTTCCTAACTCAGAGCTCAGTAATAAAGACAAAATTTTCAAATTTGCTTGTTAAACTTCAGGGGTGCAGTACTAAGAAATTCTAGAGATCAGGACACATTAGGAAAGCCAGTAGGGTCCAGGGACTTGGGCATTAACAGGAAAGTCAGAAAATTTGAATTTTGCTCCCTGACTTCATAGATGACTTACTTTCAGCAAGTCACTTCATGTCTCTGTTTTCTCACATTAATGTGTTAGAACTGGGCATTGGGTTCACTGTCTGCTGAGCGTCTATCACAACAGGATCCTGCTATTTTTAATGGTAGTGGGTTCTGCTACAATATATACAAAATAGAGGAATAAATACAGAATGAGGCCCAGCCTTTGGGCACCAAAGTGTAAATAAAGTCAGATTTTTGGACTCCTGTGTGCACATTCTTAGGAATTAGGTTTCAGGATGAATGAATCTATTCATCTCTCACAGCCTTTTAGACGCTACTTACCTATGGAACTTTCCAGTATCCTCGGAAACTTGCAGGATGTTCTTGATTAAGATGAAGGTTTGTTTGGGGTTTTTTTTTGTGAATTCTTGTGCATGCAGCATATGGTTTCTAGTGCATGTTTAATATTGCTATACTTAAGTTGAAATGAGGAACAGGCATGCTGCACCATGTTGTTATTTGCCCTGAAGTGATTTAACAAATGTTTGAACAGCTGTTGCTGCGTAGACCCAGTTGATATAAGTGGTGGAATCATGAGAGCTGGTGTTTTGGTTGTTTACAGTGGAAAAGGATCAATGAAATAATTTTCTGCTTGGGTAAAGGAATCTATATAAATGTAATAGAGAGTTAATGTAATTTTTGATAAAATCTGTCAAATCCAGCTTTGCATGTATAGTGAGTTTGATTAAAGATGCACATTTCTGATCTTCCAGAAAAGGGGATAGGATTTTGGCTACTCCAACAGTCAAGACAGGACGATCGCCTTGGAGAACAGTCAGGTCAGTTGCTGAGCTTTATATTACTTAACAAAATTATTTCAGTTCCAGAAACAGTCTCTGAACTGTAATTCTAGGTGGACCAACAAAGTGATTGCCACAAAGATTGGTCATTTGTAGCAGAAAAACAACACTTCTGTAGATAGCACCATTTGCCAGGGAAAGGTTCTGCTCTGCACTAATATTAGCTTGCCAGTGAGTTTTAGTAGTAATGTGGTAGGGGAAAGAAATATAGTCTATATACAGTAATGAATAGTATTAAATGAACAGCTGGCATTCCTGGCATACCACAAACTCACCAAACAGGAAAAGAAAATAAAGGTAGACTATTTTAATGTGTTTAACTCCTAAAAATGGAAACCAGATATCTAGATGCCAAAGACCCCACTTGAACTTTCTGCTTGTGGTCTGACTTCTGATAAGAACTAATTTGTAAGGACAGATTTGACAGTGGGCAGCCACTGTGACAGTGGGCAGCCAGCGATAGTAGAGTCTGGGTTTTCGGCTTGCAGCAAAATGCACCAAATAGAGGCGCTGAATTTTAGCACAGTGATGATTTTTTAAAAAAATCTGAATGCTAATTTTGGTGCCTGAGTTGATTGTCTTTGAGTATCTGATTGCCAGGACTCAGGTTGGCCAGAGAGGACTCAAAAGGTTTAGTGGTCGCAAGCATGGCGAGTTGTTTGCAAGAAGTGTACATTTGTGGTCAGCAAACCTTGAAAGTCTTGGAGGTGCATAGGAACAGTGGTAATGTAGTGAATCCATCCTCATCCTGTTAGTATGTTCCTTCGTACTGCTGTTCTCACCAGGAAAGGCAAGTGTAGAAGAGTCTTAGGAAATAAGTTGCTTTCTTATGGGCTTAATGGAAGAGAAAGCTGAGGTGCAATGACAGGGAGCTGCTAGTGTTTATGCTGTACTTTGGATGATAAAGGAATTTAACATCTGCAGTGAAACACTTCTAAATATTTTGGAGTCCCCCACCTCCCACCCCTTTTGCCACTACAATGTGTTGCATTGCCCTGGCCTCTAAGCAGTTCCTCAGGCTTCTTACAAAGAAGAAAATATGTAGTGGAACATAAAAAGAATTTTCTTATATCAAGGAAAATGGTATACTGAGGTATGCTCATTGCTAGACTGATCTTACAAGAAAACAGTCCTTCCAGGAGAGCAAAGAGTGACTGAGAAGCAAGGAATGCTATGTGACAATAAAACATTCAGTAAAGTTTATATTGCTACTACCATAACTGAGACATGATATTTAAATAAAATAGCACTGCTTTTATGAGTGCACACTGTGATATGAGTTATCAACCAAAAAAAAAAGAGTTTAACTGGATTTTATTTCTTCTGAAGGATAAAAGCTGTCAGATTGTATACTGATAGCTGCAAGGGTATTCCGGGTAGCTGGTTACTTGAGAGTAAAATAAAGCAGTGGCTGTGGGTGTAGAGGCTTTTTGCTGCAGCTCCACTAGTGATATGCAATGTGTCTTCATATTTATTCTGCTTTGGAGGGCAAGCCATCATACTTTGACTTAGTTGTGTTTATCTCGGAAGCCTAGAAAGAGACATAGTCAAGGTATCCCCATGCTCATTGCCATGAAGGCAGGGCCATGGTGGATGTCAAGGTGGGCTTGAATACAGTCAGTGAGGAAGCTTGTGCTCTAAATCTCTTAATGGTATCCCACTTGGCTAATTTAAAATTGTCTATGTGTGCTCTTTTGTTCCTCCTTTTTGTAGTATAAGTAAATTCCAAATTGGAAACAGTGATATTTGACTTCACAGCTTTGACCATTGGCATTTTCAATCTGTGTTAAATATTTTTGTAATTTTCTTTTAATGTTGCCAGTCCAACCTTTTATGTTCCACCTTTTCATTGATGAAGGTATTTAAGATAAGTTGTTTTAATTAATACTTGGTATTTCTAATGAGCCACAAAACTGGTCACCTGAACAATCTGTGGAGAAATCAGTAATATTAAGGTACGTGGTGATCCACATGTCTTGATGAACTTTAATGGTAGCAATTTCAATAATTCTTTCACTGATAGACAAAAGCTGGCCTGCACATAATAAATCTGCCTTCAGGAAAAAATGAGAAGTAACAGACTGAAAAAAGCAGTTGTCTTAATTATGGTAATTATGTTAATTTAGACTTTAAATAATAGGAGACTTGCACTTTATATATTTAGTATTTGGTTAATTATGGGCATTAAAGGAAATGAGACATCTCAGAGACACAGATTCAATACAGCATTTAATGTAAGAAACACCTACCTCTCTCACAAACATACAGTGTCTTAACCATGGGAAAAAGAATCATATTTGCAGGTAAAGCACTGAAACCTATCAATTTAGAGTAGCTGAGGACCTGACCCGTAAGTCCACTGGAGACTGTACCTTCTGCTGTTTCCACCCTCTGAGCCAGTTGTCTTAGCTGGTATCCTATCAAGTGGTGTGAATCTTAGACTTATTGTACTGAATCTCCCTGGCAGGATTAGGGCAAGCTCAAGGCTATTTCCTTTAAAATCCAACTATGAACAGTCCTTTCTTTGCAGTGAAATGTCAAGTTTTTATGAATTCAGAAAGAAGAAAGTCATAATCCTGTGTGACTCTGTATATCTCGATGTGCCAAAGTATCCTGGAAATTACTGGGTTTTCTGCTCCATACATAGTAATGATATTAGCTCAGATAGTTTTGTATGCTTTCCAAAGCTTTGTTCTCAAACCAAGCAAAAGAATCTTCACATTCATGTTTCTTTCCTGCACAAAACATGATTGTTTAACTGTAATGTATAAACTCATTGGATACCTGACTGATTAAACATAGCAGATTCCATCCAGAAATCTTTATTTCCATAGTGAAAACACAGCCTTAGTTATAATTATAATTGTAATTATAAAATAGACTTAAAAGACATGTAGACATGGGGCTTAGGGACATGGTTTAGTGGTGGACTTGGTAGTGTTATGTTAACGGTTGGACTTGGTGGTCTTAAGGGTCTTTTCCAACCTAAATGATTTTACGATAGGTAACAGTGCCCTGAAGAAGAGAAGTGTAGCCATAATCCCCTAAACCCAAAAGCAGTTATTTGTGTATGCAATGGCTAGTTCCGTAGAGTAAGAGCTACACTATGGTTGCATTTCTGCTACTCACTGAAAACATCATTCATTTCTGATAGGCTTTTTTTTTTAAGTTTGTTTGGTTTGTTGTTGTTGGTTTTTTTTTTTAAAGTTTACTTTCTTTTTTACCTAGGCCAGCAACTGTCTTCTAAGCATCAACCTCATATAAGATACTTTCTGCATATGACATTAAAAGATGGTAATTGTTAGTATATTATTGCTCAAAGTCACAGTAGGTAGGTAGTACCTCAGCTCCTAGGAGTAGAGAAGTCAGGGGCTATAAAGAATGGTGTAGCTATTGAAAGGTGAAATGCAATTACCAGTGTCCCAGCTAAGAGATTCCTGACTTAAGTTTCATTTTTGGATGCTTGACTGACCATTATGTTGCATCTGACACTGCATATGAAAGGAGTTTCTTGTTATGGGAATGCCAATAGCAAACAAAAGAAAGTTGAATTGCCTTTGTCACTGCTGTGCTAAGAGCCAGACCACGTTTGGGGTTCATGCTGTACAGGAATTTAAGCTGAGACTCTCTATTGCCTTCAAAAACATTATTCATGTTTTTTCATCATTCATCATTTTCATCATATTTCATCATTCATCATTCATCATATTCATCAGCCTGGAGAAGAGAAGGCTCCAGGGAGATCTTATTGCGGCCTTCCAGTACCTAAAGGGGGCCTACAGGAGAGCTGGGGAAGGACTTTTTACTAGGGCATGTAGTGACAGGACGAGGGGGAATGGCTTCAAACTGGAAGAGGGCAGGTTTAGATTGAACATTAGGAAGAAGTTTTTCACTTTGAGGGTGGTAAGGCACTGGAACAGGTTGTCCAGAGAGGTTGTTGAGGCCCCATCCCTGGAGGTGTTCAAGGCCAGGCTGGATGTGGCCTTGGGCAGCCTGGTCTAGTGGGGGGTGTCCTTGCCTATGGCAGGGGGGTTGGAACTCGATCTTCAAGGTCCTTTCCAACCTAAAACATTCTATGATTCTATGTTCATAGCAAGTGTAAGTGAGGGGGCAATACATACTGACCCTAGAGAAAAGAGTGCATTGTGCAATAGGAAATAAAAAGAAAATAAGTTTAAAACCAGTTTGCTTTTCTAGCCTTGCCAGATGCATCAAGCAATTCACTCAGAATTTTTAAAATGCAGGGAAGATGTGGGTGCTGAGCTATTTTAACAACAATAGTCCAGAAGTTTAAAAAAAAAAAAAAGGAAAGAAAAAACTCCTATGTCAGTTTTCTCTGAAATGCTTTCAATAACCTTCGTGAGAAGGACGATGAGAACACTGAATCTGTGGTTGAATTAAGCAGGTACTTCATTCTAGCTATCTTGATATTTGATGGTACATTAGCCAGAAACATCAGTTAAGGAAAGAAAAGGAAATGTGTGAATCACAGCATTTGTTACTTTCAGGTTTGAAAGACTAACTTTTATAAGGTGTAAAGTAAGTAAAAAGTATGAATTGGAAATTGCTGGAAAGGACCCTAATTCATACGTCTTTTAATTGCTGTCTAATTATTTAGATGGCCCACTGTACCACCACTCCAGTTGAATATCGCAGAATCGTTAATTGATTTTATCCTCTCAACACTCCTATACAATACAATCTACTCTTGCAAACGATGAACTAAGAAAGTATGTGACTTAAATGACCAAAGTCACAGAAGAAATCTAGGTTTAAGCCAGCAATTGATCAGGTACTCTGAGACCATGCTCCAACAGGAGGACATGCCATGCAGGACATGTCCTGTGCTTGAAGTGCCATTGGTACCCACACTTCCAATTGGGCTTGGTCATCTCTTCAGTAGAAAGGCAACTTGAGACCTGCACTGCCTTTTCAGTGTCTTGCCTGGAAATGTATTTCATATTGTTCTTCTTTGGAGACATTGGTTTGGGTCAGGCTGTTATTGTAGTGGAGACAGGAGATACTATGTGCTGCAAGTTTTGAAGACTTTTCCAGCTATCTTTGAACTAGCTAGTTCCAACACTCTTTGCAATGTAGCCACAGCACCATGGAATACCAAACAGCTGGGGACTGCTTTCAAATACACCACTAATAGTGCCTGTGTTAATTTGGACTCACCTGGATGAGCTGCAGTTACTATAGCATAATATGCCCTCACAAATCGCTTTTAGGGAGGTGAAACTACAACAAATGAGGCTCAGATGCATGATCAGCTGTGCAGGAAAGCAGTAAGGAAGGTTTGTGCAGTGACTGAGCAGCTGCACAGCTGTGATGGTAGCAGAGGATGTCATTAATGTAATTCTCTACCCATACTACAACCTTTAGCTACCACACCAAGGCCAATGTTGCTTTACATCACTCTGCATCAACTGCTGCCTGATTTCCTGGAACATTCTTCCCCAGGCAAACCCCGCAGTTCTCCTCAGAGGGCTTCTCCATCACAGCCAGCTGCTATCTATCTTAGTCTCTAATCTGTGCTGTAAAGCAGGCCCATTTTCCGGGGAGTGTTTACTGAAAACACAGGAGCGTGCCTGGCTCTCTTAAGCGTACCTCCTGCTTCCCTCCCACTCCCTGGCAGCCAGTATGGCTGTGGAGGTCAGGCTGCAGGACTCTCCTACTGCCTTTGAGAGAGCATGGAGTAAAATCACCAGCCCGTAAGACCATTAACCCTGACAGGTTTACAGTTGCTTCCTCTGAGGTTCAGAGAGTTCATTATGCTTACAGCTAGTCAAAGTGGTTGACAGTAAAGCAAACAGTAACATGATTGAAATCTTCACTAGAGAGAAAACTGGTGCACTGACGGAAAGATTTGACATGTGAGAACACAGTGCAAGATCAAGGCTTTCAGTGAGATCAGTAGTTTAAAAATGACATCTCTAAAAAGTAGAAAAGAGATAATGAAAAGGGTCAAAAACAAGTAATAATGGATAATTATGAGGTTGATGTTACTAACATATGGCACTGGAGAGCTCAAAAGAAGAAACTGGATCTTGCTGTAGTGCTTAGTACTAGGCAAACCTTTAATGAAAAAGCACATTTGAAATGTTAACTTCCTTGTATTTGCTACTGTAGATTAATTATGGCTAAGACACAAATATTCTGTAGTTACACTCATATTTCTGTAGGCATGCACTAAGTTTTGGGAAGTAGAAACCATCTAGCGCTGCTTTCAGCAGCATTTCTGTCCCTATTTCCTGACAACTGGGATTGTGGCAAAATTAGGGACTTTGCTTGAGTAAAATATTTCTAGATTTCTTTGCAGCTTCTTCTGACCTAATCTACCCATTCCTATCCATCTTGACAGGTGACCTGTCTTATTCTAGGGCTGAGAAGAGCTATATTCTTTGTTTTTTTCCTTACTGCATGATAGATCGTCAACTGGTCTGACATGTTGCAAAGGGCACCCATCATCAGCATATGTCACACTGACTATACTTGGCCATTGTTTTTTACTTGGGACTTGAAGGGATTAGAAAGGAAATGGGCTGCCTGATATTTTTTTTTATTGATAACAACCCCCTTTATGGCTGGTGTTGTCACTAAAGCTCCACAGCTGTTGAAACTGTATTGTAATGGGGCTATATTAAGCCTGTGAAATGTAGGGTGGGAATTCATGTTTTAAAAGAGAGACTTTTAGGAGCCTACCCTACTCTTGTTAAAGCCAATGGGCATCCCTGCATGTCAGTTGAAGCGAGATAAGATTTCAAGTCAATCTTGTATTCTACGTGTTTTCCTGTGTGTCCAGAAATATCAGTTATCTCCACTCATGACTAGAGATCATGATAGCTGTTTGAATTTTTAGTCAAATAAGACAAATACACCTCCATTCTCTCTAGTTATATATTTATTCGGTAATCAACACTGCTTTGAAGTTCACAAACTCGTTCTTTGTTTCTTTAAATGTTTGACATAGAGATTAGGAGCAGTGATCTCAAATGAAGATGAAGAGCCACAAGAGGGGTCAGTCTCTCAGCCAGAATGGCCAGGAGCCATTCCGTAGTCCCACATGAATGCCAAGGCTGTTTTGCTGTACAGACCTGGTTGATGTCTGGTATTTTAATATGTTTGGGCACTAGCAGGATATTTTTGCCATATGGTAGTGTGTTTGTGTTTTCTATCCAATGATTCTGGTAACAAACGAGGAGACAACATATTTTCTGCTTAGCATTTTGTTTTCTTGTCAGCAGTTTAACACAATGAAGAATGCTTCTTCCAAAAAAATCTTAAAATGTGTTCAACTGTGGCCTGTCACAACTTTATTCCTCTGTGTTGTGTTTCTTGGCCTGCAGTGTGAATACAGATTAGTGTCTTGTCTGGGTTTCAGCTCTAAATTGCCCCAGTTAGGGAGTATCACAGCTTTTAGACATGTCTCTGGAAACAAAGAAAAGAAAACCCACTGCCCTTCTGCATGACTAAAGGAAAAATCTGATAATCTGTTTTGATTTGCTATAGATGTTAACAAAAGGCTCGAAGGAAGGAATGACAGCCATAGTGAAAGCTGGTATGAAACTCCAGAATATGGACACTTTTAGTTGAGAGCAACTAAGATAATTAAATATTGATCAAAATTTATATCAGAAGAACTAAGAAGCCTGGCTTTATGTACTGATCTATTAAAAAAGAGACATTTAGAAGCAATGTTGAGAAAAAGTATAATTTAAAAATGTAGTTACTTACAAAAAAAGATCACTGATCTGGAAATAAACTAGTTGTACTTAACTAGAAAGCAATTGCCAAGAAGTTTATTCCATGAATTAATTTTTATGCATTCTGTATTGGAAACTTATGCAATATAGCTGAACAGTTTGATCCTTTCTTGTCAGGACTTAGGATAATAAATGCCAAGAGCTTGGATGTGTATTTTTTTTATCCTCCCTAGAGGGTCTTTCAGAATTAAGAATTTTTGGCAACTCTTCTTTCCTTTCTGTTTGAAGCATGTTTAGAAAGATAAAATAGTAACATTTCAGTTAAAGAACAAAATGTCCAGAATTTATTTCACTCCTATTACTAAAATGGTTGGATCTTGAACAGGATGTTGGGAGAAAACTCATTTAACATTCCTGTCAACCTTGATAATGTTTGCTTCTCCTGCTGGTCTGTTCTATTTCTTATTTCTATGGTTTACAACATAATGAACTGATAGAGTCAGAATTACATATTACTTTAGACAGAGGAAACTTCCAATCGGGCAGAGCAAGCTACAAACTGCTCCACACCTCTGAAAACCAATGAACTTATTAAATGGTCCAGTATTTGTTATTTTGATTAACTCAGTTGAACATTTGCCCGTAATAACTGTGGAAGTCTTCGAAATGAAAATTTGTACATTATAAATTATATTGTTTGTATTCAATTTAATATGATTTTTTTATGAATTTTATATGAATTTATTATGAAAAAAGCCATTTTGTGGTTTGGCTTTCTGTTGCATTCAAATGCAGGGCTATGTATGGATTTACTGCACTTTTTCCAGAAGTTTATTAAATGGTTAGAAAACTCTTTATTCAAAACGAAATCACAGGTACCTTCCCAGGAAAGAAGGTTGTCTTCCACTTAACACTCAGTGTTTCCCATTCAAGTGGAGCATGAATCGTAAGGTTTGCCCTTGCTGTGGGATGATGAAAATACAGCAAAATGCTGACAGAGATTGAAAGCAATTTGTGAAATGGTTTGAAGTTTTATGAGGCGTTGGAAACGTTAAATATTTTATCATTGTTTGCTCTTTAGAGATCACTACATGTTCTAAGGGCTGTGGAACACTGTAAAGTCCACTGAGGTGGTGCTCACACACAGAGCTGGCTGCTTGCTCCATGCAGTCCTGTTCAAGGTGCAATTAGCAAGCTATGCGTGGAGCTGGGCATCTGGAGTCATCAGGCCCCACTGTGCTCCGTGCCTCTGTGGAATCCTGTTAGGTCCTGCTTCCTTCCTTCCTGCCCCTTCCACTTAGTAACAACTTTCTTTAGCTTACACGGGGCAAGAGCTGGATTTCTTTTCTTCTCTGGAATCAGTTTTTCGCTTAGGAAAAGAAACATTCCCTCACCCTCATCTGATGGTGTGCCTGAAGCAAAGTTGCATGATATGCTGATATGATTCATGTGTAGCATTTATTAGTGCAGGTAGGTAAGGAAGAGTTAAAAGTTTTTTCATTTCAATTTCATTGAATGGTGCATGAGTGTGAGGATGCTCAGATGCTTTTGTATATTTTGTATATATATTTTATTGTATAGCTTGGGTTTTCCCCTGAGATATGCATTATTTCAATTCCAAGATTTCAGATAAGCTCCAAGGAGAGAGGGCAGTTATTTTAGAGGGGTGAAAAAGATAGATGAATTTGCTTTATATCTTTGCTGTTCAAAATGGTACTTAAAAATCAAACTGTGAAAAATGCCAATAATAGACTCTCTGCTCTGTTATTCAGAGGTAAAAGATAAGCCTGTTGGCAACCATAAACCTATTTCAGCAGCTTCTGATGTGTCACAGACAAGTCTGCAAAGACATTTTGTAATATCACTGATAAAGATCATGTAGTATTGAACTGATATGCAAACACAGACTGAACTTGTGTGTGTCGTTGTGCCGTATGTATTCATCTAGATTTGTGAGCAACTGGAATGACAACTTTTCAAGAATTTCATAGTAAAGTAAGAGGATTTTATTGCTCATTAACTGTTTTCCAATTGTTCTTTTATTTTGGCTCTGGTTTGCATTTGCAGTGCATGAAAATGAATGAGATATTAGAAAAAATGTTTCTGACTCACCAACACAGCCATTACATGACAGAGTAGCAAATAACAAAAAGTGGTACAGCAATTGTGCTTGACTTCCTTTTTCACTGTCAGTGCCTTATTCTAGAATCCGTATGTTGTTACTGGCTGCTGATTAACTTATTCAGTGGTTATTTGAAAGTCAGCAAAGAAGGATTTTCTCTGAATCAAAAAACAATTATCAGTAATATAGGAGTGGATAGGATGGTGATGGGAGATGCTTTCTCCATTTGAACAGTAGCTCCAGTCTCCCAGAGCTCGCATTTAGTCCTCCTTAATGTTTTTAATTTACCAGCTGTTCTGCCCTCTTAGAAACATGGTGACTTTTCACATTTGGGTTAATAGTACCTTGGATGTAAATCTACTTTATAAACTGTGTGAATGTTGACATTCTTGACAATGCCTCCTCTTTGGTAGGACAGAATAGACTTTCACAAGAGAGAAAAGTAGGATCGTAAGGAAACAGAATAAAGCAGAGCAATAAACGAATGGTTTGCTAAGAAAATCTACCTAAAGTTTGAAAGTCTGAAACCAGCATCTTCTACTTTTTCCCTGCCTGGCACCCTTGCGAAGGGTCCTGTCTGCTAGAGCTTGTCATCTGTGACTGGTAGTGAACCCTGTGCCATCATCACCAAGAATCTGGGCTAGTTTTAATTGAATATTTGTGGCGTGTAATAAAATACAGGATAATTGGGTTGCTGTTTGTTGGGCAGAATTGGGTGAATCTGACAACACCCAATTAAGTGTTGTACAAGAGAGTAAGTGCTGTTGTCTGCATGAGATAGCACTGTGATTTAAGAAAAGAGGAATCCTGGTATGGAAGGAGCCTCTTGGGCACTGCCTCTGTTTGAGCTCAGAAGCAGGGATGGCTTATAAGGATTTGCAGTTTAAGGGGAGGAAATCTTTTCCCTGCTTTTCCAGCATCTTGCATAGGTCCTGTCTGTGTCTTCAACCCTAGCATCAAATTCAACTGCTAGGTCTTCTTTCAAAAAAGATTAGTGGAACTAATAATAGCTAAGTGCCCCTGTTAAGTCAAATCTGAGATGCTAAATATGTCTGTCAGAATTTTCCTGTAAGAATGCAAATTTACAGTAAATGCAACACTGAAAGCAGAAGTATTATTCACTAATACATTTCTGCACAGGTCAGCAGATAAAGCAGATACATTATGCAAGCCTGGCAGCAGAGATAGTCTGTCTCAGAGGCACTTTATTAATTTTCCAGGAATATAAATCAAGGTGATGTCATGTTGAATTAAGAATAAAATATTTTTGTTCTCATTTCCAGATTCTCAGTAATCATTAAGTACCATAAAAGGACTCTAAGGGTATTAGCTTTTTGACCCAGTATTCACCAACAGTAGATCCTGCCAACAGTGGGAATAGTCTTAATGACCAATTTGCAAGAGAAAGATTTATGTAATTTCATTACAGGCAGATTTTGTAGGATTTTTAACCTTGTGTCCTAAATGGAAGCTTTTACCCAGTTACTAAGAAAATAGTAAGACTGTCTGTGGTGCATGGGGAAATATAACACCTTAGAGAAATGGAGATGTGATTAGCTTCCGAATCTTGGTGTTTAATTTCTTCAAAATGGCATGTCATCTTGTGCTTGCATGCATTTCAAGGGATCCCTTCTCCTTCTGTAAGATTAGCAAATATGGGATGAGCAACAGCCTTTCAGAGTTGAGCTAGAAAGTAGATGTAAATGCACATGGTCAGATATATTCAACACATTCTAACTCCTTTTCATAGTTCCGCAGTTCCAGACTACTGAGTCTGCAAAGCACGCATTTGTTATACAATGGTTTGATTTTTTACCTTGCTCTGGGTGCCAGCTGGGAATAATCTGTTTAGCTTGATCCCTGGTGTGTCTTCGTATAGGAAAAGGAGGAAGCAAAAGGTAAAGAGGAGGTAATGCACTGCTGCTGTTGTGGACTGTACCTCTTACAGGGTCCTAATCTCAAAGGACAAACGTTGAGAACATCAAGCAACTTTAAGCTGACAAGAGAAATGCTTGGCAGTCCTCCTCCATCAGGAATCAGATATTTTTATATAACTGTCACAAGAGTTAACACATTGGTATGCCTCCTCTGCATAACTTTATCACATGACCCATCCTTAACTGAGTGGAAATGTCCCATTCTGGAAGAGAATTACTTTTCCTGTTCTACCTCAGCAGGGGCTACTCGTTGTCCTGGCTAGTGGGAGGAATAACAGAGATCATTTGCTTAAACTATTGTAAGAAGAATGCTATGTAACATCTGCAGAGACAGGTAGGACAGGAGCTGGGATCCCGTTAGATTCTTCAAGGGCTGGCACAGCACTCGACAGCTACCAATTTGAAGCAGTAGTGCTTCAAATCACTCAAAGACACAGTACTTTATCTAAGAAGCTGTAAGTCTTTTTAGTACTCCAAAAGTCTAGCTAAGAATTGGTTGAAATCAGAAAGGATGAAGTTATAAATTATTATTACTTCTTGTGTCTTACTGATGTTGTCAGAGTGAAATGTTCCTTGGATATTCTTAGATGAACATCTGTCCTTCAGGTTCATGAGAATTTGCTGTAGCTTCAAACTGAAGATTATGTTTGTTTGTTTTGGTTGTCATTCTATTTCTTCATAACCTTTAACAGGTCTATGATTATTTATTATATACCATCTCTCATCAAGAAGGGGCTTCTTTTAAAATAAGAATGCACCCACAAAGCTCTTCCCCAGAAAAAAAAAAAAGGTTTTTTTTCTATATTAAGTGGGGATAAGGAGGCAGAAAGTAATTAAAACAGTTGATGGTGCTTAGCTCTTTCAAAAAACCCCCAAACCTTCCATGATATTATATAGGTGCTTAGGATTAAATATTTACTTTCATTCAAGGTGTTTCAGTCTGAAACTTGTCTTTCTACAGCATCTACTATAGTGGCATCCTGTTGCATGAGTGTTACTCCCATATACCAATACCATAGGAATTTACATTATTAACAGCAATAGTAATAATAATAGTGTTTTTCAGGAGCAGGGTGCCCATGGAGCCATCCCATGCCAATGGTTCATTGCTGAGTGTTACAGAAACATACTCACTGCTGAATTGCACGTACAGCTATTGATAGCACCTTCAATCAAATTTAGGTATGCATATCTGAAAGTTTTAGCTAGAATAAAAAACTAACATTTTTTGAAAAAAGTAAGTGTATGTTGCTATGGAAATGGATGTGGCAAGACAGGCTAATTGGACAGCCAACATATTGCACAATGTGTGCATAGTGTTACCTAAATGCTGAGTCATGCTTACTATATGCCCATTCCTTTAAGAATTTTGTAGTAAGATGAGTCACATACCACTTAAGAAGTAACTGATCTTTAATAAGAGAATTTTTAATAATCTACTGCAATAAAGCTGGTCTGCAAAGGTAAAATATATTCCATTGAAGAATCTTCAGTGCCACTTCACTGAAATTCCAGAGTGTGACCACTTTTCATGACCTGCCTTATACCTGTGTCGTTTTTAACAGACTATTCTGTTAACATTGCCAACATAGGCTCAGTAAGGTAATAGGAAATAATTTTAATTTAAAATAAAAAAAGCGATGAAATCTCCAGGTGAGCTTTATAAAGACCATATTGCCAGTAAGTCCTGGGAAGATGACTGCATTTGCTTTACTTGATGGGAAATTAGAAATGTAGGACGTTCTCCTGAGACTTATCACAGTGCATTTGGCTTCCTGAATTTGAAGCAAACCCATACTGCTAGAGAAAATGCAGGGAGTGACTGGAACAGAATCAATGACTTAGCTAAATCGCTTAAACCAACATTCCTCTTTCACGTTAGAGCAAAACAATGTTACAGCTTGAGTTATACTAAATTGCTGCTTAATAAGGCCAGAAGTAAGTCATCTCTTTTCAGCTAATTCCTGTTCAGCTTCCCCAGCTATAAAACACTTATTAAAGAAAGTTTAGCAGCTGTGCTGCTCTCTGAGGCATGAAAAATCTTGATTAAGGTCTCTATACTGGAGTCAATGAAGCTTAAACCTTGATATACTGGGACACGTGGAGGGGCCAAACTAGCTTTATACTCCACAGTATCCTGCTGACCAATCTGCAGAGGACTGTTTGTTTTGGACTCGGAAAAGCAGCTTGCCAAACCTCCTGCCTATAAGATAAGCATCATGTTATCTGTGCCTATCTGCAAGGTTAAGAGCAACAAGCAAAAAGCTATGGTCACAGAAGAAAAGGGCAGGATAGTTTAAGCAACCTTTGAGTTGCTTCTGGCATTCCTGCTTTGAGAAAGAAGAATGTGTCAGTTTGGGGGACAAGAGCACCTTTAAGTTTTTTAGACATCAGATGTTGGATTTTAGGAATACGTTTCAGCGGCCTATTATAGTTGCCATAATAGCTCTAAGGAAAGCTGTGCCTCCCAGTATTTTTTAAATCACCACTTGAAATATACTTGAATTATAATGCATTAAAAGTGTTAATGCAAGGTGGTTAGTGATTGATGCAAATTGCTTATGTTGATGAGTCAAGTTTTACTCTGAGTGACACAGGTGAAACTCTTAATAAATTAATTATCCTTCATGGACATAGTCTGGTCTTTCACTTATGTAACAGGACAAAGTTTAGCACAGTATTAATATTAGCAGGGCTAATTGGTAGGGCTATTTTCATTGTCAATCAGAATGTTTCTCATTAGGACTTAAATCTTAATTTTTACTTAAAGCTTTTCTAACCCAGACGACAGGTTTGTTGGAATAAATATCTGGTATTCCTGGACCAGATTCTGTACTCAACTATGCAATATAACTCCACAGACAAGAAAGGACAAGCAAAAATGAGTGGGAATGACACAAGTGGGGTTATACTTGTTTATATAACTACTGGCAGTGGATCACTGATCAGCCTGACTTTATGGTGTTCTCCATGCAGTTCATTAGCCCTGCTCCAAGTCAGCCTGATCATATCGTATCAACCTGTTTCCATCATGGGTGTCAGAATTGGAAAATTTTACCCTCTGTAATGTGTAAACCTTCCAGCCCTTTGGGAGAGGATGTGTCTCCAGGTGTCATGGGTGTTAGTGACTTGAAAGACTTTTCCAAGAAGCTTCAGGGAAGTAATTCAGATGTGTGAAGTTTCTGAGTCCTATTGTCTTCAGCAGCTCTCTTGAGATTTGGCTTTCCTGGTGCTGAAGCCTCTTCTGTTGTCTGAGTTGGGGAGCTGAGGAATGAAGATCTGACATACTCCTAGAATCATTCCTTCCATTTGATTTTTCCCTTTAGATGTTTCTGCAAATAAATTATAACTTGGCCTCATTATATCATTGTACCTGCCTCAATTCAATGCATTTATGTCTAGAATGAATAATAATGGATAAATGAACATTTTTTCATCCTGAAACCTAAGAAATTACTAGTTACGTCACCTGCTAGAATATATCTTCCGTAATTCTTAACCATTATTTTCATAGACAGATACAACTGCAAAGGCATTGCAATGGACAGGATATAGACAAAGGTAAAATGGCATCCACGGCATAAGCTCCGAACACATTTGTTATTTGCATGCAGACTATTAGTATGTGCAGATTTTTCTCCTGGTTTTGTTTTTAATTGCTTTAATTAGTATACATTGCCTTTTAATTTTTTGTGTCTCTCTTAGAAGTATTGATTCCATTGTATATAAAGCGGTTTGAATAGTATCATGTGACTGAAAGAACTAAAACTAGCACAAAGTTAGTGTGCTAGCTGCTACAGATACAATGGTATTGCAGTTACAGTATTAACTGAGTTTTGATTCCTGCATTTTTAATGTTTTTTTTATTCTTGGGTAAGATGTACAGGACTTTGAATTAGATCTGAAAAATGGGGAAAAAGCTTCATGTAGAGTTTATTTTTTGCTTTTGCTCAGTTTTGTTTGTCAGTCTTTGCAACAAATGAAATATATTTAGGTGCTTTTGCATTTGTTTTTATTTTTTACTTACCTTGGAAAATATTATAAAGTACATTCCTACAGGTAACAAACTTTTGTAAATGTTCTGATGAAAAGTATCTAAAATATTTTTTGATTTTTTCATTGGTAAGTGAAAACTTTTCTCATCTGTTAAATTTCATAAAATTTAAGATTAAAAAAAAAACCTGAAACATCAAGATTAATCTGGAAGAGATTTCATCTGTAGGGTAAGCCTAGAACCTCTTTGTGTAACTCCCACTCATCAGCTGCTATTGCAAAATATCTTAGAAAGGAAAGAAGTGATAGTAGCTGGACCATGGCCACCTGAGCAAAACGCTGATTGGGAGATTACAGTTATAGGATCAAGAATCATGTAAAAACAGTTTTTATGATTAATGAAGATTGGTTAATGAGTAACTGGCAAAGAACAGTTCACACCTCTCTATTGTGGTTATTTAGATGTAATTGGCTTTAGTGAAATCACATGGCTATTGTATTTTATTTGTTTAACCTTGTCTGATTTACTAAAAATCACTTGCGTGTTTTTACAAGTTTGTTTCTTTTTTTATTAAAGCAGAGAGGCTGAGTCATTGTCCTTAATCCATCTGTACACAGACAGTCTCTGATGCGCATGCCAGCATCCATATTTAGGGAAAGGTTCAGAAAGAATGAGACTATATGTTTCTGTGAGTGTAAATGGCAGCAAATTCAGGCCTTTGGTGTCATGCTCTGCATAACAATTTTTTCTGATAATGTTCTAATTACAAAGTGTTTCAATGTATTGTCTTGGTGTTATGGTATAAAAGGTTCAAGGCACTATTGGTTTTAAATGTCTTTCAGAAGTTTGGTATTACTGCTGATAGCAATGTCAAAGCATGGCTTTATGAAAGAAAAGATGTCTTCCTCTGGACTGTCAGCCTGCTAAGTGCTTGTGCGTTTTGGTTCAACCATACATTCTGAAACGCTGCAGAACAGTGTGTTCCTTGACAGCTTTTGTGAATGAAGTCTGCAGCAAAAGCAAATGCTTGTAATGGTTAGCTAGGTAACTTTTGTCCTGGCCATCCCTTTACTCTAACTGTATTTGTTGAGTTTTTTGCTGATGTCTATTTGGTGATTTGCTGTTTTCACACATAGAAGTCTGATAGATCATCTTACTTGCAAAAGTCATCAGTAGTTAGAGATCAGGATAAACTAGCAGTTCTGCAGTTGCAACTCATAAGGCATATAGTCACATTTTCATGTATTTACTGATCCAGCTACTCTGTACTTTGACTACAAATGAATTCCACCAAGGATGCACTTTCCCAGCTGTATCTACCTGCATCGAAGCAAAAGCTAACAAAGAAAAAAATAATTTAAAGAGATCCACCATAAAAAGGTCAGGCAATTCAGTTAGAAAGCAATTTTTAAGTGCACATTGCAATAATTAAAGACACAATGCTTAAAGACATAATACAGAAGAGCTTACAAACAATTAGCTTTAATTTATTTCCTGGAAGAGAAATCTAATATTCTAAGCTGGTTTGGCAGACATATGAATATCATCATTTCACTCTTTCTCTTCCATGATGTCTCTTCCTTCTTCCCCTTCTCCAAATGTGACAGAGGACTTAAGTTATTTCCAAGGACTCCAAACAGTCTACTGTAAAATAATAACTAGCTTTTTGTTTTGTAATTTTGTTATCAGTATATTTTGTAAACAAATAAGTAGTTTTGTGGTTAGCTGGAGAAACCAAGCTTAAATTATCTCCCAATTATAGTCTAACATGAACATAAATTGATAGCCCAGATCTTTTAGCCGTAACGTTCACTGTTTTATAGTGAGGATAAATTCTGTTGGCTAGAATGGACTTAAATGTCCTCTGTATGTAAAATGTATCCTCTGTGTTCACAGGCTCATGAACATGTATCACAGTAGGTCATAAAATATATCACAGATCATCTTCTTTTCCTTTTTCCTTTCCATCTTCTTTCTTTGTAGTTTGCTGTCATTTCTTGCTATACTATTTGTTTAATGTCTTGCACAGTCATCAGAATTGAAGCATTTCCACTGCAAAGTACTACCACACTATTGCTCCCATATAAACAGATAGTAATATTAAATATGATTGATAATAGACAGGTAGAATTGGAAATGTAAGCTACTGTGTTAAAGTGTTATGTGTTATGAAGTAATGACATCCTCTTTCCATAAAAAGTATTTTCCTTTTATGGTAGACTGAAAAGTTTCTGAAGAGCCTCACATCACCATCTATAGTCATGGGTACATGAGTATGTGTTTTTCCAGTTACGGCTGTACCCAGAAAATGTAGATGGAACACAAAAGTTAATGCATAGGTTTCACTAGAAAAAGTAGATGTAAAAAGCAGTACCTCCTTTTTGATACTTCTGTTTCTTCTCTGTCAACAGTTTGTATGTACTTAGACGAGAAAAACAAGTTATTACTTCAAAAACATGTTATTCAAAGGAACGGTGTGTGGAGGTGAGACAGACTTAGCGTTTACCTATTCATCACATAGTTTTCAGCTCCAGTCTGAATTTCAGTCTTTGCAGATATCTGGAAGACAGAAATAAAAATTTAAAACTCAAATCTCCCAAGAAGATAGAGCAGTAGTAGGTGAGAATCAGTAAAATGCTGAAGCCAGGACTTTGAATATCAGTGTTCCTTGCTTAAGACACTTAGATGGTGATTGATTGTCCAATGATCAGATTGCTGTAAAACATGTTAAACTGTGCATCCAAGCTCTTTAAGCATGCAAAATAATCACATATTTTTGAAGTTTTACTACTTGAGGTACACTGATATTAGCTATTACCAGCAACAATAGATTTACCTGCCTTATATAAGCAAAGAGAAGCTACAGCAGGCATAGTGACATAATTGCCTTAGGTCTGTAATTTTTTTGTTAGTCTAAAATGTAATTTACTGACCCTTTTCCACAAGTATATTTAAGCTTTTTAGGTAACAGTTCAGGCAAGTAATAACAGAATTTTTGTGGTCTGATGTGAAGGAATTTTTTTAGCACTGACATCAGTAAACCAGGAATAGTTTGTTTTCAGTGGAAAATGTGGCACATTTAGTTTAAAGATTGTCAGGGAATTGCTTTCTTATCTCTCCTAACTATTTTCCTGTGCATAGGACCTAAAAAGAAAGAGAGTTGGTATCCTAGCATTTATATTCATCTGGGATATTGTGTTTGCGGTCATACAGATCTTAAAACATTAATGTAGAAAGAAATAAAAAAATCAAATATTATTTATTATTCTAGGAGCTGCAGCTGTCACTATCTTTCATTTAATAAATACTGTCCACAATAAACTTACACCTTTAGGGTGAACCTGCAGGACAGAGGAAAACTAAAAGATAACTTGAAGAATAATGAACTTAGAGATTGCACACAAGTTCATGTAAACACCAAGCTGGACTGGTCCAGTTCCTACTAGAAAACACCTGTTTCAGGCTGGAGAATGCAGTATCCACTGGAGAGATATGAACTTAACTACCAAGCAGGCACAATTAACAAATGCATTTTCCATACATCAGGAAATCTATTGCCAAGGTGTCTAAAACAAGAAACTGAAATTTGTGCTTACTGTAAGTGCCATGAGGACTGAAAAGTACCTGTTAGCACTGTTCTGTTTCTGTGACATCCCACAGTTGTTTTTTCAGCCCACGCTGTTCTCTGCTACTGTACTCATGCAGGCAAAGGGGGAAGAAGTGTGAATAAAACTGGATATAGCTAAGAGACCTGCTCCCAATTAGACCAGAGTAAAACTAATTTACCTGGTGTATTTATAATTTGCACTGAATTCATTACAGAGACTAATGAAGACATATGCATTCAAATGATTTCTCCTAGGGCTGATTTAAGAAAGCAATTTGAAGCTAGGTTTAGAGGGGAAACAAAAAAGTAATGCCTAATTCAGTACAGTATTCTGTATTATAAAGATTTCCGTGATAATTTGTTCTCTGCAGACTAGTATGTGCAGACCTCCCCGTTGCTTGTCATCTCCTTTGTTACACTCAACTCTTAAATAATTTTCCATAATTCTGCAGCACAAATGGTTTGGTCATCAGCCAGGTACATCCTTCTGTGTAAACTAGAGTATATAATAATAGACAGAAGGAGGATTACATTTATCATTGGTGTCTCCACTGAGTTTAATAGATTGACCTCAGTGACTTTTTCCATGGCAGGAGATAAAGAAACTATATATGAATAAAAGGTTATTTGATCAGTGAAATGTTTTTAAAGTAAGCTGTACTTGATGGCTCCTTCAGTCTTGGATTGGTACCTCCACAGCTGCATGAACTGCATTTCTCTGGTTTACTCTTCCTCCTCAGAAATATGGTGAAAGTTTTGAGTGTGGGGATGTGAGAATATAAAGGTTATGATCATCATCTGCAATAGTGCAGCTTTGCTGAAGAGGGTACTTCATATTTGTTAACAGTAGTTTAAGATCAGTTACCGCACCTAAACAGTGCCATCCTACCTTCTGGAGAGGTCCCCAAAGGTAGCGTGCTGTAATTCTGCTGCATAGCACAAATTAGCAGAAGTGCAATGAATCTAAATGTTTGGCGCTCTGAGGTACAGCGTTGAGCTGTAAGCAGTTTCTGTTAGAACAGTGTGTACAGGGTAGCTTGCTCTTAAGAGAGAAGGTTGTCCCAAGAGAGCCATTAATAATATAACCCATAAACTAGGAGTGGGGAGAAGAAAAGGTGTGCTTAAGGGCTAATTAGATCTCTGGTAGGTTGTGCACTTACCGCTCATATTACTGTATAACAAGACGAGCAAGTGAATGTGCTAGTGGCTATACATTCGTGAAGGATGTATATGGCACATGCCTAAGGAACTCCCTAATGCCTTACAGGCATTCAGCGCATACTGTTGTGAATGCTATAATATAACCATGAATTACAGGAATTGGTAGTGCTAAGCTGTTGTTGTTCTTACTACTATTCTGCTAAATCTAGCAACTGGATCAAGATTGCATTCTTATGTTTCAAAAGCATCTAAGCATCTGTCACACATTGTTTGTACTTACTGCCACAAGCTGAATTTTGAATCAGAAGCCAGATGGATGGTTTCAGATCTTACTTTAATCCACACTAGGCATCCAGTCTTACAGCAGAAATATGCTATTGCAAAGAAACCAAATGCTTTAGGGGATTCTACGTTATGTACAGGGTTAACAGGAAAGCAGCAGGCCTAATTTATGTGTGGTACAGGAGTTGCCAGAGCAGCAGAAATACTGTTTTCTTTCAATGATTAATGTGCTCAATAAAAGTGTAGCATCTGCTGCCAGTTTTCATTAACAAATAAATGAAAAACAAACCCACGTGGTAGGCAGTGTGTCTGGGGACAGCTTAAACAGGACTGAGCTGCATTAGATTTCAGTTATTTTCTTTAGCACAGTGTGGAGCACTTTCTTGTTTATACGATAAACACATGGGATTGAAGTGATCTGTTGTAGCACACAGGAGTGGTTGCCAACTCATAACATTCTGCAGAATGCAAAAATTCCATAGCTGCTCCCTTGGGAGTCATAGGCTGCAATCTTCTTGCATGTTGGTTTTAGTGTAAATAACAGTTAAATCATCAGAACAGACAAGCTGCCAGTAAAACTTTGAATGAAGTATTAGCTAGTTCATATTCCTTCCTTCATAACACAAGTTCAGCAGACTCAGCTCAGTCCTTCTACTGATTCAGGAGACGTGGTATTTCACACCACATTAATACAAGTAATGCATAAATGTAAGACTGCAAATGTGTGCTTTTTTAGATTCCTCAATGCAATAGATAATTTTATTTTTAGCCTTATTTTCTATGGAAACAGCGTTTATTTGATCATGCTGTCTTTCTCTTCCACCTTTTGTCCTTATAACTTTTGAACTGTATTGATCAGTTCCACCCTCTCTGACAAGGAGAAGAAGGGAAGGAGGGTTGATGTACAACAGTGTCTCACCGCAGGGGAAGGTCACAGTGCCTACTAGAGATATTACAGAATCCACACAGCAGAGAACCATTGTATGTCATCCTCATGGAAGTTTTGATCAAAAACTGCTGACTTGTATCCATAAAATTGTAAGAAGCCCATCTTTCTCTGCTCTGGTGCTGCTAAAACTGCTTTCTTTCATGGAAGTTTGAGAGCGAGGAGATCTCAGACGGGGTGCGACTGTATCTGTGACAAGAACTTCACTGAATCAGTCTCAGGATGTGTAACAATTGGAATATTGCTTTCAGCATTTCCAGACAGTTGTTTCAGGCTCTTTTGTATAGAAATTAAGTTGTTTTAAACAAATAAGCAGAGACTATTTCCAGCAATAATGCAACTGTCCTTCAGGCACGTGGAAGCTTAACAATCTCCAGAGCTATCTGTTTGCGTATTTGCAAAATACAACTTATTAATTCATAGTGGAAATACATGACAGAATGGCAAAAACATTTCAGTACTAAAAACAAAAGATACAAAAGCATCGTGACCTGAGAAAGGGAACAGAGCAGTCCCTGCAGGTTATATGATGAGGGACAAGGATGTCTTTGAGCATGTAAGGTATTTGTTACCCAGTGAGCACTCTAAGCTTAATGGTGGTACAGAGAAACTAGCTGTACCTTCAGCTGTACCTGTGAGCTATGCTGAAACCAGGGAAACCTTCCCTATAAATGTTAGACAGGAGACCAATTCATCTGCACTGCTATTCCCATAAAATCAGCCTCTCCCAATTATCTTCTCTGCAAAGAGCAAAATATCTCCAGATATAAAACAATAAGCTAGATTTCAACAATCACAAACGCTAAGCTACCATGCATCAAAAAGTATGTACATACCAAATAGATGGGATTAGATTTACAGTTTTCCTGTATGTGACTTTGGTGTTTAGTACAAAGTTGGTACTCGGGTAACTTGTACAGTCACACACTGAAGAGAATTTCATGTTACTGAGAACAGAACCTAGTCCTCAGTCATGATGTGCTATAAATATTATCACTGTGCAAATGCGATTATTTGCTAATGAACAGGCATCCCTCTATAGTTTAATTGCATCACACTTTTCAATATTATATTCTTTCTATGGCGATTATGTTCTCTGTCTAACATGAGTCATCAGACTCTTCAGGTATGTACACTGTGTGCTATGCAGAGTGATGCATTGAGCAGGTGTGGCAAAGGACAGGGCAGTTCAGGTAAAAGGAAATTGAAATGTATTTTCAAAAAGAATGTACAAATACCTTAGTGTTTGATTTCCAGGGTGGTGATTAATTGCAAACTGTAAGATAAGAACATACGGGACAAATAAGAGCAATAGCCGCTTGTTATATCATGTAGTAGAGTCACCTCTGGTTTAAGCTGGCCTTTGGTGGCATGAACCAGAAAACAGGGACTCTGGCAGTTTAAAGAGAAGCAAAACCCTAAACTCCCTCTCTCTGGTGAATTCTTGGGGCTGGCAAGCTATATGCAGAGATGCTGATCTCAGCAGTCTGCGTGGGCTGAGATTTTCTGGCCCTCTGTGAGGCCATTAAATTGTTACCCCTATGATATCTGATGCTGAAAATTAAAATATGGCCTGCCCACATGAACATGCAGATGATACCCATGCTAAAGCTGATCCTACTCATTTACTTGTATTTGCTTGTGCTAGAGAGCAAATCTTGGCTTGCGTGTGCATTCTGGGTTCATGGAATACGGAGTGACTGTATTTAAACCCTGAACTCAGATGCCAGCAATGTGATCTGCAGGCTCAGGGCATGCAGTGTGTCATCAGACTTTGTCCAGCTTATACTTGAGCTAGGCTAAAGAGCAAAAGAAATTTGGAGCTTTTACCTCTTTCCTTTGTATTTGTAAAATCGTTGTACGCTTTGGTACAACTTGCAGTTCCAGCTAAAAGCTGTAAAAGTTGCTGTGTTCCAGGTCATAAATTGGGGTGAGATGGCAGTGCTGTGTGATGAGGCTTGCATAATACCCACGCAGTTTATATCTGACTCAGGGCTTTGCTATTAATTCTTCACTTTTGTGAACACAAAATTCACATCCTGGGTTTTTTTTCCACTCTCTGAAGAACACCTCCTATTACATGCCACAAGCAGAAGTCTCAGTATAAATTTCCTCGAGATGTAACGCAGTGAAGCAAGTTCATCTCTGAAATAAGGTTATGCATTTCCCCATTACCCAGTGCCTCACATCACTGGAAAATGAAATGAGTTCCTAGCCTGAACGTTCCTGCTGTTATCTAACTCTCACTGTACTTCATGTCAATTATTAACATCAGCAATGATAGAAATCTTAACACATGTTAAGAAAACAGGACTCCTACATAATTTTTGTTAATCTGTATTATTTTGCCCTGTGATCTTTGTTTTGGAGGCTACCTTTCTCCATCTCCTTTTCCAATGTACTCTCACAATGGAGGGTTTTGGGCTGATATATTGCTTTCAGTCTTTGGAGGACATGGTGCAAAAGCTGTTTACTATCTCTTTCTCCCTCCAGCCAAAGATCTTGTTCATCATATGTGAGCCTTCTGTTTATGAGTTAATTTTACCCATTAATACCACAAAGACTTTAACAAGACAGTAGACACCACTAAATGACTTAGCTGAACTCTCAGGTCAGAACATATTTATATATACTAAGGAAGTCACAAAATATCTGCCTTAAGTGTGAAAAGTGTTATTTATGTTGGCTCACTTAATGTTTTTTTCAGTAAATTTTAGACCCAGTGATGCTCCTTTGATTTTTCTCAAGGTAATAAATAATGCAGTGTAAAACCTGCTAACAAAGTGACCAGTCCAGTTTTGTAAAGCTTGGGGCTGGGGGGCACACGGATGGATGTACATTCCAGGCACTTGAAATGAAGCATGAATACAAGGGGCTGATTTGGCTTTAGTCTACATCCAATGGAGGTTTGAAACAGTACATGATGACCAGAAAGTACTTAGGATTCTCCAGCTGGGAAGGCTGAATATCTATCCAGTCCCCAGGAAACACTAATCTTGGTACAGCTTGCGTATTGGGGATGGAGGAAAATGTGACTAGAGACATGTCTTTCTGCTATTTCTTTTCAGAGACTACAGTTTTAAGCTTTGCCATCTGGCAAGTGTCAAAGCAGATTTCCATCTCCTTTAACCTTCTCCAGGTTTAGGTCTTAGGAAAGAGATTGAGAGCGCCATGGATTGCCTCTTGACAGCCTCACTATCCCTGCCTTTGTCCAACAGAAAATGGTTACACCCTGAATCTGTCTCAGGAGGAGTTTGCGGAGTGAAAAGAGTGCAGGACTGAGCTGACAGTATGCGGGCTTCTCAACAGGATAAACGGTGATAGTACCAGTACTGTGTAATCCCACCCCCATGTTTTTTCACTATCATAATGTAATTGCATATGTGTAAATGGCATCATATGTGTCTCCTTTCTTTGTGTAATTGAACATTGCTAGGTACCTGCGACAATGAAATATAGAATCAGCTAGAAAAAAAAAAAACAAAACATAACAGAAACTTTTACAGCTGAAGTTTCCTGAGCTTCATGGAGCCATATCAGAAGAGCTGTTTTAGCATTGCAGGTGTGAGCTAGTGGTTTATTCTGAAGAATCACAGCCTGTTACTTTTTCTCTTTTCCTTTCTCAACTAGAAGAAAGCTGCCAGGACTAATCCATAGATGTGAATGTACTCATCTTTCTCTGCAGGAAAACTGATCTCTGAATCAGAATTCTGAGAGAAGTCAGCTAAATGTCAACAAGGCCGTAGGTTGCATCTGTACAGGCCATACGTTACAAGAAGCAGTAGCATTAAACAGTACCAGAATGAGTCTGTGATCCAGGCATGTAGAAGTGCTACTTTTAAATTCCTAGGACTTACAAAATTGCAGAGCCTGCTTGGATTAGAGAGCAGTATAGGACAGTCATGAAAATAGAGCTCCTTTTTTTAGTCATTGGTATGTTTTATCTTTTCAGCTGTAAGGTGATTCAGTCTGGAAGTTCTTTGCTTTATTTCACACCAAATCACATTAAGTGTGTAGAAACTTTATAAAATCAAGAGCATCTAATTGGATAGTTATTTTGAATGCAGAGGTCTTAGAACAGATTCCCTCAATAAACTTTAGGAGAGTAGGACAAATTCCTACTTAGAAAGAGAAGAGGCAGTGTTAAGTTCTGAGAGACAAAATGAGCTAGCAAACCATCTGTTGAACACAGAACATCAGAATAGTATATTGCATTTTCTTTTGTGTTAACTGTGGCTAGCTGCTGAACTACATAGCATGCAACAGATAAAATATCTGCCACCACTTCCTTGAACCCGTTTTCAAATTCTGTGGTTTGTAGAGCTCTCTGTGTTGGTATCTAGCTTCGCTGAGCTCCTTGGCCAAGGACTGAATGAAGCTTACTCTGTTTAGGATGCTGTGCAATGCCAGGTACTCTGGATATTGTGTTGTTTCACAGTGTGTTCTTTCATGTTCACAGGCAGAGGGAAAATTGATTGCTAGGTGTGAGCATAAGGTCAACGAATGTGGTAGCTCTTCTCCCCCTGTAGCATTGCTTGTCTTTACCCAAGTTACAAATACAAATACATCTCATCCAGAGATGCGCATATCACCAGTGCACTGGCCTCTAGGAGGGGTTTAGCACTCACCCAAGTCCTGCCAACACAAGTACTGCAATGTTTTGATGCTATCTGAATGTCCCCCATTAGGATTGTCTTAGCCCAGCCATTGATAATTTGCTGCAGGATCAAAACACACAGTGCTAAGCACAAATAATTTTGGAAGAATTGATGCATTTGGGGTGGATATCAAGTATGAGATCCTGATTATATGAGAAATGTTGTTGATTATTCTGTTGTGCAATCACTGGACTCTTTTCTGATGCCAGGAGCAGTTCTTTGTGTTTCAGGTCAAATACTTTCTCAGAAACAAGCCCAAAAATGACAAAAAAATAGACCTTGAAATCAGAAAGAAATAATTTTTTATTTTGCAATGCACTACAGTTGTGAGAGAGAAAGATGTTGAGAAGCAGTTGTCATAAAAGTACTGTTAGAAATTTTCTCTTTAGTACACAGGATTTATGATGAAACTAATCACACGGATTTCAAGAATAATTCCAGAAGGTATTCTCCTGGAACAAGAGAGTTTTTATTTTAGAAAATTCAATTCAAAAAAGAAATTATCTTAATATGTGAATTACTATGAGTTATGCAGTGATATACCAGTATCAAAGCTCTTAGCTGACTTTGGACAGATCACTGTGAGAATTCAGCAGATATATTACTTTAGTGAGCTGAAAAGTATGCTATTAAGACATGTGGTATGTATTAGCTTTCTATATAATTTTGTAGTTCTGGTATCAGTTATATAGGAGCATGGGTGGATATTATCACCATTCCAAAATGGGGTACCTGAGACGCAGTCTTGTTTGTCTTGAACTGTTGCACAGCGATGGCAGAATTGGAAATTGTACCTGCAGCTAACTCTCAGTTTATTCCTCCTTCAAGTCTCCAGAATACATGATAACGTTGTCATCCCTAACTCATCAGTGCTATAAAAGGCACATGTGGTGACATGATGAATTTCCAATAGACTTGAAGAAGTATTAAGGCCAGTGATTTGGGGATTATTCATCTGGAGTATAGTTATTATCTATCATCTGTGCTTAAGGAAGGAGACTAAAATGGGAATAGGCAGAGAGAATCATTACTAAAATGATCGAGGAATTGGAGGGTTTCATCTTAGCTTAACAGACAGAAACATGTTTAATTAAGCAAAACAAAGGCAGTGTAGGGGCCAACAGATAATGTTGGCACAAGAACCAAAAGATATAGGTTGGCCAAGAATAAATCTGGAATGGAATTTTTATATAAGGTCAATTAGAGCAAAGAAATTCTGGAATAGTCTTTAAAGAGGAGTAGTGAGAGGGAAAAATAATCTGATTTTAAGAGGGAACATAACACTTTTATGAAAGGACAAAATTATGCAGTGCCATAAAAGGCAACTGTACTCAGTTACTCAGGTCATCACCTTGCAGTTAGTGTTCCTATAATTCTAAATTTCTATGTACCATTTGAAAGCATGAACACAATTATTACCGCTCTCAGGCAAGAATTTCATTATTATAGAACTGGGTTGTTTCTTGCCCTAGACACAGTGCTATCACAATTTTTGCCAGATTGCTCATGGTAGGTATTGGTTAATCAAGAATTGGCACGGAGGCCTATGCTGTTGTAGCTGCTACAGCATATGGGACATATATCTGGAAACTGCAGTCCTGCATCATCTGCTACTGTGGGTCGTGTAGCACTGCATGGACAGGAGCAAAACAGGTGAGCTAATGATACTGCCATGGACTTGCCTTATTTTTTGCCTTTTTTTTATAATTAATGTTTACAACAAACTTAAATCTATGCTGTCATTAGTGCCTGCTGTTATACTAAGGCGTTATTACCTTTCTGTAAGGTGTTTCTTGAAATACTATGCTGCCCTCTTGAGGTTGCATAATATGTGTTTTGGGTTTGGGGTTTGTTAGCCACTTAGTGGAAAGAAAAAGGCGTTTTAATGAAAATCTATTTCTTATGGAAATAAGCATATTAGGCATGAGGATTCCAAAGCCATCTCCGTGTTTTGGATGTTCCAAAAGGAACTGGGCATGCAAGTCTTTGCAAATTCTATTTATCCACCTTAACTCCTCAAAAGATCTAGAGGATCATGTGCAGAAGAAGTGTCAATGGCTGGGAGTAGACATAGGGTTGCTTGGTTACAAACATTGTTCTGTTTAGATTTGAACACAGAAATAATTTGCAGCAATGGGAGGAAGCACGTTTTAGTACTCTGGCATTGGCCAATGGTCTTGCATGAGTTTGGTCCTGCTACTATCAACGGCAGTAAGGCATAAAGTGACTGATACATCCTCTGCCACAGATATCTGTCTGCCTGATAGTTTCTTCCGACTGCAGTGTCTCATTTGAAATGATTGCTTAGGAGAACTAAATGTGTCTATATTGGCAAAATGAGGAATGCAGGCAGTTAGAACAAGTGTTATAAAGCACATGCAAAGTATAAGGACAGAGGAGGAAGACAGTGTGACAAAAATTGCCTCTGATAGTTTGGGGTTTTTTAACATTAAAAAAAGTGAAGTTACTGGACTGACTCTGTGTAATAGTCTCTCTTAAATGAATTGTTTAACATGAGACCAGATGGACAATGGTGGGAATACGGTTAGGTGAAGCAGGTTGCCTAATTGCTTATTTTTTATTCATTGCTCTGGGAATCAATTTATAGTACAGTGTGTTCATCAGAGACAAACAGACTGGAACAAAAGAGGAAGGAGCTGGTTAGGTCCCATGTGTTTCTGTGCCACTGTAAGGCTTGGATTTGACAGGATATGAGAAGACATTTTAGCCATCTGTCTTCTCCCCTTCTGCTCCACAGTGCCTGTGCCATTCCAAGGGGTTCCTACAGAAGATGAATGATAGCAGCTAGAAGCAGAGGTATGGTGGGAGTGATCTCTAGTGGCAGAAAGTTTGGCAGAGCTGCTACTGCCTTGACTAGAGGCAAAGGTTTCCATTTGTCCATCTAGTTTTCGAATATTTGCTGCTTGTCCCTAAGGGTTCATTTCAAGCCTCAGCTGTGTTAACATGAGTGGGACTTCGAGCCACTGCAATGTTTGGTGAAGCTTCTTTCAAACTGGCTGCCATGCTTGGCAGACAACACTGTTGGCAATGAGGGTGGGAATGACTGGCAGTTGTAATAGCAATGCCAAAATGAATGCTAGCCTATGCACTATAAATTTCCATTCCAGCTGCTCAAACAGGAATCACGGGTCCTTGTAGTACATCTCCAGTCCACCTGCCTTGACTAGAAACTAGCAATTGTACTTCAGTGAGCAAATATCTATGGAATGACTAAAGCCAATGAACTCAAAACCATCCCCGTTACAGGGACTAGTGTTCCTAAATATAAGAGAAGTATGTATTTTTAATATCATATAAAAGGGAAGCCAGTGGCCTTTTCTGGTACCTTCTAAAATTCCTGGAAAATAGGCAATGGTCCGTGTATTTATTTTTTCAAGAGTGCATATAAATGCTGCTTATCCAGTCGTTTTGTATGCAAAATTTCCAGGCCCCTAGTACTGTACTTCCGCATACATATTTTCAAGTATTCTTGTATTCTCTCTGTAATAATTGGCACAGATAATGAGTAAACACCACTACAAATAAGAAGAAGCCAAGTAAAAAACGAACTAGAAGTGTTTGTAGCTGACTATGAAAAAGAACTTCCTTTTTCACAGCTTGCCTGGTTGAAAGCCAAACATTTGCATTCACTTTTACATGATCAAATGCTTATTTCCAGATCAGGATATACCTGATCAGGCCGTCAACCGTGAAAAAAAACCCCAAACCCAACAACCAAACTCCCCCAAAACCCAAAAGCTTGACAGAGTTTTATTTCAAGTGTGGAATAATGTGTTTAGAAATAGTTTGAGAAGCAGGACTGCTGACACAAAACCCATAGGTTTCTTCTCGTAAATTAATCCTATTTACTGACACTGTTATTTTTCACAAACAAAACTTTTTTTAATGTGAAGAGAACTTAACTAAGTACGATCTTTTTCCTTTCCCTAATGCAGAATATGTATGCCTTGTTCCTCAAGGCAATGTGACTCTTCAGCAGCTTTCCTGCCTGATATAGCATGCCTCTACACTTGTGTTTTTCATAACTTCTTAGAGACCTGCAAATTGAAAATACTGCCATATGTACTCATGCCCTAGGATATTGGTGCATAATTATAGCAAAATAAATACTGAATAGAGAAAATATTTATGTTCAGCTGCCTCCCATCTCTCTGGTGATGTTGTTCTCTTATGTTCCCTTGTTAAAGGTCTGTTTAAAGGAGAGGAGAGAAATAGATAAAAAGGAAAGGAAGTTAAGGGGGCATTAGAGTTCTTAGTCCCTTTTTCTTGATACCAGTGACATCACTGTGACAGGGTAGAAGCTGGGACACATAGTGGGCATAAAAAGGCACTCTGAACTTGTTGCTCCCACTCTATAATTTCTAACAGGACAGTCTTCCCTTCTCAGTTTCATCTGGGCTACATCTTCACCGTTGTAGACTCCAGAATTTTTAGGGTAGGATTTGACTTTGGCAAAGAGGGTCTTTAGTCTGAAAGATGTTCCATAGTGTTAAATGGGTACAGAGGAGGTGTACCGGGTGCTAAAATGCCTCACTGTAGTCCTGAAGTTCCAGGTGCACAGCTTGTGTACCTCTAAGATTCAAGTACGGACAGATTACTGTAACAGACCCTGTCTTGCCCCACTCTACTGCAGCCAGCCATGTTATGCTCAAGCTCCATCTTAAAGCTAGCAAGGTTGTCACCCCTGCTATGTCTACTAGAGTGCTCAGCCCCTCATTTGAATTTCACATACTTTCTTCTAATTTCCAGCCTTAGTTTGCCTAATCATTTTTAAGCTTATGTTCTCCTTGGGCTTATGTGTCTTTTCTTCCTGCCTGCTGTTATCTATGGATGGGCTTCTGTTCCTTTCAACCTTTGTTTGCTAGGTTAAACAAGGAAAGATCTGTCAGCTCATCAGACAGTTTTCCCTAGTGGTCCTTCTCTGTTCACTGTCCCCACCGTGACCATGGATGTCTAGAACCATTCACAGCTATGTAGTTTCCTATTTCATCAAACTAAAATTGGTAGTTGTTACATAATGGCACACAAATTAGACTTCTTGACAAACGATTAGACTTCAATGTCTGTCAGGTGAGAAAAAGCTCAAAAGGGACAATATACCACCACAGTTTATCCAAACACAGTGGTTTGGGCCAGACTGGCCACTGAAACGAACAACAGACCTCTAGGGCTGCTGAATTATCAAAGAAGAATCGTGAACTTGTAATATAAAAACACCTATGATCTGAAACAATTTCTGTAAAAACCTGCCAATTCTGACAAAAAAAAGGGCAGCTCTAGGCTGATGGAAGGCAGTGTAGATCTTTGGTGCACTTGTTCTGCCCATTCAGGCCTCAGCCATGCCCAGAACATCTCCAGAGTGAGCAGCATCACTCCACTTATGCAAACATGGTATCTACAAGCCGTGGCAACCCAGATTGCACAAGCATACCTAACATCTGGAGTAAATATTCAAGAGTAGGAGACCTTCCCAGATAAAATATTCTGCTCTTTGTAGTACAGATATGAAAATTATTTTCAAAACAATAAATTGTGACATATCCACTGTTCTGGGATAAGTTATAAGAATACTGTTGCAAACACGGCCAGAATGCAGAGCTTCTTTACGAGTAAAATTTCTGAAAGAACTCTCAGAAATAGAACGAGGGACGTGATGAGAACTGGTAACAAACAGACATTTTTAAAAATGCCTATCTTGCATTTTATGTCTCAATGGCAGCTCAGTTCTTCAGAAATTTCTTCCTTTGAGACAATGTTATGCAGGCAGATCAATGTGTAACTTTGTAAGCCAAGTGTACTCTTGATGATGTTTTGCCTATAACCTTTAGAGCAGTTCTTTTCAGACTTTCTGTGGACTTGAAGATACTCCAAATGAAAACTTGCTTAGACATCTCACTTGCCAAAACTGTTGTAGAGCTGTTGTTGAGATTCATGCACTTTTCATACTTGCTTTATTGGTTTCTAGAAGTTCATGGAAAGTGCTGTTGTAAAGTTCCTAGTTTTCCTTTCACTGTTGTCAAATTAACATTAAATAGGGACATTGCTCATGCATGCTTAGTTTTAATATCTGCTGTTATCCTGGTTAAATGTCTGACATGAAACCTAAGCACATGCTTAGTAAGAGCTGTAAAGTATCTGTATGTTTGTATGCTACATTTCATCTATTTTATTCTGCTAACTCCCATCTGCATCTTATTTCCCTGAACTAGTGTGCTACAGCCTTAACAGAGGAAAGCTCAAGCTTCTGTATGCAGTAGAAATATGCATCAGTAAACAAAAGCAGCAGCTGTGAACTCAGCATCTATAAACTGTGCTGTTTTATATATTACTCTTCTTTTTAAACGGAAATTATACGTAACATTCAACTTAATGACTGGGCTCGTTCATTTTGCCTGGAGCCGTATGACCTTGAACTCCAACACTGTCTGATTTCAGACTAAACAAGGTTGGTCTGGATCTGTACTAAACTGTGAAGAAACAGGAAATGACCTTCAGTAACGCTTACTGCTGGTTCAGAGAGGACATATGATCATTCCGTAAGGACACACTCTTTCCTGAGTTGGTACTGAATAAGGTGGGAGGCAAAGTGTTGTTATTAAAAATGCTGGCCAAAGTACAATTTCATCAAAAACTTACATATTCACTCTTGTTCTAAATTATTAATAAGATCTCTCTTTCTATCCTTGCATTTTTATATCCAAACTAGAGAAACGTATCAGAATATGAAACAAATGATATGTAAAGTATTATTGTATTATTAACTAGTAACAAGTTGTTTCTGTCTCAGAAATTCAGGAGTGTAAACAAAATGAAATTTGATCTTGAGAGAGCCAAATACCTTTTTTGCTGAAATCTTATATAGAGATCCTATGAGAGCAGAATTCTAATTTTTAGCACAAGTTCTGGTAAAAGCACACATCTGCAAAGATGTATGCAGCTGAAAAGAAAATGTAATGTGACTTCAGCAGATTATCTGGGCTTGTCACATGTTTTGGAGGTCTTATTGATAGAAGTGTCCATAGACATTGTAGGCTTTAAAGCAGCCAGTATTACATTACTAGAATTTCTTATGCAATTGGTCTTATGGCTTTGTCTAAGATAAGATATTATACACTGCTATAGTAACCCTCAGATAAGTGTAATTAATAATAGTTAGTTATACAATTTGTCATCTCTGATTCTGTTTCTCGGCACTGGAGCATTTTGTTTTACTTGGTTTCATTCTGCTACTCATTGCTTCTGAAGTGGCACAACTCTAACCTTTTCAGATATCCAGATAGAGAGTTAAGTTCTGTTGTTTTATACGTAGACCTGGAACCCCTACTTTTCAGAAAGTTGAGATAAAAATTATAAAAGATTATGTACATAGCAAATAGAAAGTATTATATGTTCTCCCTTAAGCTGTCATGGGCATCTTCCTAGTGAAGTAATAAAGGAAATTCCCAAGGACTTAACCACAAACAAAAGGCAGGAAGAACCAAATGACTTCTGCGCAATCCAAAAAAGTCTGTCTTGGAAAGAAGTTTCTGTCTATGGAGGTAATTAGAGAAGTTGCTGAGAAGTTCTTGAATAGAAAACTTGCCCTATGGCTTCTTACTCATTCCTGCTGCACTGAGGCATGAAAGGAGTAGTTGTAAATTTCCATGTAATAAATATTCTGTACATATATAATTCTGAGAAATTTGAACTGTTACTTTACTCTGAAAAGGACTACGAAGTGTACTTCATTATTAGTCAGATCTTCATGCTGTGCATATTCAGTTATAACTTCTTACTTTAAATGAAGAAAAAGGATTAAAGAAACATTGCTTCAAACATTAGTCCCACTGACCCAACTCAGCTAAGAATTAAGGAGCTGGATTCATTTTCCATTGCATTAGCTGCATTTCTTATGAGGTTCTAGGTGGTGACATATAAGCAGAGACCCTCTCGTCAGCACAGAGGTGATGGAATCACTGCAGCCTGAAAATCTCTCCTGGTGTTGGTAGAGTCAGGATTAGAAAGAACTCATTTAAACTGAGAGTCCACAAGACTAAAGGGAAAAAAGTGTGTGTGACATGATCATAGTAACAATTTAAGCACTTTAAAGACACTGTTTGAAATAGAAAATGTGTTGAGTGTAAAAAGAGTACTAACAAACCTGATGCCTTTTCAGAATCTTGAAGAAATACAAGATTGTGTATTTTTTTCTCTTTCCTTCTAATTGACTCTCAATACAATTTTCCCTCAGTGATTGTGAGTCAGCCTGGGCTCAAGTGTCCTGGAGGACAGGTAGTGGTCCTTAACTAAATAAATAGAGATGGCCATCTAGCCATAATTTTAAGTACGCATTTGCAGTCATATAGATAATCCACCATACAACTTGGCATATTTGTTATTTGGACAAAATGGAACCTGTTTTCATTAAGATCAGATTATAAATTAAAAATATAAAGTTGTTCAACCTTCATTATAAGTAAGATTTAAAGTTTTAAATTCGGGAAAATGTTTTTACAGTATGAGGGATTTCTCTTTAGACATATGTTTCAAATATGATATCATGATGAAACATCATCTTTATGTGACCTTCTGAAGGTCATGATGAAGAAAAGACTTTTAGATTGTTTTGGTAACAAACGTATCACCAACAATGGCAAAAGAGGACAGACTGAACTTATAAACATTACATCAGACCTGTTGCTAGAGATAACATGTTTGCTAAACTTCTCAAAATGAGCTGATACCACAAGTCATCTCGTTGTGATCAGCACTAGGACTATTTCCTGCTAAGACTGGCTAGCAGACTGGTATATTATTGCTTGCCCAAAATATTGAACTTATGAAGTGAAGCTATCTTTATTTTGTGTAAATAAGGGCAAGCATTCTCTCCTGGAAGGACAAAAAGGTTGGTAGCAAATGCAAATAATGGTAAATACCAGTATGCTAACGATAAAGACATTTGAACTTAATCTATTTTTAAGGAAATCTTATTATTACATTTATAAGTGCAAAATGTATACCTTTCAGTCTTTTCAAACAACATAATGCGTATATTTTGAATTCAGCAAAATTGGGCTTTGATATTTAAATATGTTCCCTTATCATGCTACAGGATGTATCTTAAATTTTGGAAGTTCAAAAAGCACTAGACTTAGTGCTCCATGAAATAGGATAGAAATTTGTCAGGTTTTGTTGTCTGCTGTTCATTGTCTTCTCAGAGACCACTTCATGTTTTGGAATTTTCCAAAAGCTAGGGAGAACAGTGCAGAGTCCACTTAATGAGGAGGGCAGGGATAAAAAGAAAGTGGAGAAATAAATGCATAAAACTAGGTCAGAGCACTTGCCTGCATTTACAGAAGGAAGTAGCTTGAATTGGTAATGGTATTTTTGTAAAAAATTGTAAGTATTAAAAATATTCCGTAGATCTAATTTTCCGTGGACTGTAAAGCCAGATTGTATGACTCTGTATGGACCACTGATGAGTCTGTGGGAACTAACATAACTTGGCAGATAAAACAGCAGTCACGTTGTAAAAGTTGTTCCAGTTGCTCAACAGAAAAGTATGAGTATTTTGTATGTAGAAAAGTGTCCCTATTCCTTGCTTTTGACAGAGATAGCAGCACACAGCTTAAAGACTATTTGCTTTATCTTGGTTTTAGTAGACATGCATGGCAGCCTTCTACACTAGAGCAATTGAGCTTCTCAAGCATAGATTCTCTGAAGGGCTCCCAGGTGACATGCTGTGCTGCTGCAGAGCCCCACTTTGACAATGGCTCTGTTAGCAGAGAGAAACTCACAGAAAAACAGCACCGGCTTGTGCATAATTATTAGATGGCAACTAACACAAGTCAAATTGAACAGATCTTTCAATTTTGTATTTATACTCTGTGCTGCAGACTGTTGGGATCCTGAGCCATCTTTGGATCATCTTATCTGGCACTGAAAACCTACTAGGGAAGTAAAGACTAATTTACTTTGCTGAGAAGCAAGATAAAATTAGCTTTGTCCTCTGTGCTCTGTGGCCAGATTCTATCTACTACCTCAGACATCTCTATGTTAACACAAGTGACACTTTCAATGTGCCTTTCCCTTGATTTTGTTTCATAACTTGGAAGCTTTCTTGGCAAAACAAAATGTCATTTGTTGTCTGACAAGCAAAAAGCGTATTTCAGATGCACAAAGGTGCTACTGAGTAAAATTTACAAGCTAGACAAGAAATTTAGCACTGTTTCTGCTGAAATTTATGTTATATCCATAATGCAACACACAGCAGCTCTCTCTGGTGATAGCAGAACTGGTTCTATTATGCAGCAAAGCAAATGAACACTTTGCATGAAGGCTCAGGTTGAAATAGTTGATGGCTTGTTGTGTGCAGAAGCTATTCTGTTATGTGATTAGGCAACACTGTAGTATATAAGTGGAAACCCGAACATATATTATATTTGTTTTCAAATTTTAATTGGGACATTTTTGAAACTTGTTTTTTTAGGATCAGCATTTATTAGCGTTTCTTATGCTACAGGGACACCCGACTGCACAGAGAGCAGATCACCTTTTCGAGTAGCATATGCTGAATATGTTAAATATTTTAATTAATTTTAAATAAAGAAATGGGTCATATTATTTATCTGCAACATAAAAATTCCAATGATCTTGAAAGAAAATTAAGATTATGTCCAATTTTGTATTACCTAATCTTGGCTACTTGTCAGTATTTGGTTTGTTTGTCTTAGGGGCTGCAAATTTAACCAATATTTCAGTTAAATATCTTTGAAAGAGAGTTGAGCTAAAACCAAGATAACTATTTTTATATCACAGAGCAGAACTCCTGAGTAGTTTTGGAAATGTCAATGATAATCATGGAATTTTCAAATGAACTTTAAAGTATTGTAAGCAAAATCTTGCCTTCCCTAGGACTTCATGAGTCAGTTTTGATTTCTGTATCTATTTCTGTTTGTTAAGAATCATTAAAGAAAAGATATTTGCCAAAATTACTTAGAAGGAACATGCACTAAATTCAGAAGGTTGAATTTGCACTTAAATCCAAGTATGTGGTTCTCTGACTTTAAATTGGAGGAGAGCAGAATTTAGTTGTGACCTGTTGCTATGTATTCTGAATATGTTGAACAGTTATGTTTTTGTCTCCAACTGTCACAAAACTATGAAAAAATGGAAGTATGTGCTGTATGTCACAGCCAACTAAAGTCTGCCTGCAGTGGCTTCTTTTCGATGAAACAAATGGATTAATACTGAAGAAACCCTTTGCCTCATGTTCTATTACTTCCTAGTTGCTAGAAAGGGTTCATTTAAGAAAAGTAATTAGTGTGAATTGTGTGGGCTTAATATACCTGTAGCATTATGTTGCCAAAATCTTGTTTGGCAAAAGATGTCAATTTGTCAAGAAAGTTGTTTGGCATAATAGAAATAGGACATTTTTTTTCCTCGGGGGTACATTTTCCATATTTATGGGATTTATGTGCGTGCAATGAAATGACACCATAATGGTCTTCCACGTTTCTAAACATCAAATAGTTATTTTTATTCCTTTGTCTATGTACAAAGTCATATTTTCCCCCCAAAAAGCCATTTCCCTATTAAAAGAATAGTAAGATAGCACGATCATTTTTTTTCCCTGCAACTAAGAATAATTACTGAGCAGGAATCGAGGCATATTGTCCTGAGTTTATAGCCAAACTCCTTTGTATATTACTCTGAGCCACACGTTAGCACAAAGGACTACACAGACATAAATCTTTAAAGTTGTTCCATATTGATATTGCATATATATGACAATTAAGGTTGCACTTATCTGGCTGCTGCTATGATTTTAAATTTTTTCTTCTTCCATTTCGGAATTCAAAGAAATAATGCAATAGTCTTGCAGTAAATCCACAGAGTAGAAAGGCTTCACTGTTTCAGTCACAAGCAAATTAAATACTCGTGCACTGTCATACTAAAAAACCTGCCATTGCTGGCCCTGCAAAAAGGACATTATTCATCTCCTAATGTTCCTCCAGTTGACCATTTGTCCAAAAATGAGTAAAAATGTTTACAGAGGCAGTTGTATGTTACTTTCAAAGGCACCACTGTTCAATCTCCATGTTGTTCTCATGATGCACACATATTATTAGTTGCTTACGTACAGCTTGAATTTTTCAGTCCTTACAAGTATCCATTTCCTTTATTTAATTAAACTTTATGTTCAGAAAAGATACAGTATTTACATTTCAAATCCTATCATACTACTTAATCTGTTTTTCTGGTGCTAGATTTGCATTTAATTCAGGATTTGAATTAGGCTCAACTTTGTTGCTCGAAGTAATAGGGTTTATTAGGATGGATATACACAATATTGCACATAACAAAAATGTGAGAAACAGAAAACTACATTGCAAAGCCAACAGTGGAGCAAAAACACTAGCAATTTTGGGTGACTCCGTTTTGGAAGGCCAATGTGTTTCCAAGGCCTCGTTTTCAGAAAGCGTCACTGAAGTTTCCCACCGTGCCGAGGTTAGCCATAATTTCTTACTAATCAGGCTAAGTCTGAAAAACATACTCTGTACATTTACAGAACTGGTGTCAAATTTCTTGACAAATTGAAAAGAAAAGAAAAACCTTCCATTCTCAGAAATGTTGTGGCTTTCTTTTCGTATTTCATGCACTAAGGTAAGACAAACTGTCCTAGAACTTATGTTCAGTACCTTAAGGAAACACCTCTCACATTAATACAGCTCTAATAAACCTTATGAGACTGCCTTCTCAATTGCTTACATGTATGAGAGATTCTTGCCATTTCATGTTAAAAATAGGCTTCGTAAAGCAGGAAGAGGAAGAAAAAAATCTTTTAAAATTATCTAGAAATTGATCCTTTAGTTTAGTGGAAAATTAGACTAAAAAATGAAATGAATGAGCTTTTAAGATGTTCTTAAACAAGAGGATGTATTTTTAAGAAAAAATTAAATAACCAGCGGGTGTGGATCAGTATTTCTGTAAATAAAAATTAACTCCTTGTTTCTAGGTACACGGCTTAAGATTGAAAAGAATTTCCAGCTACGTCTTATGCATCACTAAAATGTAAAAGTAAGTAAAAACAACTTAATTATGCACATATCTTCATGCACTAGAAAACATTTATTAGCAAGAGCACAAAATGTGTATAACTCTTCCTTAAAAATAAATGTTTACTAGTAATTTCTTGTTCTGGCCCCCCAATGCCACAGTGGCTTTGCTAAATCCCAGAATTACAAGTAGCAATAAAACTATTTTCTTGCCTCCCCCTTCCCATCCTTCCCATGATTATCTAGATTTAAAGCACTAATTAGACTAAAGTATCTTAAAATTACTTTGTATTAGGAATAGTCACCCTTGAAAATTATTTGTATGAAATAATTCAACTAAAATAATCACTTAAAAATAACCTTTCTGACTTGTAGTCCAAACTCATATCCACAGTTCTTGTTGAAATAACTTTCCCATAGATTCAGCCAGTAAATGATATTGAAATGCCATATGATCACCTGTGTCACGGCATGATGCTATCCCAAGAAACCGGGCTTTCTCAAAGTGAGCTTAGTGGATCTCTGCTCTGGGATTTATACAATGCAATAAAAAATGACAAAAAACATGAATGCAAATATATTTTAAAATATAATATTAGCATTGTCAACATGAAAGACTTTATTTACTGCACAGAAAAGAAAATATTCAGAATAGTGTAATTTGTTTCGGGGAATGCACAAAAAAGTTTCAACAACTAACACACAGTGTTTCTTTGCAAAATAGCCCTTTGCATGATGCTGAAGCTGAAATGTTTTTTGCCCACTGGTATCTACATTCTTGTAAAAGAAGGTCATTAGCCTCTATTGTGACTGCTCCTTTTGGATTACCTGTCTTTGTCTTTACACAAGTCAAACAATAAATAAAGGTTGTCTGTTAATATAGATTAGAGGTTAAACTCTTATTTATTGTCACATTTTATGGAGAGATTCTGTAGAGACTGTTATTGACCTTCTCTACCTACAAAATAAGAGTCATGTATTTATCCCAGGCAATCCATTTGCAATGAAAAAGAAATTATAGTCTTCCTGAAGAGGTACAGGCATGCATGCAGAAACTCAGGTACAACAATAAATCCTGATGAGGAACAGTTGCTGAGTTAAAGTGCGTCACAAATTCACATCATGTTATGTCTCTGAGCATATTAGATGAGGAAGTAGTTGAGAAACAACAGATTTCCTTGTGCAATTTTTGAAGTCTTCTTTTAAACATTGTCTGTGATTTGGATAGAGTTGAGCATGAGAAAAGTATATAGCACATTTTCATTCCTTTGAGTTTAGGTAATAGAGAGAGCTGTAAAAGTAATGAAAAAATTAACATTCTCTTTCATGTAGAAATAACTGAAGAAAAATCAACATAACAGCCACCCACTTACTGTGCCTTAATCACATTTACAGCATACCCTTATATTGGTTTGTGACAGTACTTCTGCAACATACGCAAATTGAGAACACACCTCAGAAATAAGTCTGCAAGGGTTGCTATAACCTTGAAACCATGAAAGTACTTCCTGACTGCATATAGTACGGAAGCTTCTTGTTGTACAATGAAAAGAAACTCCGTTCTGAACATCCTAAATTCTAAGGATGTCAGAAATCCACACTAAGCCTCCCATAATGCTAAAAATGGAGAGGAGAGAAAAAGAAGACCTCATAAAAATGTAATTTTCTCTTATATAAAGCAGCCACAGTCTTCTGCTTCTTCACTCAATCTGTCTTTCATGTCCGGACCTGACCAAATTCTGACCATTTAAAAAGCTTTAAAAGCCGCTTCCTTCTGCTGCCCGTCCAGACTGCCTAGTTGTCACTTCACCTGTTACCACACCACAGTATTACAGACAGAAGTAAATGAATCTTAGTGCCTCTTTGAAGAAGAAACGATGTCCATCCAAGACATGGCCTTCTTTCCCAGCCTGACTTGTCAAATTGCGTGATAAAATGCTCAGAGGAAGCCGCAAAGAAGTCTTACAGGCAGCTGGGTAACTACTGGTAGTATAGCTCTGCATAACAGCAAAAGCAGACTAGGGAAGGGCATGCTCTACAGCCAAATATGAGGTGGGTTAGAAGTGGTGGCAAGGAAACTGTCTAACATTGCTTCTGCATTATGTCTTTGCAAAGGATTACACGACTGCATCGTTCCCTTGCTGTCCAGAACTAACCAATCTGCAGGACACTGGTTGGCTGCTCAGACTAACAGAGGTAAGAGGACAGTCATGTTACTTACTGCATCTTCCTTGTTTCAAAAACAAAATGCTTAGAAAGATTAAAATATTCTAAATGCTTGAAGAAATAAGGTCATGGTTCATTTCCCAACTGATGTCTGGGCAAGTGCCTCTGAAGTGTTTAACTACTGCAGAAGCACTCTGATTAGTTTAACATACTCATTTATTTAGTTTAACATACTCATTTATTCTTCAGAGCTAACCCCAAATGCTCAAATTCATTAAATAAGACACATAGAGAAATGAGTCCTTATCCAATGCTTTCTTACAAATATCTTTACAAAAAGTACATGAAAAAACAGTCAGGAAACATCATAAGGAAAGGAAGAAATTGTAGCATAAAAATGAGACAACCACATTTTCCAGAAACTTCCAAGTTTTCAGGATGATGTTTATCTGGAAAAAAATCTTGCTGTAAATGAGAGTAGGCTAGATCTGACTCTACACACACAGCCACAACACTGGAGATAATATAAGGTAAGAAAAATGTGAGACGTCTTCAGCTCCTCAACAGCATTTTAATGGTACGGTCCTGTTAATAACCTTGTTCTGCCTAAAAGTTTGTTGAGTTCAATTGTGTTGCCTTTTTGCAGCATGTACTCTAATTTGGAAAGAATGTCTACACATTGGTAAGGTTTCAGGAGTCACGTATTTTTGAGACAAAACATACCAAATCTAGTACTGATATTTTGTTTGCGAATAGATTGTTCTGAAATATGCCTTGCTTTTCATTTTTATAACTGTGCCTTCTTGGAAAATCTGTCATTTTAATGACCAAGGTTTTTCTTTTTCCCTTTCTGTCTTGGAAAAGATAAAAATCTCCAAAGGAATTCTTTTCATGATAGCACACTGGTTCAGATTTGTGCTTACTCTTGTGTTTAGACTCCCGAAAGCAGGGCCTGCTGAATATCTCTTAATTTTGTCTTTGTTTAACATACAAAGGATTTGTTACTTCCTTGCGTATCGCACTTGCACTTTAAATTGAATCCTGTCTCCAAACACCTTCCAATGTCCTCCACAAATTTCTTGCGAGTTCATCCTTTATATATACACCTCTATTTCTCTCTAAAGTTTCCAAGCATTTGGGAATAAGGAAATTCCATCTCATTTTCAAAAGCATATCTTAATTTAGCCAGACTGCAAGTCCTATACCTGACAAGATGTTAATGGAGGAATAAAATAAGGAAAATGCTTTAATGAAAGTGATTACCTTCATCTAAAAGTGACAAAATGTTCAACGTTTTTGTGAGGTGTATGCGGTTCTATGTTTCATGTTAAGCGGATGAGTTGTACAATAACATTTTTTTTAGTGTAAAATAGGTGGTGAGGGACATTTAGTGAAACAGTGCCCCTTGCTGGGAGTTTTGTGTTTTCCTGGTTATATCGGTTTTGAAAGCTCATGTGGAGATCAGTTTCTCATTTTAATGAGTTTGTTCCTGGAGGGAATATCAAACACATTATTGCTAGCAATAAGCACCGCCTTGCTTATGTCACTGAATTATTTTAGTAATGGCTGTAGAAAGAGGTGGATAAGATTGGGAATGAAAGGAAATAATGCTTTCAGTGACATTTTGATATCCCCCATTCACAAGCATACGCGTTAGATCTGGCAAATTGTACATCTGTAAAACTGATTTTCTGATGGCAGTATGGGCTTCTGCCCTGACTGTACCACAGGAATGCAGGCTGCTTCTCTCACCAGCTCTCAAACAAGACCATTTTATACCTGCCAACTTGAGATTCAAGAGTCACAGTGAGTTCTTCTCAGCTTGCAAATCATGAACATTAAAGACACTACAGTACAAATGTTTTCTTGCAATAATTCATCCTATCAGTGATGCACAAGCTGGCACAGAATCCAGTTTACATGCTGGTTTTGCAGAGAACAAAAAATGGGAAAAACTGATGTTAATGAACAAAGAGCTAACATGATTCTAAATTTAAGCAAGGAACAATTTGCCAGATGAGGAAGTGTGCTCTTTATATTGTTCATTTCAGATGGTAACCTTGCTTTAAAGGAGGTTTTATTTTGTCATAGGTAGCTTGGATGCATAGATGTAAAGAGGTTTAAAAAGTGTAATAATTAACTTCTCCTGCTGTCACAAAAGATAATACCTACCTCTCATTCTTTCTTAACTTTCTTTATTGAGGACACAGAGGGAATAATCACTATTGTGAGCATGCTTTGAAAAATGCAGAATACTGGAATAAATGGATGGCCTTTCTTACATAGGAACATAATCCCTGAAGAATGTTATTTTGTTCCCTGAAAAAGTTTAAATCTGTAAATTAAATTAACCCCTTTTCTTTCCTGTGGGTCACAGTGAGCCAGACTGCCATACTTACTGTTTCTGGCCCAGAATCTCATTCCTTGCATAGCTATCCACAGTGTAGTATTAGAGTGAATAGTTTCAGATGCAGTCAAATTATAGTTTTAGACGCATTCAGATTAACATCTAAACAATTCAGTCTAAAGTGCTTCCATTTACTGGTCACATCATTAATGCTTATACAAATGAATGGGAACAATAGAATTGCTAGTTGTTAGTACATCATACATCCTGGCACATGTATTCCTGAGTAATGTGCATCGTATTTTACGTACACTCACATACACAATGAAAACTCTGTATGTTTCAAACCCAGCAAGATCATTTGAAATATGACCTTAAGACTCACTTGTTCTGTTGTCCACATTATATCTATATCATAGTTAAATATGGATTTTTTTTCCTCAAATACATTTTATTATTCATTTATTTCTAATATAGCTCAGCCTTACTTTGACCTCAAATACAATCGCATTTTACTGGCAGGTTACTGCTACTACTGCAGTTATTCAGATTGATTCCTTCTAAAAACAATTCAGTGGGTTGTTACTAAGCATATTAACCAGGTTGCCGTTCACATTATGAGCTGTTTGCACTGTCCAGAATTTTTAGCCATCAGACAGGTGTGCAGAGCATGATTTAAAGCAACCGTATGTCACTTGTCCAGCTACTGTATCCTATAGTCACTGTGTTACTAGTGGCAGACTGCTAGGCTCGCAAGCTCTGCAGAGAGATGAGGTGAGAAGGCATCAGTGACTCATGCTCTTACTCACAATCATGCTTCACCTTAGACTGAAGTACATTGGTAGGTAGAAGTTTAAATTTCTTCTGCATTAGCTGCAATATTTTATTTGCTCATTTTCAGATTGCCTATTTGCAGCCAAGTAAATTCAAATTTAGGGAGCTTTTTAAACCAAGATTTGAGCTTATGTATTCCAAGAGCTCTAGAGCTGCCCTACACAGAATATAAAGGTGCTTCATTGCTGCCAATTCTGCTTCCCAGCAGCAAGGAAAGAGGCATTTAATCAGATGAGAGTGCCTGGGAAAAGTGGTAAATCATTCAACACTCCAACAGTGGGCAATGCCAGTCTGATTAGGCACAGTAGATTCTACTTCCAAAGCATTTAAAAGACCTAACAGACATATTGTATTGCATCAGCCCTTGCCAACAAATCCGTGCTAATGTGATCAAAATGTTAATGAACAATGGCATGAAAGTTGCTTCTTGCAGCTTTTTCAAACAGTGACCAAGGCCATTCTACCATGCTACTTAAGCAGTGATGTCCACTTGCTGATAAACCTTTGTGTCAGAGAATTCTTTTAGAAGGAAGCAATAAAACAACCTTACATGAATCATCTTTGTGAAGTAAATTGACTTCCTTATTTTGGAATGTACTTGCATTTGTGAATATTTTTATGGCACTTTTAGCATTTTTTTCCCACCAGTACAGTTATCAAAAACAAATGTATAACAGTTAGAAGACAGACTCCTTGAGAGTAAAACCAACAAGTAGGTAATAAAACATTGAGTATCAGAGAACTGATTAATTTTTGCTTCACCAAAGGTTGATTTGCAAGTCAGGCTAGGATTTGTTATATGTACACAGTGCACATTGCTCTGATGAGATAGGATGATGGGACTTTACACTTCTAAATTCTTCTCTTTACTGTTTTTTCATACTTTTCTTAAACATTTACATTGAAAGTTCTTGTTAGAGGAAAAAGCTATAAAAAGCATCCACTGAAGCAATATAACCTAGGTGTTATAAAAAGCTTGGGCAGTAAAATGTCATCATTTTTCTCCAGAAAATAAATGCTTTCATATCTTTCAGTGGAGGCCCATTGCTTCCTTTATGTAATAAGGTGGAGCCAGGAGAGCATGTGGCTAGTGAAAGGAGATAAAAAAGTGATGAGCACAGAGCAGTGACACTGAAATGATCCTGAAGTTTAGTGATCAGTTGTTGGTATCAGCCATGCCAAGGTAGCCAAGACCACAACTTGTGATCCTATGATAAGGCATAAAAATTACTATGTAAATTACTGAGGGATGTGTACCAGACTAATACAATTGTCTGAGCAGAGCCCTTTTATGCCGGAATACTTATTCTTCCTACTTTCTTTTTTGATTTGAGACAAATACAGATTTTAACTGTTCATTTGCTGAAACGACACACTACTTCAGCCCTTAGAGGCCAAACTTTTGTTTTATTCAAATCTTCACTAACGCAAAGCTACAAAGAAAAATCTTGTACTTATGTTTGAATAGCACCTTTGTGCTCTCACAGATTTAGTTCCAGTTTTCCCTCTCTTTAGCAGAGCCTGGATTCTGAGACAGTTCCTTAGGGTCCCTGTAGGTCTCTCTTTCTGTAGGCAAAGCCCAGGCTGGAGTCTGGGTCCTGCTTTGGGTCCAGGCATCCACTTTGACATAGCAACTAGTTTCCATAACTTTTCAAGTCAAGAGATTTTGTGGCTTCTTGGACCATTTCCTAATTCAACCACTGGCTTTTTTGGCCTCTCTCTCAACTGTGCAAGAACAAGATAGATTTGTTAAAAGTATAACTGGGCTTGGATCATTCTTAAAAGCAATAGGTATCCTATGGCAAAACACGATGTTAAATACCTCAGTGCTGTGTGATGTTTCGCTGTTACATTGTCTACTCCTTGTGAAAGGGGTGTTTGTGTGAATCTGCTGTGCTTTCCCTCTTCTCCCTGAGACACAGAAATGGATAAAAGTTAGCAGAGCAAGATCTCTGTTAAATCATATTCAATCACTATCTGTAGTCTTCATGTGATTCCATTTAGAAAATAAAAATACAAACACACACCCTGGAATCTGTAGCCTTGCTTTCTAAAGAAAGGAAAGTTGCTGGGCAGGAAATTAATATCACGATGTCACAATGAAGGACTGTTACGACAAATGAAGGAAATGAATGTCAATGTCACAATCTTGATTTCTCAAGTTGTGAAAAAAAAATCGGGTCTAATTGGGACAAAATTCAAAACCTGAACCAAAAAAATAATGACTTGACAAATCATGACCCAAAAAAAACAAAAGTGAAAAAGTGTTTATATCAGAATAATGAAAATATTTACTTCTGATACTTTAAAGATAGCAAGTTGAGATTGGCTTTTGAAATTCAGATTCCCAGGGGTTGATTCAATTTTATGAACAGTTTATATTAATGTCTGCGCTTTTTAACAGAATAAGTAGCAGAAAAGTTAGTAAAAATATTCTTAATCAACTCTCCTGCTTACCTGAAAAGAAAGGTGGCTGGCTCTTACATCATTTGTAACTTGCTATAATTATTTTCAATCCACTGTGAAAACAAAAAAAACCCAAACAAACAGGTTTAAAAACAAACCTGCTATCAGTAAATGTGCTTTTTTTTCTGTACTACTAAATATATGTCCCATTATACATAGCCTGCCTACCAGTAACTCATTGTTCGGAAAGGTAGTACAGAGTTCTTCAGAAGTATGTTTTAGGAAAGCTTTGCAGATGCGGGGTGTAGAGCATGCAGAATGGAGTTGATTGCAGAATACACTCATGAAAGAATTGCTTGGGAAACCTAAAATGAGACTAGACACAAAACTGGTAAAATGTAGAAAGAGGCATGATGGCACGGTCAGGGAGCTGGGAAATCTAATCTGAGGCACGCTAACCTCTGCCGTTCTGTAACAAAAACTTGCAGATTCATTACAGTCATGAACAAGAGCCTGACCAGCAGTGAACAGTTTATTTTGTAGCTGCTCATTTTTACTCATTTTTGTACATATACAAGAAAATCTCTTCGTACAATGCGAATTCAAATGAAAATTACAGGAGGGATTATGTGAATAAAATATTGAACTAAGTTTGCTCAGAAAAAGTAAATATTTACAAGGGTAAAGCAGTCTCAATTTCATAGGTTACTTATTTAGAGTTAGCTCATAACTGTCAGCAACAAAAAACCTTCAATATTATGCATAAATTGGCAATTAATGTCAGAATATTCTTACCATTTCTGTTTTACTTAATTTCAGTATATCTCATTTAACTTTAGAAGGAAATTAATAGTGATTTACATGTCCCAGGGGTGTCAAAAGAGATATTAAGTAGTATTAGGCATAAAAAAACGATCCTTCTTTATTTTCATTCCTTCTGCGGACTGTGTAGAATAATAATGTGAATGGATTAGGAAATTGGTGTAATACCTGTCAAGTAATGCTATGTGTGAATGTCTATGAACTCTCAAATGTTAAACTAACTGTTTTATGTTAACTTCCTCATATGTTTGAGGAAGAAAGGAACAAAAATAACCCACTGTCAAATTGGATTGTAAGGATCCACTTTCAGTTGGCCATTTTTATTTTCTTGGTGCATGTGGAGCCTAATCCAGTGCTTTGTAAACATGTTGTTTCTGGCTGAGCCCACAATTCTTTGCTGCAAGGATCTTTCTGCATCTTCAGTGAGAGCCAAACAGAAAAGGGGGTGGTTTTGGACATGTAATTTCAGTTTTTGCAGCCACATCAGAGTGCAAGGATCTGCAAATCTTTTGGGGTACGCAACTCTAGTGGCACACCCTCTATCTTGTGACATGCTCTCTGCAAGGCTGAATGGATAGGCAACCCTATCCAAGCATGTAGTTGGGAGATGCTGCTGCTACTGTTGATGGTTGTAACTGTGTAAGATAATTTCGGGAAGCAAGTCTTGTCTGGGTGTAATATATGTATAGCAAACAGAGCGCCCTTTTATTTAAATATTATGTCGTGTTTCCAGAAGGTATACTTGTAATGGCAAGGGAGAAAGCCTCACAATGTAACTTTATGTAGGTTCAGGAAATGGACTTTTCTCCTGCTGTGTGGTAACTAAAGCATCTGCCTGGTCTGGAATTGGCTATTTTGATTGCAAGCATTCAGGTAATATGAAATTCTGCAGAGGAGCTAGACATTCTGGATTTTAGAGTATCTGTGATGAGAGTAGAAGGTACAGTGTGCAGGTATTAATTAGTTCTGGATTTGTTGAAACCCAAGAAAAAGCTTTTATTGATACATTTATTGATGTTAGCTGTGTGGTGACTCCAGTAGACTCCAGCAGAAAATATTTTTTGTGAGTTTACTGGAGTCACCACACAGCTGACATAGTTACAGAAAGCAAAGAGGCAGTTGGTATGGCTGACATGCCATAACTAGTACCTGATGATGGCTGGAATCTGTTTCTTAGCCTCCTGGAATGATACACAGGTCCATCATGTGCAGGGAAAGAAAGAAGAGGGCTCTGAAAGGATGCCTGGATTCATAGGACAAGTATATTGTCAGCTGTTAATAGTTCTTGAGAGTCTTATTACACATTCCACTTCGTTAAATTTATATATGGAGTTATTTCATGTTCATACAATTTGCAAATGTTAGGAGTGACTTCCTTTATGTAGAGCTAAAGCTAGCTCCTGCATTATATGTGGGAACACCTACTATTTCTTTGTGCTGTGTTGCTCTTTGAGTGTGTGGCTGTAGCATGCATCAATCTAGTAACCAGATTATATGGGTCGTTTTTATGATTTATCTGGCTTCCAAACTTCTTGAGAAATTAGTATAATTAAAAAGGATGGTGAAATATTTCTGTGGTTAAATGTCAGTGCTAATATATCAGAACACACAAAAATGGGTATTATATATAACTATAGACATTTTGCTGCATTTAAATGTGCCTGATTTGTCATAAATAATTTCTCTGTGGTTCCAAAGAAGTCTAGTAATGTCATAAGAGATTTCATACATTTAGAGTTTACAGGAGAAATTATCAACTCTCAAACTGGTTCCTGAAATAGTCTTCCAAATTCTCATTTTTGTCTTTTTGAGAGGTTTGGGGTTGGTTTTTCTTTTCCTTATACAGTTTGATGGTACATTTTAAATTATTTTTATTAAAGAAAAAAGGAAAGCAATGGTGTTTATGTAAAATTAATCTGAACAGGGCAGACCCTTAAAAGAAGCACAATTTTAGCATTAATTTTTATTTAATTTCTTAGCAATAAATCAAGTGTGGTGAAGCAATGGGGAGAAGGACTGCAATTCCCATTTTTAGAAACACGATCAATAATAATACAAAAAGATATGTAATTGTTCACTTTACACTTTAGTTTGTGTAGGAGCCTCAAGAGAAACCTTAACTTTGACATGTAGAAGCATTTGTTAAACACTATCTGCCTCTTAATGCTCATCAGTGGAGTCTGAAATACTGGTAGGATGATATTATCGTAACTTAATTGGCCTGTAAGCCAGACAGACTTCTGAGACGTTAATGAGTCTGTTTATCCTTTGAAGGCAGTTGAAGCTTGATTAGACTTTTAAAGATCTCTTTTGTGTCTTATTTCAACTGTTTTTCATGTTGACATCCTTGTAAAACTAAACAATAAAATGGCATACTTCATTGCTTGGGACACATCCAGCAGACAAAATTGAGTTTTTCATCTTTGCTCCCATCTAGACCCACCAGGCCTTGTACATTGTGTGTGAAGTTCATTCAGTTGGCACCTGCAGCTCAGTAACTAATCATGCAGCAGCAGTCTCTCTCTTGCTCAATGATCCCAGGTGCTAAATGCAAGAGAGACAGAGGCCATTGCTGTTCTTTCTTTTCCACACTCCCTCCTCTACTAAGTGATGTACATGTGGGTACAAGCCTCATAGCATGTGATTCAGCTTAGAGTTTCAGCTAGTGGGTCAGAAAAACGTTGAGAGTTGTATCTACTACATTGGTACAGGTATGTTGCATTTCCTTCTCCGCTTGTCACATATCCAGTTGCTCTCTCTCTCACTGAAAGTATTTTTAACAGAAATATTGACTTTTATTTCTTTTAACAAGTTCTATTTTTATGCTCTGTTTTGCATATTTGGTTTCAAGCTAACATTCGCGTTCATACCTGTCCTAACTCATTTAACACAATGTGGCCATTATCATACTGTGGGAAACCCGAGACAGGACATGCAAATGCGGGGAGCTGAGGCTTAGTCTTTGACGCTAAGTAGTTGCCACAAAATGATCACAACTAATAACTTATTAACTTATGTCATAGTTATTTCAGAGCAGTCTTGTTCATATTTGAAAGACTATCAAACTTCAGTTGAAATAACTGATTTCACACGTTCTCTCTTCTGATAAAAGAATCTGAACAAAATGCTAGTATTTCAGTTAACTTATTTGTTTCAGAAGATAATGCAACTTCAACCATTTCTGCATGTACAATATGGTAGCTCATCCAGGTAGGCACATGAGGATTTTTGTGCAGACACAGACCCAGCTAGGATATGTAAATATGAGATTTTCCACAAGATAAAGGCAAAAGCTGGAGTCAAAGACTAGCAACTTCGAGTTTGTTAGAGTCAGCAGTCCTCTAAACTTGATGCTATTTCCTGATTTCAATAAAGAAAACAATCTGGATGATAGATTTTTATTTTTTTTTACACTGTAAACACAGATAAGACACAGCAAAGTGCAGTTGTGTGTGACATGAGACCTGGATGAGTTATCCATCAAAAGCTTTCTTTAGTAAGGGGAGGTCCAGTTCTCTCAGCTGCCACTGTAGTCAACGGAAAGGAAAAGGCTTCCTTGCGGGTTATTTGAATAAGCCTGAATTGCCTGCTGTGGGTGGCACTGGGAGGGATAATCATGCTGACAGTACAGAGAGAGCCCAGCACGAGTAGCTTTTGTGAGTGTCTGCCTTCCTCTTGCTACATCCCTTCCCCTTAGGATTACAGTATCACTGAGTGGGAAGCTAATACAATATGCTATTAAAGCAGTGGCATTAATTATCTGACATATTACATACTTGTCATTTTCATGTTTGGACTATATCACCAAGCTTTTCAGCCAAGCATATTGCTGCTGTCGATTTACTTTTGCCTAATGCATTTTAATTATGGGAAGGAGGGCCTCTAGTGGCTTCTCTTTTGTTGCTCTGTAGTTCTGCCGTTCCAATTTTCAGACATTGTAATACTTTCTGAGAGTGCATTGTGTGGAATTTGTGACACAGTTGTATTTATACAGGATGAATATCATTGCAAAAATTAAGTCTGTTGAGTTTTTTTATTTCAGACAGTCAATGTGTGAAAAGCCTTAGTTACAGGGAAATGCCCCAGTTGAACAGCTGAGACAGGAATTGTTTCAGGATCTTTTGTTGTGCCTCCTACTGAACATTTCATGAGTGAATAAAAAAGAAGTCTTCTGATAAAGCAACAAAAGTAATCAAGCCTGTAATTTCAAAATAATAATAGAATTTCCCTGAGCAGATTGTTATTCTTTTGTTCTTTTTAATTCTCATTTCTATACCTCTTATGCTTATAAGGTATTTCATGTAGTAATGTATGCAACTTGGCAAATGAAAATAATGTAGATAATTACAAGAGAAACAGCTAATAGAAGCTGTGATATCCACATTGTGTCTCCAGCCATTAGAGTTTATAGTATTAGATGAATTTAAGTGCAGGAGGGATAATTTGCAGTGTAGTAAATGATAAACTTGACTTACTGATATTAGCATACTCCTTCATCTCTCTCTGCAGTATTTCAGGCAGTATGCTGTTATTGCTATCAGAATCCAGGAAGATAAAACAGCAGTATGGTAAGATACCTGTAAAAACTGAGCTATTAAGCAAAGCCATCTCAATCAAAAGGGCTCAGTGTTTTCCAAACGGCAATCTGGAATCACTGGTTTCTTAGGGTCTGGAGATAATTTCACAATTCCTTGCTTTGTAAACTTACTTTCCCCATTCAGATGAAAACAATCTTACGGAATGGCATTTGGTATGTGAAAGGATGTAGAGAAGTATGTGTGAGTGTATATAAGAACTAGAAGCAGATTAAGTTCTATAGCTCTAGATAGCTGCGTGCTGAAGAGTAAAGGTTCATAGTAGCTATGGAGTCCTGTGTCATTTCATTGGTTCTATTATGAATGGGAAAAATATGTGATAATATCAGAAATCGCTTTTATTGTGAGATCAAAAAAGCATGAGGAATTCCTGAATGCTTCTTGAAAATCTTCCACCCTACTCCTGGATGTATCTGAATTTCACTTTTAAAAGCTCTGCAAGACTAGTTGTGCTCCCAAATTCCATTGGCTCAGACTTTGTGTGTCAAGCAGGACTTCTGCTTTCATGAGTAGTTCTCCCTTTCCATGATATATCGACCATGAAGAAAGCGAAAGTATTTGAGAATCTCCCAAAGTTCCATTAAGCATAACATTTATGATTAATCGCCCATACTATCCCACCAGAACTGATATTTACTTTTTACTAGGTTTACTTTTTAGCTAATTGATATTTACTGTTTATCTCTTCAAAAATTCACCAGCTAATCACCTGACTTTACTAAAAAGCTGAACAGCACAAGTGTTGTATATGAAAGAGCTGCAGGAAATATGCCTTTATTTTTACATGAAAGTTATTCATACCAACTAAGCAGTTTCAACGGATGATTCTGTCTGTGTTAGCATTATACACGCACTTGCCTTCAATCATTGATTATCCACATCTTTAGCATCCCATATAATTACCTTGAATACAACATTCAAGAACTACTTAAAAGCTATAGTTTAAAACCTATTACAGCAGAAAAGAACTTTCCAGATCACCAAGTGGAGACCTTCCAGAGTATCTACAAAACATTAGCTTATGCTGTTTATTGTTTAAAGATATTTAAAAATATTTCAGAGCAACGGGAAGCACCTTGTAGATTTAATGTTATAATTTAAACTGTCCATTTATATGAACAGAAGACAAGAATATCTGCGATGTTACAACCTGATGTGCTGTGAGCTTGAAAAATGTAGCACTGACCAGAAAAATGTTTACTGGTCAAGCAACAGAAGGAAACGGGGCCCTATATAGTGATGTCCATCTTCCACTCAGATGCCACTGGGTATTTTCTTAGTTCTTTGCCCCCTGTAGGGATGGTATTAAAGTAGATGCTTAGATAGACATCCTCGCGTATTGCCTTCTATAATCTGTTGCTGTTCAGGGTCTCCTTAAATGAAAATTAGTTCTAAAATGGAAGGCAATGATATGTGCCTCTAAGTCTGATGATGGTATGCTGAGCAATCAGCAATCAGCAAACTTAAGTATGCAGACAAGCACTTACTAAATTAAGTGCAGGATTTTACATGGTCTGAACTGTTGTTTGGTTTTTTTTTAAATGGATGCACTTAATATAGTCAGTTTCGTAGAGCAACACAGAATTAATTACATTACTGCTGTGAAATGCCGTAACAGTTTTCATTCTGTAGGTGGAACGCTAGTGTTTTTAATGTTTTCTTAATCGAGTATTATTAAAAAATTCTCAGAAAAAGTGTGTTATGTGTTTTATAATTTCTTGATGTTTTCTGGCTGAAAACTCCTCAAGCAACAGAGTTTCACAACCCAATATACTGTTTCACAACCCAATATACTATTTCACAAATATATATTTTAACTCAGGATTTGCTCCTTGTGGTTCATGAGCATGTATTAAGGCAAGTCAGTTCACTTGTAGTCTTTTCTACCTGTCACTCTTTGCCTCAGCTAATTGGGTTGTAAACTTTTCAAGACAAAGTCTGGCTTTTGCTTTACTGTTTTGTACCGTGATCGGGTCAGGCTTTTTTGTCCTTTAGCATTTACCAGTTTTCATTGGTGAAAATCCTACATGTGCTCTAAAGCTTATGAAATACCTTATGTCATCTGAAATAACTGTCGTATTGTAAGATTGCATGATTTTTGGGTTGGTTTGGTTTCCATTTGACTTTCCTTGCAATCTGGATTAACAATTTATATACTCAGGCAATGGTAAAAGAGCGGTCCCTCTTTAGTTAGAGTTTTTCATGTCAAAGTTTAATAACATTCACGGAAACTTCAAACTCTCTTATTCGATCCATTTTTTAATGAAATTTTTCCATTCGATCCAATTTTTATGAAAGCTAGAGCTTTCAAAGTAACAGCAAATGGCAGTTCTGTAAATTGACCTGCACTGTTGTAGTTGCCTGCAGTGCTTGTGATTCACATCATAATCCTAAATTCATGACCTGAAATATATTTCTATTCTTCCTGATCTTTCTTCCTCCTTTGAGAACTGGTTTAGTAGTAATTCTGTCTTTGTCTGAGATTCGTAAAGGTGGCTTCACCTACCATAACCAAAAGTGTCTCAGAAAGACTCCAGGGAGAGCTGTTTCGTGTTAAAGTAGCATACGCAGCCAGGTCAGCCCATGATTAAAAAGAGTTACAGTCAACTTCAACTGCATCAATTATCTTTGCACATAAACCTGTAGATTTATTTCAGGCAAAGCTGAAACGGCAGCTCGTAAACTGACATGCTGATAGGAAATTGTTAGCAACGCTTATGAGAACACTCCTCACATAGAGATGTAACAATAATTTAAATTTTTAATTTGAATTTTTTCATTTTGAAATCTTACCTTATAAAGAAATCCAGAAAGTATTTCATTTCCAAGTAAATGTGATTGTAGAAGTTAAATATCTCTTACTCTCCTTTTTTCTTCTTAAAAGAAAATGCTTTCTACAATCAACCTGCTCTTGCTTGCTAGGATCTCAAATTATTGAAGATTATTTTTAGAAAGGCCTTGCCTTTAAGAACCACTCTACGGAGTTCATCCAATTAGTTCTGGCAACTCAGTTTATTTGTACATATTTTGAATCTAATTTTTCTGGTGGTTACAACATTCTATTTTTTCTTCTATAGTTAGTTCACAGAAGAATTTAAGTACGATGTAAGGGATTATTTACAGGATGTGGAAAAAAAACCCAAATGCAGAAAGTAAACTTAAAGAATATATTTGAACAGAGGTCAATGTGGCCTCCCACAGCTCGAAAAACTCCCCATTGCTTGCTAATTCACTTCTCTTGAGGTCAGCTATATCTTTCCCTTTCCCTGCGGCCAAGCTAGGATAGTAGCCACCTATGCAGTAAAGTAGGTGCCTCTTTATCTTCATCCTGCCTTCCCCTGCTAGCCCCATTCCTGGCAGCCGTTTAAGCATTCTCCTTTCCACGTTGTTGAAGAAAATAACTTCTGCTTATACTAACACAAATGTTTTCAGGAATTTGCTGGGCTACTGTTTTACTTTTTTGTACATATCTTTTATATACACTTCTATATATTCTTTTATATATAGGAGATATATAAAACCACCTTGTATATTTTCTTTGTACACACCTATACTCTGGTATTCTGCCGGCAAAATCACCAGCTTCTGCAAACCACGGGGGACTTTCTCTTTAGAGGCGTACAGAAAGGGCACAGCTAACTTGTTTGCACCCTTGCAAGACCTTATAAACTGAAAGTACAGGAATTAGTGCATGTGTAAAGTGTTTCCTGCTCTGCATTTCTCATCTTCAGAAAGCCCCACAATCTAAGCAGCGTATCACGTTTTCTCTTTGAATCACAGGTTAATTGTGCCTTAACAGAAAACGTTATTCTGAGTTGCAATTTAGCTTCACCTGCAGTCACAAAACAATAAATTTAAAATGCTTTATTTTAAAGAGGTAGTGTGTGAAAGCACACCCCTGAAAAAGACAGAGAATGGAAGTGTAAGTAAATGTCAGGCAGCTGACTTCTCTGTTCTCTACTGCACATGCAAGTAATGCCACTCTCCTCTGAGGTGCTGGTAACCCTCCTCCACTGGTGCCGAACAGCAAGTTCAAAATACAGATGAACGCTGAGCAGCAGGAAAAGAGGTTGCAGCAAATTAAAGAAAAGTGCTGACAGCCATTCCTTTGCTTGGTGTCCCTGGCTTTAAGTACTACGGGGCACACACTGCGGAAGAAATGAACAGTTCCCAACTCCAGGCTATTATTGAGCAGTTTTTGTTGTTTTCAACTCAAGTCAGGTATGTGCACCTAAGGGCAATGATCACTGGTGTAGTCTAAATTGATAAATCTGTAGAGCAAAGCACCTTTCTTGTCTTCCTTGAATTTAGGTTCATTATTTGATCTTTACTTATCATAAATTACTCTTACTCCATGTGAATTTAAATTGATGACGAAAAGAAACTGACTGCTTATAAATTAGTTGCTGCAACATGCAAGAAGCGCTCCACAGGCAGGGCCTCAAAGGCGGAGGGGAAATCGCCATTCACCACTCCCCTGTTGACACCTCAGTCCTCTCTTCTTCGTTCCTTCTGTGGTTATTTTTTACCTCCCACTCCTGAAATCACAGCTCCTACAGGGTTCTTGTGACCTACCGACGTTTCAGGTGCTGGAAGAGGGACACATGACGGGGCTTTCCTTGCTGAGCAAAGCAGAAGGCAGCAAAGTGCAAGGGCTGCCCACGCATAGGAGATGCGCTACCTGCTGCCTGCCTGTGCAGCGCCCCAGGGATTGGTGCCTCCCAGGGCCGAACTGGAGTCCCCAGCTCGTCCTGCTGGGAGGAAGCCACAGCGCAGGCAGGCTGTGGTAAGGGCAGGCTCCTCGCCTCTGGTGGAAAGGGCTGTGTTGCTGCTTGCCTGCAAGACCCCACCAGCAGCTGTGAGGTGCCGGGGTTCAGCCAGGTTGCGGTTTCCTCAGGGACAGCCCTGCTCGCCTTCCTGGCAGCAGGGGAGGAGCAGCAAAGCCCCCTGTGGTATCTGCCATTCTGCAAATCGCTGGGGAATGGGGACAACCGCGAGGCCTGGCTGGGCCATCCCCACACGCTGCACCTGGCAGCGGGGCCCTGGGCGCCAGCATCCTGAGAGCCATGAGGCTTTATAGGCCTGGGTGCCAGGGGGTTCGTGCCCATGGCTCTCACTCACAGCAGGCATACCTGCCCATGAGGCAGCCCGAGAGCACTGTCACCGTGGCCTCACCAACCTGTGAGGTAGCTGCCATCGCTGCGTTTCAGTCCTTGGGCAGCTCGGTGTGTACCCCTCCTGAACTGCTGCTTGTTCAGGGCAGCCTCTGGGAACAGGGGAACCCTCAAGCCTTGTGGGGCTCTCTCGTGGCAGGCTCCATGGTGGCCTGTGGGACATGGGAGCTGGTGCCCTCCTCAGGGGGTCCCAGCTGTGGCCCCCAGGGGGCTTGGCACTCAACGCCAGCCATTTCTGGGACGTAGGAGAGGGCCACACTCGTCTGGCTGGCCTTTAGCCAAGAGCAGGGGCTTTTTCATTTCTTTGCACCCTTTCTGAACACAGACAGTACCACAGGAGATAACCCCTTCCTCCCCCCCCTCCCCTTTCAGTGTTGAAACAGCTTTCCAGTGATGTCATACACTTCACCTTGCTGGAGGGTGTCCTGATGCGCAAGGAGGGAAGAGCGGAGAGAATGGGGGAAGAGCGAGCCCAGGGATCTGGTAGTTAATCTCAGCTCTGATACAGACAAGCAGGCATTCAACACTTGACTCTTTTTGTCTGTGTGTGCTTTAGATTCTCCTTCCATAAACTGATGCTAGAAACTGATTGCAATGCCTTTTTAAATTAATTATAAAGTTTTCAATTAAAAAAAATATAGCATTTTGTTTGAGGAATTCATCATCAATGTTATAAATATGTTTATTCACTATTACTTGTTCCGTGTTTAACTCCCACAAAAAATCTGAAACAGTCTCTAAAAGAAAGTAAAATAAATGAAATTCAATAGTTAAACTAAAAGATTATTTCAAGAAGAAATAAAACTATTCAACCCCTTAGACTCTACTTTCAAATAACACTAATGAAAAGAAGGTCTAGTCATATTTATCAAATGTTATTATATATTTGATATGAGATATGTACATGTATATTACATATATTAATCCGTAATAATTTGGGGTTTGTCCTTTTAGGATCTTTGGCCCTGGCTGGTGACCTCAATGCAAAGCCACCGTCTGAAGGGAAGAGAGACTTGGACAAAGAATCTATCTTAAATGTATGTTCGATTTTTTTATCATATTTCTCAAATGTGTTGAGGTCTTCTACATAGTGAGCTTTATTTATGAATCACCCAGAGTTTTTCCAGATTTTATTTTTGGAATTTATGAATTATAAATAGAGAGCTGATAACTAGGCCAGAAAACACGATATGTGCAATTTAATATATTTCCTAAAATAAAAAAAAAATCCTAAAAAACAGTGTAGTGTAAATTTAAAAATTCAAATTATACCTAATTTCAAACAGTTTCCAGTCTTAATTGTCTCCAGACTTTTGATTGTTTTTTTAATTAAATGTTAAAGGGAGGGAATATGATCTCCAAAATAAGCAAAATATGTTGATTATAAAATAATTACCTATACAGATATAAATGTTCCTGAGCAGGTACCAGCAGATTCATTAATACTTAGTGCTCATGTTGACGTTAATTTCTTTTATGCATGTTAATGTCACAATAGCTCCATCTTGTGGTTGACTAAATATTACTCAACAATTAATTTTCATTTAGATTCTGAAGGAAAAGTTGAGGTCGAAAACAAATAAGAAAAAAATGCTGGTGAGGAGAGGACATTTCAAATATGATTAATTCCATTGCAGTTGTTTGTTAAAAAAAAAAAGGAACAGAAAAGAAAAATATAGCCTGAGTGTTTAGTAGTTGCCTTCAGTAGTTGCAATTTGCCGTATCTAAGTGGCTAATTATAAAAGCTGGTAGGTTTTAGTTAAAATATTATTTTAGAAAATCAATGAAAAAAGTTCATAATTATTATCATTAGATGTATTACTGAGTTTATGAACCATATGTACACCATCAGTTATGTTTTGTTTCTATATCAAACAGGTGTCTAAAAATGTTGTTGCTGATCAGCAGTTTGACCTTGAAGCTGCGATTAAAGACGTTGAGAAAATGTCCAATGAGCTGAAGAAACTAAATGGTAATTCTGAGTTCATCAACAAGCTAAACAAGAAACTGTTTAAGGCATTGTGTTAAAAAGTGTGCAGTTGTGAATGGCTCGTGTTTTCTATGTCATACAATTGATTTTTAATCTAATCGTAGAATCACAGAATGGTTTAGGTTGGAAGGGACCTTGAAGATCATCTTGTTCCAACCCCCTGCCCTGGGCAGGGGCACCTCCCACCAGCCCAGGTTGCTCCAAGCCCCGTCTACCCTGGCCTTGAACACCTCCAGGGATGGGGCAGCCACAGCTTCTCGGGGCAACCTGCGCCAGGGGCTCACCACCCTTAGAGTGAAACATTTCTTCCTAATATCTAATCTAAATCTCCCCTCTTCCAGTTTGAAGCCATTCCCCCTCGTCCTATCACTACATGCCTTTGTAAAAAGTCCCTCCCCAGCTCTCCTGTAGCCCCCCTTAGGTACTGGAAGGCCACTATAATGAAACAATACAGTTGCTTTTTTGTTTGAAAAATTAATGAAACGGTAGTTAACATAGAAATAGAATCATGTTAGCTACCCATGGAAAAAAATCTGTTAAGTAGTCAAAGTCATTCCTTTGCAGGAACAGTAGTAGTCTCCTAATAGAAATACGACAGTGTGCTAATACCAAACTTTATTTAACCATCTTGAAGTAAACCAAACAGGGCAACCCTTTTAGGAAGAGTTGATAGATGAACACTTCAAAAAGTGCTGTATATAAATTGCCATTCACTTAGCATCTCCCATGCAATAAATACCATGATGATACATTGCCCTTTGTCTTTCAGTGGAAAGCCAGCTACTGCTTTGTGACCTTATTTTGAATTTCAGCCATCCTATGAAGGCCAAAGATTTAAGAGAAGCTGAAGAAAAAACTTGGAGTTTGACAGATTAAGTAATAACATCCACTTTCATGCATCATCTTCTATTAGTACTGCTTCCGTTTGAACTGGAAAATGATAGTATGGTTTCCTGCAGTTAGGCTATTTTTTTATTTTAAACTGAAAATGTGGAGTGGAAAAATGCTGTAAGTAGGTTATTGATTTTGAGAGGGGTTTTTTTTGACCCAAATTTCCCAAATTAAGCCCGCTAGGGCTGGAAGGACTGGTACCGTTAACTAGAAAGGTCAAGAAAATGGGCATGAAGTTTTTCATATGTGGTTGTCTCCTTTTAAATAAAAACATACTGGAACAGTAACAAAAGATTTCAAATTATGTCAAGTCACTGCTTATCTCTTATCTCAGTTGTGCGCCGGAAAATGGGATAAGAAACAGTCAGTAAAGGAGGAACTGCAACTTGTCATTTGATCTTCCTTCCTCATTCTAAAAATGTTGCTGAGGAGGGGGCCAAAGAGCAGATTACTTCTGGAAAACCTAAAGTACTTTCATTCTAGTTTCTGTAGGGACTTTCTAATGCACCTAGCTACAAAAGAAAGAAAGAGTTAGTGGTCTAAATAATCTATCCTGAAATCTTCTTGGCCCAAAATTTAAGTAGCCAGTATTTTCGTGTAGTTCATTACAATTAATAGTAAATCATACTTTACTTGTGGGCATGTTTGAATGTTGAGATTTGTTTTTCTTCATATACAAAATATGTTTATCTGAATAATCAAATCAAGATCTACTGTGCTGAAAAAATATGCAGTGTTGTAATTTGTATGCTGGTTTGTATTTTATTTCTCTTTCAATAATCAGATGATTTAAAACAAATAAAACACAATTCTGTAGGAGGTATTTCTGGGTTGTCAGACTTTTCAAGGCAGTGCAATGGAATAGAATTACAACCTCCAGCTCACAGAATCAGTGGTAATACGGAGGATGTTCTTCTTAATTAGAGCATTTTTAGGAAAGCATACATTTTTTCTGACTTTTCCTTCGCAAGATTAGTAGTGAGCTTTTAAAAAAATATTGGGCTAGAAACAGGTTTTGTCAGCTGAATAATTTTAAAAGTTTTATTTTTCATCTTTGTTTTTTTGACTCATAGTTGCATGGAAATGAAATTCACTAACTTTGAATTCCGGCTCCTAGCTAAATATATTAGAAAGGAAGATAACTTTTGCAAAACATATATATTTAAAGTAAAACTGTTTATGAAATCTGATTACCTTATCTGAGAAACTATACAGATTACATGAAAGATACTTTTCTGCTCTGAATTTTGGTTTAAGTGTTTCAAGTGATATACACACAAATGGCTTTAAAGGAGAAAAAGTGTGGCAAAGACTAACATAATTATCAAACCAACGTCTGGTCAGAAAACAAAGGTTACTAGAAAACCGAGGCAAAGAATTGGATGAATCCCACTTATCAAAGGAGAGGGAAAAACTCTTGGTGTAGTATGCTTCAGTGGTCCTCAGTTGCAACTTATATTTTAGAACTGAGAAATCTCAGTTTGTCTTGAAAAAATACAGTAAAACCAGAAAACAGTTGTACATGAGGAACCAAGTTTAGCCTGTGTGTCTGTCTGTCTGTTTTCTAAGAGACTTGGGTGTGTTCTGCCAATTAAGAATCACATGAAGATAATCTTGTTGATGTGTCTCCTATAAAAAAGTAGTTGCTTACTTGAGAGTCAGAAAGACACAGCTAAAGAGAGTTCTGTGTTAAGGGAGAAAAGCTTGTTTCTGAGTGAGGTTAGAGGATCCTAGGAGGTACAAGATTCCAATTTGTGGGCTAAGCCATGCCGTCAGTGAATCATCAGTGGTGTGGCAGGGAGAACATGATATCTATAGATGTTTTATTTTTCTAGAAAACTGTGAACAAGAACAGTTTCATAGCTGAATAACAGAGACACAGATCTTGACAGGCAGCTGCATATCCAGGGTTGGGGTTTTCTTTGGTGTCACTGAAACCTGGGTGTCTTTAGGGTCCAGGTCGGAGTCCCAGTCTTCTCATAGAAGTGGCCATAGTTAGATTTATTGGGAAGTGTATTGTGGGAAAAAAATGGGCTTTTATTGCTTTTTGTCTGCTCCTCAACTTTGATAAGGTTTGGGTCTACTCTGTATCACTTTAAGTAACATAATTGCTGCTGCAGTTCTGATCTGAAAAACAGCTTACTTTTTTTTCTCTCCTGTGAAAGCAGAGACTTGTATTGTTATTTATTTCAGCATCCTCTAATTTGGCGTGGAAATCATTTCGAGAATATACACAGTGTTGGAAGATAAAAATTTCTTATGTACTGTAGGATTAGTGGACAGTAATAAACACATTGTAGGAAAGTCCAATTTATAGAGTATGGCATTTAAGGCATAATTTAAAAATAACACTGTCCATTTTCCTTAAAATTAAAGGGATTTTTAATTGCTTCGTGATTTTAGTTTGCTGAAATAGGAAATATCCTGAAGTTTACAAACTTCAGTAGGCTTCGATACTATATGTGATCTTCATTGAGGTCTCATTTAAATATGTCCTGCAGCATATTTTAATATGCACTGGTTTCTTGAACCTCTGTCTTTTCCATCAATCAGAAGAAGAGGTGTTCTTTGGAAGTAATCAATGATGTCTGCTACAGAAGAAAAATCCTGTGGGATGGAAAAAATGAGAAGGCTATGGCAAAAATGTCAGAATTATTAGTAATTAGTAAGACCAAAAGGTTTTCTTTAAACCCTAAAGATTTAGCAGTCTTATAAGGTCCAGTAAATACTATCAGATCAGCTGTTTTCATTCCTGCCATAATCTGTAGCTGTGTGTACAACCTACTGCAATGTTGTATAACTAATTTATGCAGTCTTGGCCTGTTTAATACATAATGTTGTCATTCTGCTTGACGTGATAATTGCACTTGAATGTTCAAAAAGTTGGCTGATGAATTCAGAGAGTTCTCACTCGATCAGAACTGCAGTACACGTGCTGACCGGTCTGGCTGGTGGCAGTACATCCAGCGCAGTACTGCTGGGCATAAGTAAACCAGCAGTCTGGGAGCAAAGCAGTAAAGCTGGCAGATATAGATTTGCTCTCAACTCTGTATTTCCCTTATCTGGTATCTTAGTGGTAAACAAGCGTTCCCTAACCAGATATATGGATTTCTAATAGCTGTATTCTAAGGCTGTCCCTTCATTCCCTGAGTGCGAACAGGAGAATCTGATTTTACTTCCAGCAGTAACGTATTCTATCAGGAATAACTCTAAGACAACAAGAAAATTCCACTGGAGCAAAACAGCTGCCAGGTTAAGTAGCCTGACACTTAGGAATGAGACAGGAGATACCTTAAGATGAAGGGAAGTAGTGTGAAAAACACATAGTACCTCTTTTCCTTTTAAGCCGGTTCCTAACAAATATACGTGATTTTGCTCCTGGTAACGAATCTGGATGTTGTATACTTTATCTCTGTACAACACCATCAGTACATATGGATGAGTAGCAGTTTTTCTTGAGCTGTCTCTTACCAAGAAAGTTCCATCCTGAAAGATGAAAAAATGAAAGATGACAGACGTCACTTCCTTGTTTGATCAGCATAACAACCTTAACCAGAGCACTCATGCTTTTAAGTGTTTTTTCTTTCTCTTTCCTCCTGGTAAGAGAAGCTGCTTTATTAAGGAGTTTAGGTAATTTCTCAAATGTTTTGTCTTTCAATTTGCTACTTAAAACTTTCTTGTCTGATACCAATGGAGATTTTTAGGGAAGGGAGGGATGATGTTCTATAGGGGAGAGATTCCATTAAAGGAGGGAGTAAAATATCAAAGGCCAAACCTCATGTCACTTTAACCAGAAGAGGAGTTCATTTCTGCTAAGTGCCAGTCAAGAGTACTATGTGATCTATTTACAGACAGCCTTTAGTGTGTCTGCATAATTTTGGTAAAGCCAGTGATCCTGTCTCTCTCTCTCTGCTTTTCTTCATTTCAGATGTGTTTTAACAAGTCTTCCATTGAAACACCCTTTCTTAAAGGCATTGAATGTGCTCTCATAAGCTGGACCTTAGTACAAGTCATTGAAATGCTGTACATGTCATCTTCCGCTCATTGCATGTGCTGTGAAGCATTATAGAGTAAACAGATTTCCCACAGTGATGGGATACAATTTGGTTTATCTTCACACGCACAGTTAAGCCTGGGTTTCATCTGTTTGAATCTGTACTTCATTTTTCTGGTAAATATGGCCTAGAAAAGGGTGGGATTCATCTCATCTAATTCAAGTGATCTAAAACTTGGAATTTGCAGCAAATGCCTCACTGATGACAGAGAACTGTTTCCAGAGAACAAATCACTTCTCCTAAGAGAGGTGAGGTGAGACTGCTTTCTGGAGACAGAATTTGTTCTCTTGGGCTATGGAAAACACCAGGCTTCATGGCTGGTTTAGACTAGATGTGTAACTTTTATGTGGTAAAGATATTCAAGTACATTCTAAGTATAAAGTAATCAAGATATTCTAAGTATCTATATTGGGGCTATAACCTTATCATGTTATTTATCTTCAGTCTTCCCGTATGACTGCAAGGACATCTAGCTAGACCATTAAGAACATGGTGAGATTCACTAATGATTTAAAGAATACCTTGTTTATTTTTCGAAGAGCTGCTTCTGCTTCTGGCCGGCTTACATAAGCAACATACCATTCATCATTTAGTGAGTCCTACGGTTTTTGTGAGAGAAGATAAAGGAGAAAGTCAGCTGTCAATGAATTAGCTTGTGATGTTAACAACATACAAATAAGTAGAGAGAAATTTGAACGTGAGGGCTATTTGGGTTTATGTGCAGAATCTCTGAAGGTACGAGCTTCAGGGATCATACTAGAATATGTTACTGTATGGTAAGTGGCAACTAAATAGTTGTAATCTCTGCAAGTAAGCAAGGAAAACGGGTACTTCCAAATATTTTCAGTGAAAGACAGATTTTAAGTGACATTTGCTTTTTTGTCTGCCTGCGACACCAACATCCTTTGCCTTCATTTCTCTGTTGCTTTTTTTTAATTACTTTATTTTATTTTTTCTTTTTTAACTATCATCTGAGACAATAATGCAGACTTCCTGTGAACATACCATGTATGGTTGCCCAGCAGTGTTATCACCAGGAGTGGTTTGCTCTCAACTTGCCGTATGTAAAGAAATGTGAAACAAAAATGCATTTAAAGGGTATGAATTCTTTACTCACCAAGGTTTTGTGGAAGAGGAACTGAATATGTAATGCTAGTTGAAGGCAATTTTGCAAAACAAGTAATCCAGCAAACAAGTATTTCTCTTATTTTGTTTAACTGGGTTTTTGCTATTGTTGTTTTTCTTGGTGAACACAAAATAAGGCACTGAAGTTTGACACAGAAAAGGAAACTGAAAGCACCTACTAACATCCTGACAGGGGCTAGAAAACTAACTAACTAGAAAAACAAGTATGTAAAATGGTTTCTTGTGAAATCTGAAAATTTGCTGTGTTTAGCAGTTATGGATAATACTTGTAATGTTTTTGTACCTCATCTTCCTCTGTGTTTGTTTGGTGAACCATCTGTCTGCTAGGAATTGGCAATGGAGGTCTTATATCAGCTCCTCTTGAAGGCGATCTGCTATTGCCTTCAAAGATAGAAAAGTAGAAAAAATGTTAAAATCAGGAAAATAACTTCATCTGTGGAGTGCATACATGGTGTGGAATCTTGATTTTCTGAGGCATGAAGAATTTGTATCACTCTGATACTGAGATATTTTGAATTGATTTGAAATCAGATTTAGGCTACTGTATGAGCTTTACGTAAATTCATCCTTGGCACACAGGGACTTTTACTGAACTCTTGCAGTTCATGTTTCCTTAAAATCAGATGAACTTGAAACAGAGGTTAACTCTTTTTAGCTTCTGTACCACAATTACTCAGTTGAGAGCACCTCCGGTTTCTTTAGAGACAGAAGTAACATTGTCTCTTTGCATCCCTTGCCTTCTTAGCATGTAGGAACTAAAATATGTCACTGTAAGACATTGGCAGCTGTTACCATATGCAAAAAATTATTTGCAAAGCAATTCATTTCTAAGCTTCCTTTATTTTTTTACCTGTTATTACAAGATAAATATGCAGTGTGTTTCACATGGGAAGTATTTTCTCCCTTTTTCAAGAGTATTGGTACACCACAGTGACTTGCAGGTGGTGTTGCTCGGCTCTCAGTAGTGTTAGTTATATTGAAAAAGATTTCACGATGGTTTAACTAGGCAGTAAGCCCAAACAGCATGGGAGAAAAACATCTCGATTCAGACTGATCAAGTTACACAAGATGCCTTTCAGGAACTTGATAGTTTTCTGTTCACAGTCCAACCAGAAACACCCTCTAAAAAAAGGCATTATATTAACTGTACTGAAACCACCTTTCAACCTTCAGTCATTTTTTTACAAAAAATGCAGGAATGCAGGATACAAACCTAGATGTAAGCGTGGTGGTAGTGAGCCACTCGAAGACATGTTTCTAGCACTGCTTAGAAAAAAAAAAAAACAAAGAAAAAAGTAGATAGTATAAATACATTGCTGTACAACATTTCTGTGCTCTAAAGTATCGATCTGGACTTTGTGCCTGTTCTACAGAATGTAAAATCCTCTTGAGACCTCTGAAGGATGAGGATAACTTTCTCTTCTTTTTGTTTTTCTTTCCTTCTTTTTATGTAAGTCGATCCACCATTAAGTTTACTTGAAGCTCAATATCTGGGAATAAGGTAGAGGGAATCAATAATGGGTCACCCATACTTATGTATCAGGATCAATGCAGAAACTGCTTCGGCTTGTTGAGTTTCCACAGGGAACGACTACTTTATTCCCCTAACGCAGGAAGCACAGGCAGCAGCTTGCTAGATGTTTCTTTCTGTGGGGTTCCACTTATAGGGTCATCTTTCATGTGGCTTCTTTAACATCGCTGATGCAAATGCAGTTTCTCATCATTAATGTTGCAACTATGGTTGTGGAGCTACTGGAAAGAGTCCAGTGAAGGGCCACTAACATGATAAAGGACTAGAGCATCTCACATATGAGAAAGGCTGAGGGGGCTGGGACTGTTTAGCCTGGAAAAGAGAAGTCTCAGGAGGGATCTTATTAACACATATAAATACCTGAAGGGTGAGCCAGGCTCTTTTCCATGGTGCCCAGTGACAGGGTGAGAGGCAGTGGGCACAAACTGAAACACAGGAGGTTCCCTCTGAACATCAGGAAACACTTTTTACTGTGAGGGTGACTGAACACTGGAGCAGGTTGCTGAGAAAGGTTGTGGAGTCTCCGTTCTTGGAAATATTCAAAAGCCGCTGGGCAGCCGGCTCCAGGTGACCCTGCTTGAGCCAGGGGGTTGGACCAGATGATGTCCAGAGGTTGCTTCCAACCTCAACCATTCTGTGATTCTGTGGGCTATGAGCTGACAGTGGCACAGAGCTCATACCCACAGCACCATAACACTTCCGTGTGCCTATGCTTAGTTTACTTTCCCTCCTGTGTTCATTTTTTTGCTTTTTGTTAGAAAATCTAAAATTTCCTTTTATGGCCTGATCCCAGAACCCATGTCCAAAATGTCTTAAAATGAAGAGTCCCAATCTTTTTTTTTTTCTCTTTAATTTCTTCACCTAATTGGGAATAAACTGCCTGCAAGCTCTTCCTTCACAGTTCATATTTCTCTTCTGCTTAAATGAACTGTACAAAAAGCTCTGGTATGAATATGCTAATTATGTTTGCACAGCAAAAACAGCCTATCATGACTTGTGATTCATGGGAGAGAATCAGCCAAATGGGGGACTCTGCAATATCAAAATTTGGCAATGCAGTTTGAATATAAGCCGAAGTGTTCATCATAGGAATAGTTCTTATTTGCATATGACCTTGCTGCTGCTACTGCAATAGTTGTTCTACTGGGGTGTCAGCAGTTCCAGAGGATGATGGTAAATGGGAGGAATTAATCAAAGAGCCATTAAAAAAATAAATAGATTAGAAAATGTACTTCAGACTTAGAGACTCCAGGAGCCCACTCTAACTCATCAAAGGCTAAGTCTGTTGCACACTACATCAGAAATCAAAATTTAATTAGGGGCTCTTCCATCTAGCAAATGAAGGCATAACAATCTAATATTTGGAAGGTGAAGCTGGAAGAAATCATAGTTGAAGCAAGGTTCACAATTTTAAAACGGAATTACTAACCATTGGAGTAAAATTTAGTAAAAGGGTGGTGAAATTCTTTCAGATTCCACTCTAAACAACTGAAGTTGTGGGGTTTTTTAGTTTTGAAGCAATTAGTAGTTGCAGCTCTAACACTTAGGCTCCTAGGGTGTGCCGAATCCTTTTAAAGAAGGACCTCTTTGACCTACATCCTGCATAGTTTTGTAGGAGAAGATGATCCCTTCCCAAAAGGGCTTGTCATTCTTCTGGATCCTACAGGCAATGGGAGAGGTGTCTCAAGAATGGAAGCATTGTGCCACATAGGCCCTAAAGTACTTCCTTAATATAAACCTGAGAGATTTGAATTTTTTCATGGCTGCCTGATGTACACTATCTACTTCACTGAATACAGAGCTTCAATTATATTAAGATTTCTCCTTGACAGTAGGAACAACACAAGTTAGGATGTAGTGGAGGCAAGGGTGCAGCCTGAAAAATAATGGATAATTTAAAGTAGTTACCTTGTGTTCGCCTGAGAAGCCTGTAGCCACCTATATACTATTATTTGCTAAATTGCAAAGAGATTGAGATTCAAAAGGAATGACACAATAATGGGTGAAACAAACCTTTCTGCACCGGGCATACTGTTGGATCCTGGCTTAGGTGGAGGCTTGACAGATTTGGATGGGAATGTATTGGAGCTGTATGGGGGCAAAGATAGCTGTGGCACTGGTCTTTGGGGTGTGGCTGTGGAGAGGAAGAGAAGGAAACTTAAAAGTTATGCGAGATGTTCTTAAAGGAGGTAGAATGAAGAAATGCTGTCGCATTACTGCTGTTTAATTAGATAAACATAATGGAATAAGTGGTCCTATAAAAAGTGCTTGATATGTTAGTTACAGATTATAAACTCATACAGTCAACTGAGAACTTAAAATTAAGTATTAAAATTAAAAATAAACTGGAACAGGCATGAGCAACATTTACATTTTCTAAGTTCTGTTTTGGATAAGCCACAATTCAGATACCTTAACTGCAGTAGAGCAGAAGGGGGTACGTACCCATGTGTTCTCTGTTACGTTGCTTCCAAATAGTGTATTAGAGGTTACCTTTTTCAACTTCATTCCTTTGTGAGATTTCTCCCGTATTATCATAAACAACAGCATAAAATAAAATATTTTCTTTCTACAGTGTCCTCAGACCTCAACTACTGGTAAAAGGGGAACAGATTAACTGCACTCTTGCACAGCTTAAATAGCCCTATTCTTTAGGGAGTCTTAGAGGCAGCGATAATTTGTAGACTTGGTGAAATGTATTGCTTCTGTTACGGCGTCACTTTACTAACTTACTTAATTTTAGGATCCATGATTCTGAAGTAATTTATAAATACCATTTTTACATGAAACAAGTTCTGCTTCTGTTCTTTAGAGCAAATAACATTACTCAGCAGACTAGCACCAGCAGGGTTTGACTGAATATTTTGTTGAAAACCGGGAGGATACCAGGTTTACGTGCTTAGCTGTTTGATGCTGCGTGCAGGTCACAAATCTCTAAAATGTAATGTGCTTCAAAATAAGAAATCCTGCTGTCTTGTAACTGGCTGACTGAAGGAAGCTATTAGCTATTGATTTCCTGTGTTTTGCGGCTTCGATATATAAATCTGCATGAGGTACTTTGTAAGCATTCTACAGCCTGTCAAGATATCACCTGACATTTTGAAAGGGCTCTAAAGAAACAACTCTGCGATCATATTTTTTTTAGAACTAAGACAAAGACTTCAAATTTTAAAAAATCACTGTAGAAATACTCACTGTCATCTTCTTCCTGGGGAGCCAAAAGAAAGTAAACATTAGCAACATATTATAGCACAGTTCTTAGGAATATTTTACAAACCAAAAATCTGGAAGTTGCTAAATTTAGAGTATGCAAGGACTCTAATATCTACTGTCACTATCACGTAAAATGCTGGGCTTTCTATCTTCATGCAACACCAAATAATTTTTAAAGTTCTTGTGTTGAGGTACAGCTATTATTTACAAATAAGCGGTGAGGTAGATGTCCCATAATGGATATTGACCCAAAGTAGTCAAAAACTCACAGCAGATACAAACTTTCCTTATTCCTTCAGTAAGTGTACGCTCTCAGAGTGAAATCCTTAGGTCAGCTTAAGCTGAAAAAAATCCCCAAACCCCAAAACCTAGTGTAAGCAAAATCACTTCTCCCATGTCACAGAAAAAATCTGGCCTTATTCTTCCTGTTATCTGACATAAAGTACTCCGGGAATAAGCTGAGCTTGACATAGAAGTGTTTAAAAAGAAACCATGTGCTATCAAAGATCCATGAGTATTCATTATAACTGATAAAAGAAACAAGTTTACCTTTTCCAGAATTATTAGTTTATACAGGTACTTCATTTTATTGTAGTCCCTATACCTTTAACTATTTGCTTTGAGACTATACTTACTTCATTTTTTTTGTGTGATGGCCAACCCTGCCTGAAATTAAATGGAGAAAACAAAACATGAATCATAGGTGGCATATTACTCATTCACTTTGTATGCATTAGGCCATATTTTCAACTAAGACATGAATTTATAGTAAGTTTTACAGACCCAATGAATGCAGAAACATTTTTTTCCTCATAAAAATATCTAAGATTCTAATTTTCAGCCATTATCTAAGATGTTATGCTAGTCCTTAGCCCATTTTGAATGGACCAACAAAGAAAATTTCTGATTAATTGATTATAAGATTAGAGCTTAAAACAAGTTTTTACAATAATGAAATATTACATTTCAAGTCTGGAACTCATTTGTAGTACTTAGCAACATTTCTGGAGCATGTGATAAACCTTCCAGTCTCTGTTTCTCTGGTAACTTATCCTGTCTGATTAGCAGATCTCAACTACTTTCTTATTTTACTATCAGTCACACTGTCCAGCCCAGAAGTTATCTAGAAAAATGCTTGAGAATGATCTGGTTCTGCTAGAGAATGCTGTTTGCTATTAAGGAGTTTTGCAGTCTAGTAAAATTAATGGTAGGAAAGTAAAGCTTTCTTTTTCTAACATCCTTAAAAAAATAGCAATAGGACTCATGGAAGAATGTTCCCTAGAGCAAGAACTTGATCTGGTGGAAAAAACATGGATCATATATTTTTTTGTGTAGCTTGGAAGTGAGTCATGCCCTACGTAATGGCTGTTTGAGATATGACTGGAGAGAGAGCTTTTTCTGCATTCACACTTTTCTGTAGCTTATGGCACATCCCATGCATATTCATAAAGCAAAACTTTGATATCTGCAGACACTGTTGTCATGCAGTAGCAGTAAATTATACTATCCTGTGTTGCTTATCCATATTTTTGTTAAATTTAATCTATCTTTTATTAAATTTCAATTAAATGAACACTTACTTTGCAGGGGTTTGCTTCCTTAGAGGAGATGGATTGCCTCTTTCATATCTGTCACTTGGTGGGACAGGAGGTTTTGGCATCATTGCTAGCTGTTCCCCCAGGGATCTAAAGCAGGAGCAAGATAATGAAATAAAGGCAAAAAAGCTGCTTGCTAAGAAATAGCTGGGTAATACTGACATTGAGACTCTTATTTCCAGAGGCAAAACTCTTACCTTAGCTGTGAAGTCAGAGGCTGTAAAACAACAAGGAATAGTTAAGAGAATGTGTAAGTGTATGAAAATAGGTGAAAACCATCAATAAGCAATAATAACCCTTACCTTTTCAGGAAAGCCTGGCTTCCTCCCTGAAAATAATAAAAGCTTACATTTAGAAAAAAATAAATTTAAGATAATTAATTAAACTTTCTATGAAACAAACAAGTTTTGAGTATCATTGAAAGTGAATTTTGCAGACTGAAGCACTCAGCCTTCTGAGATATAAGCCAGAAAAATATTTTGGCTTTACAAGAGATGGCAAAATTGCAGTATCTCTTATTAAAGGAAAATCTAAAAATTTTCAGTGTTGCATGTTTTAGAACCATAGTTTCTATGGTTCAGCTTTGAATTACTGGATATTTTTATGCCGATTTATATACCAGATGAAAGTGTTTAGATAATTAAAAAAAAAATCTTTTTTTTTTTCCTACTGTTTTTTTCAGTTCTCAGCATTCTTTTAAGCCTGGACGCCAAGTTACATATAGTAGTGTATGCAGAGTTTTGTTAGCTTTGTATACAAAAGTTATTTCCTCTTTAACCTGCTGAATATTTCCTTGTTCATTCACTTAAGTATTACATCAAACTTTTTTTTTGCACAGGGATCTCATAATGACTTTCTGTTCAACTAGTCCTGAGCTAAGGTTGCTACTTTCTAGATACAATGTCTCTCACTTTCTAAGTACCGGTCACATTATTTATTTGTAAACAGATCACTTTGTATATGATTGGATTACAGTGCATTTGGTTAAGCCTCGTTCTTTTGCATGAATGATATTGAAACTGATAATTTTGAACAATTAAGAAAACCCCACTGATATTAGCTTAAGCAAATACTGACCTGGTACAGGACTTTCTCTTTCAAACGGTGGAGCAAGGCGATCCAGTGGGGGTTTTGTGCTTCTGTCTATAGAAGGAGCTGGGGCTAAAAACAAAAGCTGTGTAAGATAATTTGCTGGTGTAGGTCAATATATCTTTGTTTTGCATAGCCAGGAACTGCTGATACTTCTTAGAATGTGAGTCTTCTGTATATATAGTAGAAGAGAGTGGAACTGAGGAGATAAAGGCAAAAGTGAAGTGCCATGTAGCCCGTGTGGAAAGCTTTGCAAAGAGAAAAGCAGCTGTACTTACGTTTCAAAGGCTTGATATTTCTGTCTCTACTCAAGTCACTGTTGCTTGGTGGAGGAGGAAAAGCTGGCAGCTAAAACGAATATTTTACATGTGGTTAAAGTGTGTCTTCAACTTTCTGTTTTAATTTTAGTATATTAACCCCACCACACCACATCTACCAATCTTTGTCTCTGGTACAGCACAAGGAATGACTCTCTGCTCAGCGCAGGAAGGATAGGAGCCATTAACACTCCTGAAGAATGACCTACATACATGGGTTTTTGTTAGATGCAGAGTTGCCTCCATCTGTTTCATATCACAAGGAATACTCTAGTGGATGTTATCTTTGGGGAGGGTATGACTATTGTCAAAGGAAACAGAAGCTTCAACAATGCTGTTGTATCTTTGCCCCTTCAATGCAGCAGGTGTTAGTTTTGAAAACCGGTATTGAAATTAGTGGATGTAAATCTGAAGTTGAGAAATATGTATTAAGTCTGTGTTCCTGAGTGTTGCTGGCTGAGGCAGGGGGAGAAAGGACTGTTCTTTGTTACGGGGAGAGCTGGGGTTAAACAGCATTGTCTTGTCAGCAGCTGCAAAAGATGTTTGCATCTAAACCTAGATTTCTCCGGACAAATGCCTTCCAATGTTCATTCTTATTCCAAAAAAAAAAAATAGAGCAGCAATTTAAGACAGCAGTCTTGAGAACTCACAATACCTAAGAGTCCTGTGTGTTTTATTTACATGAACTGTGGCACTAGGTCAGACCAAAAGTCCCTCTGTCACATCCTAAAATTGCCTTTACTTGTGTACATTGGTAGGTCTAATGTACATCTGTTCTGGCTTACAGTGAACCTATAGTGCCAGTTGTTAACAGCACAATAGCTTTCCATTTTGAAGTATTCACAGGACAAAAAAAAAAAAAGGAAAAAAATCTGGGTCATTGGGGTTCTTATTATACAGTTCCTTATACTTTTATGTGGCCTTGATTCATTTGGACAATTGCTAGAAGTATAGCTTGGAGAGACAGCCTTTTTTTTCTTTTTACAAGTATAACTAAAGAAACAAAGAGGAATCTTTTACAAATCTATAATTTATACGGAAGAGGCATTCACAAGTGGGTACAAATTTCCAGTGTAAGAAACAGCCAAATAATGGGAAATAATTTAATATATTTGTCCCATGGAATTTAACTGTTCCACGAAAAAAAGGCCACTCTATCTGTGATAGAGTTCAAATCTATTTTGATGGCTGAAATTCTTCCTCTACATATGCTATCTGAATAAAAACAGCATTACACTTTGACCTCTAAGAATGTACTGGCAAAGGATATAGGTGAAATATTAAGAAAGAAACTTACAGAAGCACCCCTTCCCCCAAATGAGGCTGGTACTGGGGACGGGCCAGGTCGCTGGGGTGGTACTGGAGGCTGATGTGATGATCTCGTTGTTGGAGGTCTGTCTGAAGAAGACAAAAATCCCAAACTAAACAACTACACAAAGGGTTTGGTTATTTTATTCTCTTTAGATCTTTATGAGAAAGAGCCTTTGCAATCACCTACATGCTTAAGTTACTATAGCCTAGAGACATTGTTGTAGTATCTAATGGACAGTTGCTTTATGATCAATGTTGTTTTGGGAGTTACAGGCTTTTCTGTCCCTTTGGTGGTGAGGTGACTCCACCTGCTAGTCTGTTGGCCCACACTATTTATTTTCATTCACTACATGCAACTGGGTGAAACACCAGCCAGTCTAGATGGCAGTTTGGTACTCCTGTATTTGACTCCACAACTGCAAGCTGCTGAAAAATCAGACATAAAAAAATGACAAGCAGAGGAAACTGATCTCTTTCTTTTCCCAATTTTGACTGGAGTTTTTTGCCACTGTCGTGACAACTTGCTCTGTTCAAGGTTGCACTACTAAAGCTAAAATGGTATGCATATATGTTTAATTTCATGTAGATTCAAATCAAAGGCCAAACAATGCACACATCACATGAAACTGATCTTTAATCCAACAGAGCTTGTCTGAAGTAGAAAATTTAGCTTTAAAAGTCACAAAGCCACCAACATGCAGTAAGTCTGTGTCACTAAATCTTATTAATGAACTACACTGTTGACTTCAAGGAAAAAACTTCTATATTCCATTATCAGCCACCTAAAATGTGGCTGACAATGTGTGAAAATATAATCTACAAATTATTAGTAACACTTCATTTTTAGTAATTACCTATATAATCTGTGTTGTTTGCAAGTGACTTGGCAGGAAATATGACATTGTGGTGTGCTTCATCGTTATTAGATGGAGGTGGCTCGTAGCCATCACTGTCATGTTCTGCTTCCTCAGGTTCTTCTGTTGGTGATTCATAGTCAGCCTCATCTTCCTTTTCCTGGTCATCATCAGGGCTTTCATAGTCATCATCTTCATCCTGGCAAATGTACATAAAAGACGGATGCTGTAACAGGATACTAAACACTGCAGTACAATTTCCTTGTGGCCTCTCACTGGGGTATTTTTCACTCTGGAGGATATCAAATTTTTACAACCAGTTTGAGTGAAAAAATTCTCTGTTGAAATAGAATGGGGAAAGGAGGCAGCATTTTATTAATGCATACGGCACTCGACAGCTAAAGAAAGGAAACAAGTATCATTTTATAACAGTAACTGCAGTAGAAGGTCAAGATAAGGTGATGGCTTATTGAAATGCACAGCGCCTTTGTTTTAGGTAACAGACAAGGCACCAGCAAACAATTCAGTGCTTCCTAGAAACACACTGGAGCAGCAGTTGATGCCTGTTGATGTTCTTTCTTACTTAATAGCATGTACTCTACAGCCTGCAATTCAACTATTTAAAAATGCTTCAGAAAAAATGAGGTCTTTGATATGGGTCTTGGTACCCTCCGCTGATCTGGATCAAAACAGCTTCATACAGCTTGCAGGACCTAATAAGAACACAGTGAAAATCCAGTAGTGGTCATTGTGCATGCCTTCTGTGCAATCTGCTGAGGCTTACAAGAAAAAGACTATTCAATTTGTCATTGGTATCTTGGCTGAAAGTTCCAGACTAGCTCTGTATTGACATAGAACCCAGCTGCCCTATAGGTGGTTATTTTTACCTTTTGTGCTCCTAAAATAGCTGCAAATCTCCTGAAAACTTAGTAGCAAGTGGTTTTTAAAAGTTACTCTCCATTTTTCATAGAATAGTTCAGGTTGGAAAGGACCTTGAAGATCATCGAGTTCCAACCCCCCTGCCATAGACAGGGACACCTCCCACTAGACCAGGTTGCCCAAGGCCATGTCCAGCCTGGCCTTGAACACCTCCAGGGATGGGGCCTCAACAACCTCTCTGGGCAACCTGTTCCAGTGCCTTACAACCCTCAAAGTGAAAAACTTCTTCCTAATGTTTAATCTAAACCTGCCCTCTTTTTTGCAAAAAAATGTTGGCACTGGTCGATGTAAGAGATCTTCATATACCCAGACTGGACGTCAGTCAGCTTTTTCATTTAGCTAGCTGAGTTGTGTGTGCGCTTCCTGTAATGACATTTACCATTGCATTTTCTATGCAGAAAGGCAAAAGGAACTTTTGCAGTCTAGTTGGCTTCAAAAAATTAGATTTTTCAACAAGCCAATTCTAGCAAATAAAACGGCAAGAATTTGCCATTGAATAACATAGCAACCTTTCCTATACTAGCCACCCTTTTTAAGAGCTTGAAATAGGTATATAAAATTCAGCTGAGGTTCTGTGGAGATGTGGTTGTAGACTCTGAGCTTCTACTTGAGCCAGTGGTATAGGACTGCCATTCTGAAGCTCTGCCATGCATTGCTGGGGGACACACTTTTCTCTGTGAAGAAATTTGTATGCAGCTACTCCAGTCATTCATGGTCCTGCTTCTCTTTCTCCTCATCCTAACAAGCCCTGCCATTGCTCCCTCCATCCGTGCTGCCCAAAGTAGACAACACAAGAAACGATAGATCTTACAGAAGAGGCAATCCATTCAACCAGTAGGTTTTTTTAATCCTGATACTCACAAATGAAGACCAGCCACCATCTTCTTGACTGTATCCTGCGTAAAGAAGCATAACCACAGGCTTCTTAGCATGTGCAACTTTAAACTATCAAGATGTAACTTGACAAAAAGGACACAACAAATCCCATATCAGTTCTGAACCACAATTCTATGTCACGCGAACAAGGCAGATTTTTCAAAGGCAGGCAGTCATGAAAGGTACTATGAATAACATTCTGATTCAAAACTAAGAGTATAGCTGTCCTTCTATGAGGTGTTATATGTGCTATCACTTCAAGTTTGTCCTATACGTCTAGTTTTAAATATAATTTGAAGTAGAATGCTTTCAGAATGAGCACAGGCTTCTTATCTGTTTTTTTTTTAATACTATATTAGCTTTCATATCAAATGGTTTTTTAACTTCAGTAGGACTGGGGGAACATGGGAGCTTGCAGAAATTTTAAGTGCTCATGGCCTATTAAGAAAATAATTGAAATAAAACTTCAGAACATGGCAGACGTCTAGAAGCTTGCCTCTTTAACATAGGGTGCTGCTAGGAGTAGGGACACGGGGCAGAGGTGTTGGAACAGAAATATATAAGCACGGATACTATGTATTGGGTTAAAGAAAGGCAGCTTGGGGATGCTTGTGTAAATGTCTCTGCTCTTGCCTTTCTTCACCATCTTTTCTATTTTAAAAATATTTGTCTACTTGCTCTCTTGTTCTCCTCTAACTACTCTTTATTATTTCTGCAATTTCTTCATGCTCTCATCTTTTCCTGTTGCTGCTTTGGCTACACCCCCCACCCCCACCCCTTACTCTGCCCTGCAAGGATTAACTTAATATTTTAATATTTTTAAACAATTTTTGTTGTTAGAGACTATCTGCCAGTACACACTTACCTGGATTTTCAGGACATTTTTGTGTTTGTCCCCTACAACAAAGATACAAACAAATAAATTCCTTCCATTTGCCATATTAAATGTTGTGAAATATTAAATTGTGTGAAATTTATACGTTACTTGGTTCTGGACATTGCAGAAGTACCTAGGGTGTATGTGGGCTCAGGCTTCGCTCTTCTTAACAGATGACATTAACAAAACAGCATTTTATTTTATATAATTTCTAGGCTGTCCCTCTGACCCATGTATTATTGATCAAATGCAAATATGTGCAGAAAAGATATATTGAAAGTTTTGAAAAAGAAAGATGAATTTTTTTACTTACCATTTTGGAAGGAAAGATAGCCTCCCTTCATTTCTGTTTATTTCTTGACTTAATTTACTTACAATTCTGTTTAAAAGAAACACAAAAATAGTTTAAAAAAAAACTCCTTGAATGATGTCAGTTGTTTTCTTAGCTGCTTTCCCTCAATATTTGCTAAATTAAATCTGGTAATGCAGAATTACTATTTACTATGTGGTAAGTATATTGAATTTATCATCTTCTACAAAGTTGCACTATAGCATATCCAATTGAAAACTAGACTGTTTTTACATAGATAAAACCCCATATTGTTGGATCAAGTTTAAAAACAAACATTAAACCCAGCAAGCCTCAGAAACTTTGGGTGTGGTAGACATCATGTGCTAGAACGCTGCTTTACATAATGGTGATTGCGTTTGTATTATTTTGCATGGAAAAAGCAGATAATGCTTCAGGAAACAGCTTCTACCAAGCTTATGGTTGCAAAAGCAGGGATTAAATGTACCCTGTGTCTACTCCATTCTTTTTGTCTCTCTCCTTCTGCAACCAAGATATACCTAATCCAGAATCTCTCCAGTAAAGAAGGTGAAAAGGTTGATTTAGTTCCATGTTATAACACATTTGCAGGGCAGGGCAGAAATATTCATGGAATATTCGGCCTAAACCACAACAATACAGCAGTAGGGTGAATAGCGACCAATGAAATGCAATCTTGAGTAATATTTCAGTTAGAAGCATGCATTTATGCTGCTAATATTGCTGGCATCCATAGCCAGCACAGGCATCTGGGACTGAGAGTGTTTATAATGACTGACTCCCTGAGAACAACTCTGAGGTTACAGGGCAGTCATTACTGAGATTAACAGAATTAAGTCCACTGAGAGCAACAGAATTCTGCTCTGCTAGTAATGAAGTTTGCCTCTAGGATTATTTTGTTTCAAATAAAGTTTTGTTTCAAAGAAAGCTTATGATGAGTCATGGTCAGATACTTAATTCTCAGTATTTCTTTTTGAGGAAATTCCCACCGAGAAAATCCTGTGACAACCAAAGCAAATTGGTTACATACATCTGATTAAAAATAACCCATTTTACTTCTAGCTTATATTATTCAGGTCTATCAGAGACAGTAATTGTGGAAATAAAAGTAGTATGAAAAAAAGTCAGGAGCTCAACATGCTTGTTTAACTCAGATTCTAAATTCTGTAAAATCTTAACTTTGTTAGCGCAGAATTCTTTTCCATACTTCTTAGATCTGGTCAATCAACTTTTATATCAGCATTGTAAAATCTTTGCTTATGGCCAGGCAGTTACCACTCTATTTTGTTTTTCTTCTTCTTTCATGTCTTTTTCTGCTACTCAGCAATAATAATCCCCTAGTTTTTTCCAAACAACCTCCTTTGTACATCTCTTTCATGTCTAATTGATTTTCTGGACTGGAACTTGAGGAAGACAAGCTTTCAAGCAATCTAATATTTTTTAAAAAGCCAACAAAAACATACTTTTTTTTTTTTTGATCCTCAACCATCTAAAAATCGTTCTGTATTTTGACTATCCCTTCTCTTGCCCTTGCTGCTTTCCTAATACTTACTTTACTGTAATTCGGATTAAAAGATAAATTCAAGGCATAGGGTTCTTCTGTTTTATTATGGAAAATGCTATGGGGACAAATCAGGCTGCCAGCAAGTATCAGAGAACAAGCAATTTCAGATCAGTATGATTGTGCTGTCTGAAAAGGACGAAGATGGGTAATTTGAAGTTAAGGATATGTACTCAAGGATCCAAATATGAAAATAGAAAGACAGAGGAAGAATATTTTTTGTTTTTTCTTTTTTAAGAGAGTACTTGGCACTCTTCTGATTTGAAGCAAATATGTCATACCTGCCCCTTTTGAAATAAACACATACACAAATGTTAATAATTTAAGAAGGAAATCTGACATCGTTACCCAAGCAAATTGTATAAAGCAAGAAAAATGCCAAGTTATGGACATAGGGCTCCTCTTGCTCTTCTTTCCCAACCAATCAAGAAATTTCCTTCTGCTGCAGGTGATAAGGAAGTTGCTGTGTGAATAATAAATTCCATGTAAAACATCAGGAAATGTTCCGGGGTGAACAGTGCACTGCATATACCAGTGCTTTGGTTAAGAAGTGGGTTACAGAACTTGTGTGTGGCTTATTCTCTGTTGTAGAAGAGGTAGAGGAAGGATCTTTCATAATATTGTGTTTATTTTCAGCTAAAGAAGGAAAATGGAGATCACTGGTTTTAGAGCTAATAAGTCTTTTAGTTCAGACTTCCATGAGACAGGAGTGTTTGGAAGCTTTCTGGACTAAACCTGGGCTGGCTGCTGTGAGGAGTTACACCAACTTTTCGAGGAAAAACTGAAAGGAAAAAGTTGCTCATCTTGTCTTGCTGCCAAAAATAATTGGTCATTTGCTGCTTAAAATACAGTGTCTAACATTTACTTCAAGTTTATTTGAAATGCTTCAAACCAATGGCTCAGAGAAGTTATTAGAAAAAAGCAAAGTTTAGAAAGGTAACACTTTACAAGGAACATTATTAGAGAAGACCGGTGCACTGAGCAGCTGAGTCTGTAGCCATGTGAGGAAGGAAGTACCAAAACCACACTGCTTTCTGAGTTGTGGGAGTGGATGATAGGAGAGGATAAGGCAACAGCACTTGCAGAAAATGTTACTCAGACTTCTCTTTCTCTTTCTACCTCCTCCGCCAGACGCTTAGCTTAAAACTGGCAGGAAGTTGAAAATAAAAAAAACACCACACAACCAACCCCCAAAGCAGTACTCCAAAATTGGTTTTTGTTCGCTTAACTGCAGATATTGTTGTGAGTAGAATCCAGAATCCATTCTACCTGTATTGGGATAAAGGACTTAAGATGGGTGAGAGAGATGGAAGGCAAAGTCCTCTAAGGCCAGGAAGTTGCGTATAGAACACTATCAAGAGCACAGTTTGTGATGAAGTCTTTGTTTTGACCTTTGAGAAAAGTCTGTTGGGCAGATGCAATACTATTATGTTGGCTTCAAACCTGACTGAATATCAGTTACGTTCTAAACCTTTCAACAGCCTTTAGCATCCCATCTGAGAGAGCATGTGTGCATACACATTCCCTTGTGCCCAAGGCATACCTTTATAAAAGAGAAGGGCACCACAGATTTCTTAAATTTTAGGTTTGTGCTTTGACTCTCCTCAAAGTAGAGGACTTTCAGACTGTGCCATGTTTGTAGGCTCTGAATGCATCCTATTCAGAATGCAGCACACTTACCATGTTTGAACTGGCAGATGCAATTATGTACTTTAGTGCAATGATGCTCTTTTTATTACTGGAAATTTTCACAAGTGCCATATGGGTATGCCATAAGCTTTCTGACCAAGGTTGAAAAATGCAAATCTCAGGTTTGCCAGCAACCTGTCACTGAGGATAGCCAAAGGGATCAACAGCCTGTATTAGTACTTTGACTTACTGAAAACTTGGAAATGTTTTCTCTCAAGATAGTGAACAATAACAGTGGCAAAGACTGACTTCAGTGTTTAGATCATGGTTCTGGTATCGACCAACCACCAACGTTATTTTGAATGAGATCTTTGCTCTTTCTTGTTTATTAATTCTGACCACATTAAGGCACATTCTGTAGAATGTACTTTAAAATAGTTTGCAATACTTATTTTTGTTATCCACAAGTATAAATCTTTATGACCTTCTGTGACTGCCAATAGTGATGAGCATTAAGAAAACTCCATGTGTCCCTTAAGCTGTATATTGGCCTTTTGTTTCCTTAGGTTTGTATCAAAATGTTAATTACACCCTTATGATTAGGTCTGAGTTTCATTTAGTGCTTAAGACAATGTCTGCTCTGTGTAAAATATACCATATCCCTTCTCTTTTTCGCCACTTACTCTTTCAGGATGCAGTGTGTTGTTTGTGAAGCTTCAGGTGTGTATGTTAACCTAGCGGTATTAATATTAACTTCAATAGTTCTTTCATAGGATATAGCAAGTACAAGAGTAATATGAATTAGTTCAATAAAAAAACATAACACTACAGTTTTTCATATTGTTACAAAAATGCCGAGTGTTAAGCACAGTTTGAAGAAAACAGGTTGCAACTGAATTAAGCTATTAATAACTGAACAAATTGTTAGGTCAACTGTGATGCTGCCTCTTACTTAGGATGATAGCTGCATTCTTGATAGCCCAATCCCTAAAACTGATGGTCACGCCACAATTATTTATTTTAATTTCTCAGTGGGAAGAAGAAGAAAATGTGTGCGTTAGGTGTTCCTACCAATAGATTACTTGGCCCAAATGTTGCCGCTCCTTAAAGGCCTGTGGCAATGTGATAATGGCTGAATGTCTCCTGAGCCATAGATTTCCACTAAATCTCTGAACAAGGAAGTAGCGAAAACTCTTCATGGTCTGGAACCTGGAGATGGGGTTCCACCACATGTAATCATGCATTATCAGGTCTTCAAAGATCCTTCATCAGTGCATAGCAGATCTATGTAGGTCACTGGAACAGATAGGGATTTAATTTTTCATAGAATGGCAACTATGCTTAAATTCTTAGGCTTACTTATGGTTAGTATTCTTAAAAGTAAATTTTTACCCAGTGATTTAAAGCTGATACTCTGTATCATCAAATAGACATGTATATATTCAAGTAGAATTACTGTGTAGTGGCATTTTCTATTTAGCTTAAGAAGTGCCTGAAGCTCAGCATGTGTCCAAGTACTGCCTTTTGAACTGAAGCCTTAAACCAGTCCAAGAATCTCTCTTCACTCCCTCTTGCCTATGTCCACCCAGAGCTGTTCAACCACGACACAGAACTGGCAAAGACCAAGTGGCTTTTTCCACCTCCCTCTTGTCTAAAGGAAAGGGTGAAACTGAAGTGGTGAGTGGAGCTAACTGTACTCTGCCTTTTGCTTTGGGACCTTCTACCTGAGCTACAACTTTGATTCCACTGTGCACATAATAGGGAATGAAAGAAAGAAAGGCTTCCATGTTAAATCAAAATATAGCATTAACCAAAGCTAATTTTCTAAACTTCTCTCTAAGATTGCTTTAATAGCCACATAAGTGTAAGAGTTCTCAAGGTTCCAAACAGTGACAGCATCCTCAATGTAAATATTCTGAATGAGAGTAAAAACTTCGTATTTATCAGAGAAGCCCCAAATGGAATAATAGTTTCAAATTTGCGGGTTTATTTAAAGGCCTAGATACTGCAAGGAAAGGAGGGCACGTGTGTTTCCAGTTGTCTAATGCTCTGTTTGGTACAGCTTTACACATAACTCAAAGATGAAGAAAACTTTTGGTTTTGATCCTCTCAAATACTCCATGAAAAACTCAGTCTTTATTCAGTCTTCGTTTTCCATCCTCCACAAGATATAATCCCTGAATAGATACGCGGGATAGATTTCCTTAACTATGCCAGTGAAGATGACCTTGTGTACAAGACCTCAGTATTTCTGGCAGGCATCCAAGAAAGTTAGGTGGCGACCACAAACAAGAACAGGAATTCCTACTGAGGTAAAAGGACTGTGGAGTTTGTTATGATCCCTCAGAAAACCTATGTGTGGCCTATACACATGCAGGTGCAGTGAATCCTGTGCAGAGTTCTTGTCCATTAGGCCTTTTGCCTGCAAAAAGGTTGCCAGAATAGAACTTGCAGGACTGTCTGGATGGATCGGCCACTTTTATAAGGTGCCCTGATATATGTAAAATTTTTAGCAAAGTTTTCAATAAAGAGTTCAGCCCTTTTAATGGAGAGTTTTAAAGATTTTATGAAGAGTTCTAATTTTCAAAATGGTGTTTAAATCCTCTTTTGGTATTTAAAAAGAAGCCAAAAGAAGATTCATAAAGATGTGGACCTGTAGCATGGTTGGTGGAGATTAACTTTCAAAATAGTAACTCTCTTAATAGCAGAAGATTGTGTATGTGGGGGCTATTAGTTTAAGGAAATGGCCTATCATACTTTGCATGATACTTAGACACTTAAAGCTTCTTGTAAAAGTCACAGAATCATCCCCAAGTAATGACACAGTTATATTCAAAACTTGATCAGTAGATTTGCTCAAAGGTATATATTTAGTAAAACCACATACCCAGCTTAGGAGGGCTGTATGGATGTAGGCTGTGGTTTGCAAACCTTACATAGTTGCAAGTGCTGGGTTCTGTTCTCAGTACATGTAGGTCAGCGTAACCCCGCTAAAGTTACTGGAGAACAATCTCTCTTGTATGTATACCTTTTATTCATTCCACTGGCCAATGCTGTAAGTGTGATGCTTGCTATTTCTATTAAGCATTTTTACAGAATATGCTCAGATTTTAGCACTGTTAAGTATCAGGTGTGATACTACAATATGCTAATGTGTATTTCAGCTTGTAGAATAACTCTTCCTACTAGGTGAGGTTTGCATTATGATTTAAAAGTAAAAGGTGTGAATATGTTCTAGAAGTCAACAGCAAGCACTTTCCATCTTGGTGAGAGCATATAGAGATTCTAAAGCAATGAAATTATATTAAAAAAATGACATATTCTTCTACCCATGAATTTTACTCTGTTGGGTGTTTTTTTGTTTGTTTGGGTTTTTTATTGTTGTTGTTTTTCTTTTCCTTTTTTTTTTTAATGGCAAGAAGTTCTCTTTCCTATTAAAGCTCTAAATTCTCGTTTTAAACAGTGGCATAACACGGAGGACCCCACATCACACCAACCTTTTTCCATGTATATTCACAATATTCTAGTGAGTTGTTTCTGTCTTAGTAAGCGTGTGGAAAGCTAAGAACCAGGGCATTAGTTCCAGAACTTTCATTCAGATTGATTAATTTGCTTATGTATTCAGTTCTTCAAGTTGTGCACCAAGCTTCACTCTTCTTTTAAAACTCTTGAATTCAAGTTCTCTTCTTGTTGAGAAACCCAAAAGATCTGACTAGAAAAAGCTGTTCACTTTCTGCTACAGTGTTACAAGGTAAGTGGACTGTGCAAATCGAATTTTCAAAACATTTTTGAGGTATCAATAGATTAGATGAGGAGATAGGAGCAACTCCACATTGTCAGATTTCATTTTAACTGTTCACCTATGACATTAATATCTCTTGTATGTATGTGTTTATTAGACCTTCCACTAACCACTTTTGACCATGAATTTGAAAGGAAATCACCAAAAGTTCTCAAAATCAAAGGTTTAAACAAGGATAACTCAAGGCAATTTTGCCAAAGGACTGTTAAGGGGGGCCACATTACTATAGAATTACAAACAATGTGTTTTATAGTATGGTAAGATGAGTTTTTCACAGACAATCTGGTGTAACTCTGGTCCCCCAGTCTCAGTAGCCGTAGTTAAATGTTGCTTTTAATTGACAGTAAGTTCAAAAATGCAGAGATATCAGGGCCTCTTTTTATCATAGCATCTGGGTCCCCTTACTAACACATCATGCATGACCAATCCCTATTATTGGGAAACTTATTCTATGAAAATATCGGTATGATCTTAAGAAACGTCACGTCCAAGGCTTTCAAGTTCAAGTCCTTGCATATCTGATCCAAACAGCAGTATCCTCCCGCCCTCAGGTCTAGCCACCAGCTTACCCATGAGTGCATGAATGTGACAGACCACACGGGTATTTCAAAATTTTTCGGTATTCTTAGCTTCACCAAAACATGTTACAGAAGCTCTGATGCACCAGAAAAGGCGAAGCAGACTGTATCTCCAATAGCACAATCAAGATATGCATAGAGGGAGTGAGCCTGGAACTGGGAAATGAGCAACAAAGATCTTTAACACTGAATCAAATGTTCCAGGCTGATTTATCTTTAACACCTACCTAAAGGAAAAGCACATGATGAAAATCACTTGAACTTCTCAACTGTTGTGTACATACCCGACATTTTATTTACTTTGAGTTAAAGTCAACAGTTAAGCAGTGAAGAGTCAAATCATACTTCGAAGGTAACACTCGCCAAAACGTTTAACCTTTGTGTAGCTGCTGTCAGTCAAAGAATTTATGGATGAGTTCTTTTGAACGCCCCCCAGGCATGTTTTTTGCATTGCATCATTGTGCTTGAGCAGTCATGACAACACTCCTTTTATTTTGGAACATTCTTCTTTTTCTGTCAGTACAGTGCAATAAACAGACCTCTAACTGATCACTTGCAAATCATTTGCCCAACATTTCCTATGAGTTTTCACTGCAGACCAGCTAAGAGTATTTTTAGTGTTAAATTGGTTTGGTTTTACTTACGGCACTCTGAGTTTGGGAAATTTCTGAATATCATTTTCAGACATGTTCTGAAAAGGAAACACATGGTATATATCACAAAATTATCCATGGAAGACCTTGTGACTTACAGAAGTGTGCATATTCAAAAACGGGGCATGAAGTTTCAACTGATAGGAACATAAAGTGCATAGAAAAGCAATGCAGGGTAACAGCCTGCCCATCCTATGGCTCATAACAGACGTGAACCCATTTTAATAAAAAAGCCTCTCTCAATTTTTTTTGTTTTGCCGGATGTTGGTTTTCACTTTATGTTGCTGCCAGTTGTATTAAACTAGCTAGGAGGTTAATAAATACCATGTGTATTTGTTCACACACAAAAGACTTCAACAAAATAATCACATCTAACTTCAGAGAAGTATTTCTGTAGCTAAAATGTTTTAATGATAGTCTGAAGATCTGTAAGGACAAGTAAAATCTTAAACCAGGTCTTACCAGATGAAAGGTGGGTAAATTTGTTTGTTTACCAGCAGGTGAGCCATTCTTCCAGTATTGATAACAAATTAATGGGACTCTGTGCAAAGTTAAAGTTAAGTAATTTGCTTTTCTGATTTGGGTTCTAACCCAGTTCTTTATTGGTGTTATATTGTCACATTGACTTACAGGCAAGGTTAGAATCCATCTCTGCTCTGCTTCTCAAAAGAACTGATATTGTCAGAGATACTTAAGCTAAAGCAGGTGAATAGACAGTAAATCAAAAAATTCCAGAACTATTTTGTCTTCTATATTTTTTCCTCTTTTCTTTCTCTTGCTTTCTGGATATTGCTTTTCATTGTACATTGCCATCACCTAGCATACAGGAAAACATATCCTTTATGTATTTATTATTGAAGAAGTCTTGAGATACTATAATTCATCTCAGTGGACAGTGCCAAACAATTTATTAGAGAGCTACATCCTGGTAACATCCTATGCTGCTGATTACAGGTGTGAGCTCAACAGAACATGCATGGTCTGCTTGAAATCATCAGTGGAATTATTCCTGGCAATTTTGGAATTATGTTTCTCACAGTAAATATAAAAGGACAGGATATTTCAAATGCTTTTTTAAACACTTGTAGTTTTAAGGCAATGTACAATGAAATACCCTTTTTAAAGGGCTGTTCCTGGTAGGGAAGGCAAACTTCTACCATAGATTCTGGTTTATGCTGTTTTGCTTCATGTCTTTTTAGTACAGCTAAAAAATATGTTATTTAAGTGACTTCAGAAGCTATATTTATTGAACTCTTTCACGTCTGCTTAGTGAAATCAAGCAAAGTTGCACATGACTGCAAAGTTTCAGGCTAAACCTGCGAATTTTAAAATAGAGCACTATTTGCTGGAGTTTTTTTAAGAACCTTATCTGTAACAACACAGCATATGTAAAATCGCATGTTCTAGTGGAGATGTAGCTGGAAAACTCCTTGCATTTAAGAGCAGCCTTGGCAGCCTAACAAAAATCTTCCTAGGATCTGGGATGGGGGGGAGAGCGTTTCTTCCCCTTTCAATCATAATACAGCAATTAGATTGCAGATTACTCCTGACATAAGCTGAGATGTTCTAAGTCTTGAGAGCTTTACTGATGCTCCTGCAGAGAGAGTCAGCTCCTCTCTTCTTCCATCATGCACAACTCCAAGTTTAGGATAGATTAGTGTAATATGAAAAGTTTTGTGAAAGTGTTTTGTTTGGTTTGATCACAAGCTTCGCAAACTCTCTTTGGAAGATGGATGATAGTCTGATTCTTTCTGTCTTTCTTACTGCCAACAATAAGAAGTTTCTAATTACATGTTAGTTCACAATGCTATCAATGATTTTCAGAACAGAAAAAATCCTATCTGTGTTTTCCGGCACTATTTTGCCTCTGGCAGTACTCACAGGAGTAAAACACAGAAAAAAATGTACCCCCTTTATGGAAATGTCTGGCAGGATTTACTGAAGGATTGTCATTTTTTTCTGAAGACTTTTTAAGCTTGTCTCTTGGAATTCTATTCTGGTGATAAACCTGACAGCTATTATGAGTCTAAACTCTCATTAAAGGGCCATGTTGTTATTTTAAATATTAGAGAATTTTATTAGAGTAAGTTACATGGAATCCCTCTGGTTTTATTCCTACTACGTCTCAACTGGACTTTCCTTGTGGTAGCCAATAGATACAGAAATGTGACTTTGAAACCAGGATGTTGTTCTGATGAATAAGACAGCAATATTTTTACAGTCAGGTTTACCATATAGATCTGGCAATAGATACAAAACCTGCAAACACTCAGTCTTACCAGTTTCTTCTGTGCAAATGTAATTTGGCAGTTTCCAATAACTTACAAAATGTAAAAAGGTATTTCTTAGAAAACCCATTCATACAGAGAAGCAATTTTTTTCAAGATTGCATTGTACTCTAGAATATTCCACTTAAAGTCTCCTTTTGTTGTTCTGCTTAGCAGGTGAAGCTTTTTTGCATTATACAATTGACAAGTAGGTCAAAAGCTTAAAAAAAAAGTCTCGGCAGACATGAGCACCTGCTTGCTTTCTTAATAGAAAAGCATCCTTTGAATCTATTAAGATTCTTCTGAAAAAATGCTGCACTCTGAGCTATGTAGTTACAGAAACACTCTGGAAATAATAAAAAATTACAAAAATCACTTAGGAATGACATAGTTACTGCTCTTGCTGTTTGTACCTCACAAACTTCCAGAATTTCATAATGCTTCCAGAGCAAGAACTCCCATTCCAGCCACAGTTCCTTAGTGCTTGAACTAAGGAGAATCTCTTAGGGGTTAGTAGGATAAATTCTATGGCACACGTCTGAATAAATCTGACTCCACCCAGTAAAAAGGAGGTGTAATATCCTGTTCCTAGGTGCTTGAAATTTTTTATGTTGCATTTCAATGAAATTTCAAAAAGCTTGATAGATTAGGACAAGTAAATAAAAAATAACAAGGCTTTAGAAGAGGTATGCATAGATTTCCCCACTATGACTAATTATACAGATCATCAAAATGACTTCTTTTGGGGAAAATAGAATGGTTAATATTTGGGAAAAAAAAAAAGAAGTAAAATGAAGTAATAATAAAAACCGTTACACATCTTCATGGATGTGTATTTAGGACCTGAAAACAGCAGCTATGTCAATGGAAGTTGTTAGCTTTTGTGCAGTTAAGTTGTTGGTAAAGCCTGGAGCAGTGTTGATTTAAACCCACTGGGACTTTGCTTACTAGGTTTGGTGCTCTTAAAGTTCATTGATTTTGTGTATTGCTGCAGAAGAAATCTAATTTTAACTAGAGGGGCATGAAATAGTGATTACAATAGAAGGCCGCTTATTCTGACCAGGTCTGTGTCTTCTTTAGCAGTAGAAGACAATTAATAAATGTGAGTTTTCTGTAGTTAATATTTGAAAACAAGCACTTCCTATAAAGGAAGAGATGAATTCAAGACAAGACTGTGGTTTTATAACCTCCCTGTCACTTTAAAAAATACTAAAATACATGCATATTAAACAACATGCTTGGGTTCCCAGCATTCCATATTTAAATCAAGATGTTTGCCTGATTTTAGCGAAGACGTTTACTTCTGGTATTTATACCTTAGTAACCAACTGTGAGCTAACAAGGAGTCAAAACAATCGATTGGAATTTTACAGGAAGAAATTTTACAACTCTACTTACCAAAAACCTTTGTCCATTTATGCTGTGCTTTCTCACGACTTTCTCACAGTCCTTATACTTTAACTGTCAATGAAAAGAAGATGATTATTACACCTCTTAATTATAAGAATAGACACGCTTAGCTTTGAGTAGATGCTTCAAGTTACATTTTTGTATGCTAGAGCCTGTCAAAATGGCTCACTTTGTTCTGTAAACGTGGATTTTTAAGACAAAGATTCTTCAGTGGACTTGAGGATTTTCATCCATTTAAGAACATATAATTCCTCACATTTAAAAACCACCTCCCAGTTGCCTGGCCCAAAGAAATATTTGGAAAATAAATAGTTGTGGTACTGACTGGTATGAACAGTTGCGGAAACAGGAAGTACAGCAAAATCCTTAGTATATTGGAACACTGAAGCCCTGATCCCAGTCGCTGAATTCATTGTTGTGATCAAAAAATTTCCTCTTCTTGATGGAAATGTCGCTTGTTAATCCTGGAAATTATCTATAATACCTATAACATTTGGAAAGCTTTTCCACAATATTATGTTTTACATTAGCATCTAGGACAAGGACAGGCATTTTAGAAGTTGATCATGTACATAAGAAAAGAAAGCTCCTGGTCCTACCAGCCAAAAATTTAACAGTAATTTGGGGGACTTGGAGGGGGGGGAAGCAAACCAGAAAACTAGCCTCGTTTAGCAAGACATGACTCTTAAACATTTCCAGTGGGTGTCTTAAGGGTTTTTTTATTTGAACAGTAGTAGCATAATGTGAGAACACAGCTTATATTTTTGATCCGGCTAAAATACATTTTTTCTGTTTAAAGTTGATCAAGTCCATACCAGAAGGAACCCAAAGAGCGGGCAGACAAAGTGACTTTTTGGAGCCTTCAAGACAGAAGAATGGTTTTTGTCCTGCCTGGAACCTGAGTTAGTGAAAGTTATGCAGACAAATGATCATGTGTTGCTGGGATAATTCCCTAAAAGCAGATAACATCTTATAGAAAGCATCGTGTCTTTTCTTAGTTGTATTCTATTTATTCATTTTAAGGAGTAATCTCGTAACTTGGTGTTATATGAGAGCAGATCCTGAAAATATCGGAAGAGCTGAGAGAGTGTTTTTAGGAGCCACCTTCAGTTACTCATATGCAGAAACAGACCTAACTCTGCTAAATATTTTAGGATACAAATTAAGACTTTTGTGCAGACTGAGGACTTAAACCTGTAAATAATGTCTCTTTCATATAGTGAATGCTATATGAGGCACAAGTCTGTATGCAGCAGTGAGCAACTGCTATACTTGATAGAACACATGAGTGTGACTGAGACCTAATCTCATTCTTAAAGTAACTGATGAAAAATACTGTTTAGCTATTAAAAATAACCCTTGAGATATTACAAATATGAACATCTTTGCTTTTTTAAAAAAAAATTGAAGTCTTTAGAAATATTTGAAGGTTTGGTGCTTTATTGGTCCTTCTCTATTTTGAATGCATGGTTTAAATTAACATAGGCTTTAAGTTAACATACATACAATCATAAATTAGATGTTATTACTGTTAAGTATAAAGAATTCTTATTTGACAGAAACTGAGGACTTTATTCATGCCAGTAATACATCATAGTATTGTTACATAAATTACTGGTGTGTATGCTGGCTGAATTTTGCTAATATGAAGGTGTAAGCTAACAATGAATTGATGAAAATATTACTACTGCCCTGTGTCATGACCAATCACTTCAAGTAAGAGAAGATTTGAATATGATTGTCCTTTGAAAATCATCCCACAATTATCTTGGTTTAGGAGGAAAAAAAAATTGCTTATCCCTCTTCGACTTGAATCCTGGTCTTTGAACATATGGCTGCAGGCAAAATATATTAAGATGCAAATAAAGCATTCCTAAGGTATAACATTCAACATTTTAATGATATGTGTGAGGGAAATCATATGAGTTTATCTGGGGAAAAGATCTGGTCACTTATGGCAGTTGCCCAGAGCTGTCTGACTTAGGCTGACATTATTGTCTTACACAGATTTCTTAGATGACTTTAAGCAGCTTTTGCTCTGATTCACCTCCCCAAAAGTGGAGAGCCGAGATTATCTCTATCCTGGGGGTATCTATCTGGACCAATAGAGGGGGGGTACTCAAAAATTAATGTAACTGGGCCTTTTCAGCTATGATAGAACTTACAGTTAATCCTTTTATCACTGTTAAGGATATCATTATCAGCTCTTTCAGGAAGCTGTCTCCCTTTTTAGTCTCTTGGAAACGGTAATCCAAACCACTATGCACTAGTGTTGTAATGTTTTTTATATTTGTCTGAAGTTGCCTGTTGATAATCATCTCATCTGTTCCATCTCCAATTCTTCGTTTCGCTTTCCTGTGCCATTAACCCCTGCACTCTAAAATTAGAGCTTTGCAAGTAGTTGGCAGTTTCACTTCTCTGGAGATTTGGTAGGCATAGACTTTGTGTTTGATCTGCTTGTCTTTATTATCTAGTTTTGCATTCTAGCATCAAACTTGCCTCAACTTCGCAAAGAAAACTCTCATAGAGTTATAGGAGCTGTTGAAACAATAAATTTTGCATGATTTCAAAATGAAGCCCAAACTGTTCCAGGTTTTACAAGTCTGGTCTGACAGCTCACTTGAAAAGTAACCAGCTATGCTGGCATTACTTGAAAATCTTCCCAAATCTTCTGATTGATCTGAATGTTAAATTCCAGGCTGACCGTTTTGGACTTTGTGAGGAATGTATTCAGTTGGAATGGAGATGGAGCAGGCCCTATTTCTGATGTGAACTGAAAAATGAGCAATTTAGAGAGAATGCACAGAAATGAAATTTCAGTAAAATTGGCTGAGTTACACATTCCTGGGCAATTAGAAAGGTGTCAGCATCACTGTGCAGAGGATATATATTAGCAGTCAATTCTTGCCAATATGGCAGTGAATGCCTTTCAAAGTGGAAACTCCTCTGAACTGTAAAATGAAATTTAGAGATTGTCACATGTGAAAAAGATGTCAGAAGAAATAAAAGTTCCTAGCTAGTCACACACGGTAACGTCAGAAAAAGTAACAGTGACAGGAAAGTAGGGGTAGCTAGTAATCTTGAGCCGTGAGTTTTGCCCAAGAAGTTTTAGAATAGGGAAGTCAAACCAAAAGGTGAAAGGTTTTTCCAACTGAGCCTAAAAAAAATTAGGAGTCTGTGTATCCACAACTGGTAAGCTCCTGGCTGGATTATCATGGATGTGATTAGCAAAGGCATTCAGAGGCTCATTTGTGAACACCGAGCAATTTGAAAAAAAATCTCCTCTGAAAATCATTGAAGACCTAGAAAACTTGTAATCTTCACACATTAAAGCTTTCTACAACTGTTAATATATGTATATCAATGACTGTTGTAGTAAAGTGTATATTTTCTCTGAAAAGCCATGAATTTCTCTTATACCCAATTTAAAACACACTTTCAAGATTCATTTATATATTTCACTGGCCAGTTTAGCTTGGCTTCTTAATTGTCAGTGGTTTTGCTTTTAGTTTTGCGGCAAGCTTTGCCCATTATAAAAATATGTAAATTTAGCACAAACAGCGCTGCAGTAGTTTGCTCCTCCATCATACAAAGATGAAACACAGTTAAACTTACCATCCTAAAATATTCTGCTAAGTCATCTGGGTTCCATGCAACCACGTCTGAACGGTAGGGAATGTTTCGCAAATCCATTGTAAGTTTTCTCCTCTAGGCAGTTAGAGACCGTTCATAGCAGTAGGATCGATGAAACAGCCATATATTCCCTCTGTGTGACCACCTCCAGCCTGTCTGCTAATTCCTTGCCTAATACCCAGCTGCTTCTGTTTAAGACCTGGGTTGTTTTTTTTTTAATTTAGAACTACGTTGTTAGGACATCCAAGAGAGATACTGCTTCCTCTAATACAAAATGGTCTCTTCTCAGAAAAGCTGTCAGCTAGTCAGCCTTACCACTTCCTTTGTCTGAATATAAATAAGTAAACAAGGAAGCACAGCAAAGAGTTGAAAATGTTCTGCCTGCTACATATAAGTAAGCTCCTGTGGACCCTATTTTCTTATAATTGCATACATAAATATTTACGTACTTACACACTCCGTACAGCATAAATATATTGGCATATTATCTGCATGGACATTTGTTACTGCTTCTGCTGCTGTCTAGCCTAGGCAAGCCCCCCTCTAAAGAAGAAAATGTTCACTTAAGAGAAACTTCTTCAACTTACCTCACTACCTGAAGTGTCACATTATCTTAATTTGATTTGTACAACAATAAAAGGTTATTGTTGGAGTTCTACATAAGGAGATATGCATGAATTAGGGGTGGAATTACAATCAGCACTCCTTCAAATAAGGAATCTCTCAGTCAAACTGAAAAAAGGACAAGCTTACATGAAAAATTATTACATTGTCATTGTTTCAGTGCTCCATTTTTCAGCTACCTCTAATGAGGATTTTTGTGTCTGAAAAGAATCCACAGAACCGTAATACTACCACAGGGACGTGATAGACAGCATCCGTCATGTATAGCCAATTCAGGCACCATCCTATCAGTAGGTCCCTCTGGTGAGACTACATTTAGTAATTCCAAATGTGCCTGTTTAAAAAAGCCAGCATGTCCATTCTCCCTTTTCCTCCTCCCAGAGTTGTGCTGGTATGAGTGCTTGGGGTCACTGTTCACATCTGTTCCAGCAGACTGCACAAAAGGTGGTATTTTGCAAGCTTCCTATATTAGCAAGAATAGATGTATAGTTCTGAAGCACTGGAAAGGAAAGTTTCTCTTCTTTCTAATGGAATGCATCACTCTCGCTATTTCTAGTCATGGAAGACCTTCTAACCTTGGGTCTGTAATTTGCAAGTGCATTGCATATAAGTGCATGTATTTGAGTTCATATCTACAAGTCTCTATAGTCCTGTATATAAGAGTTTTCCTTTTGAAATTCAGTCCGATTTAAAGTAGCTTACTTTTCTGGAGAAATTTTGGTAAATGATGGCAGCATGATATTTAAAACTCTAAAACTAAACTGCTTTAACAGCTGTTCTAAACAGCGTAGCATTTATCAAATACATGATATGGCTGTGTTTTATGGGTTCTTATTTGAAATTACCTGTATGAATCATCTGAGGTATGTACTGATGGTATCACAGAAATATCATCACCTCTTCATTGTAAATCTTGGTCTGGGGACAAAATAGGACTAAATTAGCTTGTGACAAAGAATCCCCAAAGGAGAAGTTGTTTTGATGGTGCATTATCAGCAGTGGTGAAGGGGCTATTACACAGCATACATCTCAGACACCCAATCACACACCATGTCTTTCAACAGAGAAACAAGTTTCTTACAGTACAGAGACAGGAAGAAGCCTGTGCTATAATTTCAAATTGTTCATTCTATTACAGAATTTCATTACTGTCTAATCTAATTTCTATCCCAGATCCAGCATAGCAGCTCTAATGTCAATTGTGTTATTCCTTATTTGTACTAATGTAAAACTAATTGGTCTGATCAAAATTTATTCTGATCATGTTATAGAAGAATAACATTTATTCTGATGCTGAGACAGAATCATAGAATCATAGAATTATTTAGGCTGGAGAAGACCTTTAAGATCATTGATTCCAACTATTAACCTAGCACTGCCAAGTCCACCACTAAACTGTGTCCCTAACGGCCACATCTATATGTGCATACAAGAGGAGACAGGAGAAAAGCAGTCACCTTTAAAGTCAATCTCCTTGTCTAGAGAGCAACTAACACAGAAATTCTAACATGTTACTCTAATCATTATTATCCAAACTTGGATCCTGTCTATGTCACTATGAGTACATTATAGCTGCATGTGTATTTCATGCATTTTGCAAAACCCAGCTGCGCAAGTACTTGAGCTTTTTATCTGCCTAGAACTTCTCTTGTAATGTGATAAACCCATAGGATGTGGTGGCCAAGTGAGGCTTGCTGAGGAAACATCATTTGTATTTTCTGCATTTGAATTTTCAGATATACTGCTAGACCAGTGTAACAATTTTAAATCGCATTTCCAACCTAAGTAGGTATTTGAACATATCAGTGGAAAATGTTCAACTCGCAAATAACCATGCATGAGTCATGGTCCCCAATCCCAACCAGACTGCAGAGAGTTGTTTTGAAAGATGCTTTTAAATGTCTGTCTTTGTGGCCCAGAAATGCAATGTGGCAAATCCCATATTCCACAAAAGGAAAATCTTGATCCCGGAAAAAGGATCCCACATTATTTCCTCACTCTTTTAATTGTTCTTCTGTTCACTCTTCCTGTATTTTCCCACTTGTTTGTTATTTCTTTTTCTCTCTTCAGAGTCACTGTTGTTACCTCCAGAATTGGCGCTTTCTCCCAGTGCGTCTGTTGCCTCCAGTGTCCTCTGCTCAGAGGCAACTTCAACACTGACGGTCACCAAGAGAGGAAATGGAGAGAGAAAAAGTTTAACATCCACACTTATGCAAGCCCACGTGCCAGAATGTCTAGTCAGATCTGGGTGGGAGTGTAAAGGAGGATGTCTGGGAAGCAACCACAGCTGATTTTTACGGAGGAAGACAGAATGAGTGCAGGGATAGCATTAGCGTAGTTAAATGAACTGCAGCCAACAGACAGGGCCACAGAGCGTTCCTGGGGAAGAATGTCAAGTTTGACAGGCTACATGCAAAAATTTGGTTGACAACTAAATACATTTCCGAGGTGACAATCCTAACTATCTGCTGGGAATGATCACATGCTTTGGATCTTAGCAGTTCAATCTCATATTGCAAGAAACGAAGACACAATAAGTAGGCAGCACAAGATACATCTGTTCCATAATATGATTTGTTATATACTTCAGTTGGCAATCTTCCATGAAACGGGTTTTAAGCTCTTAGATTTTCAAATGCTGAGAAACATTGACATTACAACTATTATCACATGCATACCTTTTCCGTTGTGACCTTTTTTCCCCTCTTTTTAAAGAATTAGGTCTTTTACAGTTGACGCCTGCAGTGATACAACCTTCCCATAAAAAATGTGTCTCTTCAAATAACAGCTGCCAATGGTACAGTTCTTTCAGATGAAGCGATGGTCTGGTGACTGATCTTTGAAAATGTGAGAGTCTAACCATTTCAGGCACCGCGGGAGGGAAATTCACACTGCCCACATTCCGCTGCCTTCAAAGAGCCTCAGTATTTTCCAATTTCTCTCACTTCTTTCTGCTGGTCTGTCCGGCAGCACCCTGTTTTAAGTGGAGTCAAAGGCTTACTTTGAACAGCTTTCTCAATGGCTTATTTTTTCTAGAATAACTCAGTTTATATGTCAATTTTGCTAGAGTGAAGCAAAAAAAGTTCAAATTTCATAAGAAGTTAGTCTTCATGTTCATCTCAGTCCCAAAGCAAAGTTGATCTTTATGACATGTTTTTCTTTGCCCTGCCCAATTTTGTTTTTAAAAGACTTGGGTACTTTCTTCCTTTTATCCTGGGAATATTTACCATTGCCAGCCTATATTTCCTCTTTTAACAGCGCATGCCTTATTCCAAAGCTGTATACCTATCTGTAACGTAGAAAAAAATGCTTTCATTTTTATACCCTTTAAAAATCACTGCAGTATTGTTATATATTCCTTGCTGTCTTTAATAATCACTGAGCCACACTTTCCCCTCCTCAAATGTCCTTATCCATCATTTCCTTAATTCTTGTACTCAGGTGTTGACCTTGACTTTGCAATGCCTGTGCACTAATACAAGATCCAAAACTGAGTCTGCCAGCTTAATAAAGCTCGTTTGTAGGAACGGAACTACGAGTCTTCCTCACCACCTAGTGGCTAAGTCACAGACCGACACCAAACACTAACGACTGCTATTTTCAAGAACAAGGATGGACACTAAATTGCTGACACTGTACAAATTTGATACTTGGGTTATATATATATGGCACTTCAATGGGACTAGCAGTCGAGGTAGATGGTAACCAACTTACCTGCATCTGAAATAGATGGTTTGAATAAAACTGTGTCTGAGATACTGGATCGAAATCCAATTTAAAAAAAAAAAAAAAATCGGTACTGATTCTGAACTCAACCCTCAGCAATGGTTTTCTAGGCTGTAAAAAATTTACATACTTGAAGAAGCATATTTTCCATTGCTAGTGAATTGTGTTTCTTTGAGTAGGTGAAAATATGGAGTTTAGGCAATTCCAAAATGCCTGAAATCCTAGAATACAGCCACTAGAGTGCAGCTGAACTCTATTCAGAAAACAGAGAGAATCAAACATCTATTAAGGTGCTGTAAAAAAAAGGCAAGTAGTTAGAGATATTCTAGCAAGAGTACTGTTTTTTCAAGTACATATTTTGTTCCACTGTGTTAGGGTCCTAAGTGGCATAATGTGTCTAGTTTGTCCAGAGACACTGCAAACACACACAGAGGAGAACACCTAGCAGACCTTAAAAAGAATGTTTTGCTTACTCTGGGAAAGGGAAGTTGGAGATGAGGGAAGGAAAAAGGAGACCTAGTGACTTTGGGCGATAGCAATCAGTTGTTCTTGTGACCTGTGAAAGGCTCTGCTAACAAGAAAAGCAGCTGCAAGCTTGAAAAGTAAGTATTGCAGATTGAAGAACTCTTCTGCCCAGTATTTGGACTGTTCAGTGCAATTCAACAGCTCAATTCATAAACTGCCAAAGAATGCTAGCTCTGCTGTGACTGAGAAGGAAACTAAGTGGGCCAAAAGGATGACTGGAAAGATGTTCAGTTTTGGATATGATATTCCATTTTAGTACAGTATCTTCCAGGTACAGAACTCTACCAGTGAACACACAGGTTTTGTCATTGAATATGCAAGTTTGACAGAGACATTAGAGTTACTTAAGGTGAAGATGAAGAAAGTTAGAAATATACCATTTAGTCTGGGGTAACTGCTTGGACCCTTTCCACCTGTGCTATCAAAAAGCACAGGTTTCCTTCCACCAGCTCCAGACAAGACTGTTGCCAAGGGGGTGGTTGCAAAGACCTTGGCTCTGCAGGGCTCCCGTTTGCCTCAAGGCCTTCTTCCACTGGTGCAGCTCCTTTCTGCTATAACAGCTTCTGCTCTAGCTCTCACCTGATCCCTGACACTCCTGTTTCCTCTGCACCACTTCAGAATTGGGCTGTGCTGTGCCGTGCTGTGCCGTGGGAACCTGCCAGCTCTACAGCCAGACCTCACCCAGTGGCAATTGCTGTGAGCATTTTGAGTTTTCTTAAAAAGCAGAATTAAAATAAGACTAAGTGTTGCTGTTACGGTGAGTAAAAGCCTGCTATTTAGGTCTGACTATGAATAGAGGTGATCCGGCTCAAATTATTTTTATCAATACTGTAGTCAAAAGAGGTGAACAAAAGAGTCCCTGAACAAAGCGATAAAAGCTGGAAAAGGAAGAAAAAAGGGCAAAAGTGAATTGACGTAGGCATGTTTCCTTTCCTATGTGCCCCAGTCTCCCTTTGAAGAGCGGAAGCAGGGCGGAAGGTGCTGTGACATGATCAGCTGTGTGCAGATGGCCGTACCAAGTATTGACCATCAGTGGTGAGACAAATGAAACGTGCCCACCTCTGCAGCTGCTCAGAAGGATGGAGAAAAAGGCTGGGTTCAGGATTGTTGCTAAAGTATGCCCTAAAGGATGATGGGTTTGCTTACTATTGGAATTACCAGATTCCCTTTTTTGTTTGTGTGTGTGTGGTTTCTCCTTTCCCTGAAAGAAATGTGTTGTTTTAAGCCCTTTTGAATCAGGGTTTGTGAGTGGGCTAATACTGCGTCTTGCACAGTGCTGAAGGTAACTTCTGGGGATTATTTAACGTTATTTCATTTCCTGACTGTGAAACAACACCTGGTAATGTATGGTAGTATATGGCTCTGTAATTAAATGCAATGTATCCAAAGTTGCATGCAGCTTGTCAACTGGATGCTGACTGAGCAGTGGCCTCCATTCGGGCTGAACCCTCTCATGCCGTGAGGAGGTGCAACCCCAGGACTGCCATGCAGGCCTTAGGAACCCGCTTCAGTACTCTCAATATCACAAACAGTGCTTTGGAAGTTAAAAGTGGTCTTATGTTGCAAGGAGAAGAAACTTTCACTGCACTTGGGTAAAATACATGTAAGCCCCTTTGGTACTGGAAATCAGCGTCCGTAGGCGCTGTTATGCCTAGAGGGCGCCAAAGCCCGAGGTATTCCCATTCGGTGCTGCTGTAGCAGGCTTTCAGTTTGCTTTGCCCTTTTTTTTCTTTTTTTTTTGGTACGTGTTTATTCAAAAAAATAAAAATAAAACTGTTCTCTTTCAACAAAGATGACTGAACAGTAAAAAAAAAATGTGATTTTTATTTCTTCAATTTTTTTAAACAGCAGTATTTCAATTTTATCCGATTATTCTGACAGCTAAATATGGGATTATTTTAGCTCAACCCATTTTGTTATTTTTATCAAATGAACTATTGACACCAATAAAAAATGTATGGGCTCTGACATTCTGATTGTAAATTACCTCTTTTTATTTAGAAAAGCAGTTTTTTTCTTAACCCAAACAAAGCTAGCTTTATAGAACAGGCAGAGTTTACATTGCTTTGAGCTCATATGTGTACTGGTTTACAACAGGGAATTTTGGTCATTGTACCTATCACAAGGAAGCTGGACAGCCCGATAAAGAAGAAAATTGCTGTTAAATTCAAAGTCAAAATCTGGAGTGAATGTTGTAATTGCAGAGCATTCTGTCCATACACAAACTCAAAATTGGATTCCAATCCTAGTATATTTCAAATTCTCTAAATATTTAAATAGCTTACTGAACAATAAGAAAACCACTAGTGATTTTCCAATGCTGAGAAAAAGAAAAAAGCTTCAACAGCTTATATGCTGATGTGTGTTCATTTCAATCCTTCATGGGAAAGGTTTTTGTCAATCCTGAAAGTTTTTGAGAGTGAATTTCATGCCAGATCAGAAAAGATGTTACTTGTGAGACCATTTTGATGAAAATAATGGTATTTCAGCTTCTTAGTTACACTTGCAACCCAATGGTGCTATTGGCACTTTCTGTTACTCCTGCAGTGTTCCTAGCAGACAGAACAAGAAGCTGGAACTCAGAAGAAATGCTTGGCATTCTCATCTTTCCAGCACACATTTTTTCTTGCAGGCAGAAGGAGACACCATCCCATGAATGCCAGAACATTTCCTCCTCTACGTATTTCCTAAGGCCTTTTGAACCAGTAGTTTGGCTCCACCTAAACCAGCATGGTCTGGAGGCACAGATGTCTAGAAGAAAAAAAGACCGGCTGCTAACCAACATAGTCTCAGGTATAGTTTTGATTTTAGTGTTAGTTTTGTTTTCAATATTTATATTCCTCTCTATGACTGGCTCAGAGTTTCCAAGGAGCTGAATTCTTGAACACTGCAGGCTTTGCAAATTTTCGGTGTCACCTTATGTTCAAAATAAAGTATGTTCATAATAAGAGATATTTTTTTTTGTCTCATAAACAAGCATTTTGCATATATTTTAATCTGCACACGTGTATAGTACTATGAATGGACTTAGAAACCATTCTTTTTAATCTTCTGGCTTGTTATGAAGGAGGGTCAGCACAGTTCAAAAGTAATTATCCAGTTAGGACAGTCCTAATCAGTTAGGTCTCTCATCCAGGATCTAGACTAAAGTAATAGCAGTGTCAGGGTAGGTTTTCACCTTGCTGCTTATGATGCAATACATTCTGTCACTATGCATAGGAGCGTCTGTTGCACAGAGCAATGTACGGATGTGATTTGGGCTTCCTTCACTTGCTACAGTGGTGTAAAAGCTCAAAACCTCAGAATGAAGACCCCTGACTGCTGAACTTTCACACACACTTAAAGACAGCTTAAAACAGCTGGTGCTGCAACTGCAAGACATGGTCCTTTCCCAACCTCTGGGTTCTGTATTTGTGCTGCTCCTGCTTGTGCCAGCATAACCATTGTCGTGACCAGATGAGGAAACAGGATTAGGGATTTGGCTGCATTAGCTAATCTAGCAAAAAATAATGCTGAAATGGTTGGTTTCAGACTGTAGCTCTTCCCTGATGTGGCTTCGCTGTATGACTATGCAAGAGGTTATGCCTGCACAGAGTAGGAGGTGTAGCATAGCAAGAATAATTTTTGGCTCTGAGTCTGCAGGGAAGTCTGGGCTGTTTCTTTTGACAGCAATGCTAGGTCAGGCTATAGATTAGATTATAACATAGGCAAAATGGATCATCCAGAAAAAAAAAGGAAGACCTTTTCATTTTTACTGTGTAGTTAATTTCATTTCACCATCTTGTTCTGGCTGATGGCCATGCACTACTTCTTGTTTAGGATTTAAACTTACAGAATTAAAATCATTTTTCCCAGACAAAGTTGAGCATTCTTTCATGTGCTTCTTGCTTTTTGACTGTTATCCTCTCTATAATTTAATATGTTGCAGAATTTAGACATTAGTTTCAGGTAGTTTTATTATAAATGACTTATAAATAACATGCTGTGGCACTGAAAGCTGAAGGCAGACACTGGAGTGTCTGAACTGTCTGCTTCTTAACTCAGCACAGTAAGTGTTGAAAGTTTCCTACAACTGTCTATTTTTAACTATTCTGCAAAACTCCCACTTTTTTCTCATCCCATATCACTTTTACTCTTAAGTTATTCAGGTTCAATAAAGAAGATTCTGCATTAAGCTCCTGGATGTTTGTATGAACTCAATGTATGATACCAAGTCTGTGGAGAAATAGACCTGTTTTTTATTAAAGTTATTTGTGTTTTATGTGGGGTTTGTTATGAGCTTGTGGGTTTTTTGTTGGTTTTTTTGTTTTTTTTTTTNCTGTGCACAGATTTTCGTTTTTGGTGTCCATATACTATCCTACGGGGCAACTCTGCTCACCGCACTGGATTCTGATGACGTTCCATTGATTACAAAAGTCTCGCATTCAGGTGTGATTTCTGGCCTGTGTGCTCTGGCTTGCAGGAATTCAGACATGAGGAACTGGTTTGCCTTCAATGGCAGCAGCCTTTCATCCAAGGATCTTCTCTCTGTTTATGTCATATGGATTTGACTGTCTTCTACTGTCATCCCATGGCACTGTATTTAGACTGTCTGCCTAGCACAGGAGGCAAGAGAAGGCAAGCAAACCCCATGTTTGAAAATATGCTTGCAGTCTTCCATACAGGGAACTGCTGATCTCAAACAGTATTTATAAACTAATAGATTTTCCAAGCTATTATGTCACTCACAAATTAATCTTGCTCATGATACAGCATGTCTGGATGCAGAAGTAATGAATATATACCAGGAGACTGCAAGCACCTGCTCTGCCTGCAGAAGTGTCTCTTGTATGTCCATATGAAAGACTTAGGTCTACTTTTCACCCAGTTCTCAATTAGAAAAATTCTGTCTTTGGATCACTCAAGAGTATTTGTCTATATCCTGTGTTCCTGTGTATCAGGGTCCTGGGGGCACTAATAGATCCTAATGGCCCCGACTAACTTCACCTGGGGCCTCCACCCACACCTGGCCTATGGTCTGGGGCTGTATTTAAGCTCAACTCAGGACACTGCTAAGCTATTTGTCACTGAAAATTTCAACAAGCAGAGAGAGGTCTCATCAGATAAGGTAATATTTGCTTTCCAGTAAAAGTTTTGCTTTCAAGCAAAAATTTCTGCTTTCCATTCTCCATTGCATTAGTCAAAGGCTTGGCATAGTACATAAGTGGGGATGATGAATGTTTGTATTGCTCTAATTGTGGTCAGGTAAAGACATGGGCTGCTCAGTGCTCTTATTTAGGTTGCCATGTTACTTTAAGATGGCCTTGAAAGTGAACTACTTCCTAATGTTGGTAGTTTCTGGAGAGTGAACTTGAGGATAAGTTCCCTGATGCTTTTATGATACATGTGGGGAACTGTTGGATGCTTTCTCTCTTTCCCAGCATTTGCTCAATTTAATGGTGTTGAGGAGCTGAACTAGTTCTCCTGTATATAAGAGGGAATGTAAGTAAGGCATTGTATGAATCTGGTTCCTTTCTGTGTAAGGTGTATAAATAGCATACAGGAGCAAGATGACAGAGATCAAGGATGCATCCTATGCAGCTGGGTGCACACAAGCTGCATGCTTGTAGTGCAACTCCAGTTGAGAAGCTACATATCTATTTTAGCTTGCAGTCAAGCATAGGTTATTAATTCCTGATAGGGAATGGGACTCCACGTCCCCAGTGTCACAACTGTGCAGCTATAACTGCTTTCTAATTGTAGTTTTCACTCTTCTGGCTGCTGTGGCCATCAGAAGAAGGGCTGTAGTCCCTTCTTGAGGCTGTAGACATGTCTACTGTTACACCTGCAAGACCACGCTTACTGAATTTCTTATGTATTGTCCAGTCTGGATTAATCCAGACTGCTTGAATGTTTGTGCAAAATCCTGTTAAAGGTTGGCTATGTAAGTTTATATGTATATACATCAACTATGGAAAGTTTTTTGCAGTACTTTGATTAACAGGTGAACTTCATAAGGAACTTTGAATTTTTCATGCTGCTGTTATTGTTGCTGCTGTTCTTAAGACCAGTCCAAGTGAGTCTGGATGCGATCAAGATACCTCCTATGACCTGGTAAAACCAGGTACTCATTTACCTAGGCAGGCTTGTCCCTGCCTACTAGTTTGAATTTTTATAGGTCAGAAGCAAGTTAAATAGTTTTTTGAAAGATGAGACACCGATATCTCTATTGAAAATAGTAAATTTAAAACCCTTCCTAAACTTGTGAATAGAACTTCTTAGGTGCAGGGTGAGACACCTCCCTAATTCCTCTGCCCCAAAGCTAATGCCCTGTAAGTATAATTTGGAGCAAATTTGGAGCTGTTTTTCCCTCTGTAGCTAGGCGATACACAGAAACTATCTCTTTTCATCTTTGTGTACTGCAGCAACAGACTTACCTTTGTGCTTTAATGTGTTTCGCAGTATGGATGAAGCCTTCCAGAGGTTATCGGGTGAATCGATGGGGTTTTTTTGTCTTAATCCAACCAAGACAGAATCGTTATTGATCAGCATGAAGTTCTGTAAAGAGATTAATATTGTGTTAAGGCTCCTGGAAATGGATCTGTATACAAATCTTGAATTTACTTGGCCTTTCCTCAGATACCATTTCAAGTAAAATTGTTACCATTTATGTGGAGATATATCTATAAATAGGAGCAAAGAGGGGCATGTATCCCATATAAACAACTTGCTAAGTGCTTGTGCTGCTTAGTCAAATAAACAGCTGCCAGTTGCAGACTGCTTTTGGATAATGTTGAGAATCTAATGGACAGCATAGTTCCAGAATGTGCTTTGGCTGCCTGTGTTAGTGGGTGGACAGGTTAACAAGAGAAGCCATTTGTACAAAGGGAGCTCAGATTCCCATCTGTGCTCAACACCAGTCAGATGTATATTAATACATCTGTATTACTGTAGCTGCATGTACAATCACATTCATTTTGCAGGAGAGTATGTATTAAATATATATTAATAAAAATCAGTTCTTTCTAGGTATTCTTAGATTCAAGCTCCAGTTTCTTAAATCTCAACATTTATTGAGACAATTTTTAGTAAGTGCAGAAGTTCACTTTAAATAAACAAAAGTGATAGTGTGCTTCTGTGGGTGTGAACCAAATCAAACTCTGCTGCCCTGGGCTGCTTGTCAGAGCTCAGGTTAATATCATTAAAGTCTATATGGAGAAGGAGCTGGTGTGTGTGTGGCAGAAGCAACATGGAGGTGTTAGTGGGGAAAACAGGTATGTGCTGAGGATAGGTCTTGAGGTGATGAGGGCAGCAAGGACACCCTGTCTGCTCACTCAGTGTTTGTAGGATTACTGTGGAAAAAGTTCCCAAGAGTAATTCTCATACAAGGAAGTGAAACTGAATTGAGGGATGGGACTGGAGGGGGTAAGCTCATGGCCATACCTGTTATGGAGGTATATGGCCAGTGATCTGCTGATGTTTACTGGTTTTGAAGACACACTCAGTGGTTTCCCTATGAGAAGAGGGACAAGCCCCAGCCCCTGAGTGATGCAGAAAGGAGGTGTGATAGACTCATCTTGTCTCCCTATAGGCTCTATTGTGGGATGAGATGTTCCAGCCTGAAGCCATGTGCAAAGCAGAAAGCTGCATGAGCTTTAGAAAAATGCAATTTGTTGGAAATGTGCCTTAATGACCTAAGAAATGCTTTATTCAGAAAACATGAGAAATGTTATACCCCATCTTCTTAAGAGTAATATAATAATTTTTTATTGAACAATGTACAAAGTCACTGGTTGCAGGGATAAGAAAATAGAACACTTCTGAGGCAAACTCTTGAAGAATCATGAGCAGTAAGAAAGATGAGAGTATTAACCGTAGTCATTGAGGGTTCAGATCAGTTCAGATCTTCAGCTGGAAGTGGTCTTATGCCGTTCTCTTGAAATACTTCATCTCTGCTTTAGGTGCTTTATGTTGGTTTGAGTCTCTTGCTTATGAGTCACTGACAGGAGGCAGAAGGCCTGATCCAAGGTCGGCTGGATTGCATGGGAAGACCCAGGCTCAGCTTGCTATGCACTTTGGCTATAGCTAGTTATACTTGCTTTGCTACCAATAAAGGTACTGTGTAGACTTTAAAAATACTTTGGTTCCAGCGGTTAATATTACATCCTGAATTCCTTCTGCCAAATTCATAGGGTAGAGTATTGTAGTAAGAAATTGTTGGGAGGAGCAGGGTAGAAAAAGCACTAAGGTGGAGGCTGGGCATGATGCACCCCTTGTGTGGCTTTGGGAATTTATAGTTTGAAAGGGTTGATGAGATAAAGAAAAATTGCCTGAGACTTCTCAAATGGTAAGAATCAGTCCCAGGTGGGGAATACATAAAGAGAAGGCTGGGTGGGAAGGGGGAAGAAGTTGATTATAGAATTATAGGTATTCGTTTTGCTGCAACATTTGCTGGAAGAAGTACAAAATAATTTTGTTGTATTTTAAATGGGCACATGCTTTGGGTAACTGCATTGCTTACAATGAGATGATACTTGCTATTTTTCTGCAGAGGAAGCCCAATAGGCAGATGTTAATTCTGTAATGTAACCTATGGGAGCAGTTTTACCATGGCTACAATGTGTTTTAAGGTAAATATTTTTATTTATGAAAAAGTAGTAAGAAAGTTAAAACTGTGGGTAGGGCTGGGGAATAATTCAAGTCATGTTTTAAGCATAGTGCTTTCTGAGGCAGACTTAGTTACGTTCATGTCTTGAGCCACAGTATTTCCATTTCCCAGTGTTCATTATACTAGAATTATTCATGAGTTTAAATCAGGTCTGAACACTGATCTTTAACAGAAAGATTCTAGCTTTCCTCTCCCAACCAGGCATATCACTGGTTTCCAAAGCAAACTGTTGGGAATAAGGTATGTGTAGTATAACATTTGGTAATTTAATTATTTCTAAATATGTTTTTTTCTGAAAAGCAGTAAGTCTCATTCTCAGAGTCTTGTAACAGAGAAAGCTAATTTGCTGAATAAGCTACTGGTCAGAGACCAGGTGATGGGGAATCATGCATGAGGAATGTAAGTGTCTGCATAACTGATGTTTTTCATTACACTTATTTTCCCCTGCAAGCTCTGCACATAAAGAGGACACACATCTAAAGTGTAGCAGGAGAGAAAATAGTGTCTATTTCCACCTACACCACAATGATACCTTAAATATCTCCTTTACAGCTTTCTCTTACAGTACTGCATTGCTGCAACTGATATGGGCCTTATTATAGCAGCTACTTCCTGAAGGCGCAGTTCTCACCCCAGATAACTCCTGAAGGATCTTCCCATAAGTTACAGAAACTTCTTGGGATCCCAAGATCCACAAAGCCCATTAACTAATATTTAGGTATTTCAGCCTGCTTAGACGTGTTACGTTTTTACTGAAGTAACTTTCACGTATATGAAGCACTGCTGTTCTTGTGCTGGCTGGGGTGTCATAAATTTGCATTCCTTACAGCTGCCTAGTGCAAAGTGTGAGACTAAGCACACAATGCGACATCCTCTTATAGACCTTGTAATATGTATGAGTAGCTAAGCTGAGAAGTGAAAGGAGGCTAATTTACACTTTACAAATGAGGGATTGAAAACTTCTCCAGAACAATTAAATTTTCTAAGAATGACTGACTGTCCTCATAGACAACATCTTCTTGCATTACTGCAAGATCTGTTCCTTTAACCTTTCCCTTTTGCTAAAGCAAATGTGCAGGTGTGGATGAGCTGGAAGGTGCTTGGGTTTTAGAGGGATGAGCATGGCATAAGGTCATACAGAAAGAATATAGCAGAGCAGCAGTTTTAATCCATGTGGTCTGATTTCCAGTCCAGTGCATTAACTGTCTTCCAGAATTAGCCATCACTTGCCATAAATCTGAACAATTTTGCAAATTAGCAATTTTGCAGTACAGAGGTGTTATTTAGTTATTAAATCGGGTATTTCCTGCACTGTGGTGGCAGACAATGCATACTTAGTCAGGAAGCCATTTTGGTATTACTTATCCTTATTAAGAAAGGATCTCTTCTGTGGACAAGGTGTTGCTGTGCATCCATTTTCCACTACAGTGCCTGGCAATAGACTTACAAGAGTCTGGCTGTTCAGATTTGTGTGAAGATACTGGTATGCCCCGAGCAACTAGTAGAGAGGGAGGGTGTAAAGATGACTTAGAGCCAGCTTTGTATAGCCCTGGCTGTCTTTGGCTTTAGGGACAACCATTCTCTTCCCCCATTCAAGTCCTATTCTTCTGGTTTTACCCTCTGTTACAAACTGTGAATGAGCGCTTGCTTTGAGTGGGCATGAATTCAATGTCAAGTCAGATCCCTTGGAACCAACAGCCTTTATTAGGCTGAATGCAGTAAGATGGGCCCGCTTCACAAGTATTTTGAACTTGTTTAGAGGTAGCTTCTGATGAGCTGTGTTTAAAAGGAGTTGCAAGTGACACATAATTCATCTAAATTTAAATTCACCCTTCACAAAAGAACAATTCTGAAAAGGAAAATATGGTAGGAAATTGAATTACATTTCCCACTGTTGAAAGCTTATGAACAGCAGCTTAATGCAGTAAGCCTGATAATGAGGATGGAGTGCAGTGTCAGTGAGGCCTTGACATTAAAGGGAAAAAACAGATGATTCTATGGGACCGCGGTGTTGCGAACAAATGATCTGTATTCAAAAGAAAGTCCAGAGCAAACATTAAACTTTAATGGAATAATCTCAGGGGGGAGGTTATTTTCATGCAGCTGAACATTTTTCTTATTAGCATAACACATGGTCACTTTTGCAATGAGCATAATAATGTTGTTCATCATCCACCTGTTCTGTGTAAAGGTTAAGTCTCCTTGGAAGTATAGTCAAACAAACTAGTTTACTATCCACTTTAGAATGCGGTTTTCCCTGTGATGAGGGCATATTTGAGTTCTAGGCAATACTTCAATGGCAGTGGAAACCATGCATTTATTTTTTTTTTTTTAATAAGAAAGGGTAGTGCTAATGCTTTGCATTAGCCGCCTTTGGAGATCAGACTTCCTCATGAAATGTCTGTATACACTCATCTTATTGTGTCCCTTGTGAGATAAATGAGATTCTTACTCTACATAGACAGCATGGAGAGTGATTTGGTCCCAAAATTTCAAAGCTGGGTATATGAAGTGAGGCACCTGATTTCTTAACAAGGAATTCTTATGTTCTGAAGAGATTGGTGGAGGTAGGCAGTAGCTTATTAAAGATGCCTAGAAGTTGAGGATCTATTTTAAATATTTTGGAACCCCAGTAACTGCTGAGTTTGGAGAAGGCTGGCTGGTTATAACTTCAGCAGTAATGTTGAGGTGCGTAGCTCTGGTATTAGACCATGGATTGCACAGGGAGTCAGGTTGTTGGGAGTTGGTTACTACTTGGTTCTACCATTAATTCAGAAGGATGGTAACCTTTGGGAGCCTTTTGCCTTTCTGTGCTGTTTCAGCCGTGATGTCGTCTTCATTTGTGAGAAAGAAGAGGAATGCCTTTACAGGCTAACTATGGTCTGCTGTATGGAATTAATCACAGAATTAAAATTTTAATCACAGAATTAAAATACTATTGTTCAGGAGAAAGTTTGATAAGAAATCAGTGAGCACTGAAGCTGTAATTACTGGAGGCTGAAAATCACTTAAGATAGATAATATATGGTGGCTGATATATGGGCCTCAGATGAAGCCACCTTCTGAAAATTAAATATTTGTTGCAGTGAAGTTTGTTCTAAGAATAATATTTGCCCATTCTATGATTCAAGTCTATTACCTTCAGGATTTTTTTAAGAATTTCATGTGATAGCTAGAGGCAATAAGTTGTTGCAGTCCATGCTTTGTATTTGATTCAGTGTTTGCTTTTTATCTATTCTCACACTCGCTGTTATGAGCCGTGCACTTACTGCCTTTTTTATACAGAACTTCTGCCTAGCTCTACTTTTTCCTTGCTCCCTCCTGCACTAGTAACCACTATTTTTTTTATAACTATTAAAACTAAACCCAGTTCTACAAAGATGCATTTATATTCACCATAAACACACACTGAGTTTAAGCTTGATTTTCTGTCTTTCTTTATGTAAATATTTTAGTTTCTTTAAAAAACAAGTACTTTAAAGTGATGTTCTCGGGTTTGCAGTGGGAACACTGTACTTTCTTACCTCAGTACCTGTCATTCGACTTATTACAGCAGGAAGCTGTGTAATCTAGTGATAAGAGCAGAAGACTAAACATGAATCAAGCCAGATAAATGTCTTGAGCCTTTGATCAGTCATCTGTGAAGTGGTTCTACCAATGTCCTCATCATGGTGGGACTGAATTTCCAGGACTGATCCTGCTAGGTCTTGAGTTCCCCAACTCCTGCTGAGTTTCCTCACTGAAACACCAAGTCACTCATGGAGATGCTGAGGACCTTGGTGGCTCTGGTAGATAATCACCAGAAAGGACATGTACAGAACACTCCATTACTACCCATTATTTTGGGAACACTAACAATAAATATGTATTTGTTGCAAATGTATGCTGTGACTAATTCATTTATGAATTCCCTGAATTATGGCTGGTCATATTGTATCAGGAGTTCAATTTTTGCATGTAGAAAAGAACCCACTGATTTCAAATGTAAAACAGCAGGATTTGTGCTCCTAACTTGAAAGCTTTCATAAATTCGATGCAGGAAGTCTATTTCCCATTCTTCCTTCTTAATACTGTAAGTCATGGTTAACCTCTTCGAGTGTACAGGTTTGTATCCCAAAGTGGTGAAAACCATATGGAAAGGTTTTTTGCAATTTTATTATGAACCTTAATACTAATTTTTCTCCTTTAAAGCTCTAGTGTTCAGAGTACTTAGGTTTTCCTAAAAAAAATTTCTGACCTTTGCAGTAGAGATGAGAATCCAAAGATCTCAAATAACAGAACCTGAACGCACACTTAAAATATACTTAAATATATAAAAACTCATTTATGTAGCTTACTATTTGATGGACTAAAGTCTTATGAGTAACACTCAGTCATTGTTTTGTGGACTTAAGACTGAAAATCTGTCTTGGTATATAAGATCCATGTTAAGCATGCAAGTGTAGAGTGCTTAGTGTCTGCAATAGGAGAGTGCTCGTTCCACAGTTTGTTTGTTTTTTTTAAAAAGAAAAAAAAATCACACACACACAAAACCCCCAACCCCACAAAAAGCCCACTTCAGGCTTTAAACACTGAAAATGTTAAGTAATGTCACTGTTCAGTGTTTTCATCAGTTATTATGGTATCTCTCTTATTGGTAGGTATTAACTGAAGCCATTAAAAGCTATGGAACATTTTATAACATCATCATTTTAGTGAAGACATTCAGAACAGTGGAAGCAAACTATGAACACTTGCTAAATATTTCTGAAATGTGAACCCTGTAGTTTGTCACTCATGGAGGTTATATAAATTTGTATTCACTCCATCTTTAGTTACTCATAAATCTATTGTGATGAGCTGAATCTTTTTCTAGGTTAAAATCATATGTCTCTAATAGCAAAGATTAGACACTATATACTGCTAATGCTTAAACTAGTTCTAAAACCAAAGATGATTACTTAGCCTTGGTGCCTTGCTCAGTTTACCTATGCTCTGTTATTCCACTTGAGGACTTGGAATATTGTTTATCGTGTCATTCAAAACTCAACTGGATGATGACACGAGGCACAATTTAAAGTGGAGGGACAGCTGAAAGGAGCAGAGAGAAGTACTGTTGTACTCAAGTAGGGAAGGCACCATTTCAAAGAGCAAGGGATAACATTTATGAAGGAAAAAGGAAAACTAAGGGAATGACTTGCTGAGGCAAAAATGGATGAAAAGGTGATGAGATCTTCAGAATAAGTCTTTCAAAGTAGAGAGTTTAGAAGGGAGCCTGTGGATTAAGAGTTTGGAGACAGTAGTAATCAATTGATTCTTCAGGAAAGAAACAGACAAAAAGCAACTGAAATCTGCAGTTGTTTCCCTAGTCAGTGAAAACCCTGCCAAACAGGGACTGGTCTTTTGTAAGATGACTTGTGACTAACATTGTTCAGCTGTGCAGGTAGGCATATGCTTAAAATTAATTCTAAAGAGAAACACACCAATGAATCTTTTGCATTAATATGGTCTACCTGTACTGGCCTGGGGTATGGACATCACAGTAAACTATAAGGATTCCACTGGATGAATTAAGGTTGGAATAATCATATTTAGTAATGAATCAAGATGGACTGGCTTTAGCTCACCTATCTTTAGTCATGTCTCACCTGATCTTCAAGGTGGCATCTAGCAAATGGAAAGAGAGAGAGAGAGAGAGAGGCATCTCATATTTGTTTCTTTCTTTACTCAATAGTCCTTGTCTAAAATGCAATCATCTGAAGATAGCTGGGTTCATTTACCCTCTAGAAATGTGCAATTCTCTTCGTGCACTTTCCAGGGGGTTGAGGTGACCAGCTTAACCTGAAAGAATAAGGTTAAATCATGCAAATAGGCACTAAGAGGTCTTATTGCTAATCTTACAAAGAAGCTTTAGTACTTTGTTGTTGCAGTTTCACTGAGTTCTGCTTCAAAACCCTTGCAAGAGATGTGGTGATATGGCTTTTTTTGTTGCCAGTGCTTAAAGCATTAGTTTAAACTTATTTAAATTCAGCCAACTTGTTTGTTAATAACAAACAACAGTCGGTTGCTTTTCCTGCACAAGCTCGGGGGGGCAGTCATACTAACCTGACTAAACATATTGATAAGTCCAGAATGAGGTGGGAATTTTCTTTTAAATTCATAAGGTCTCTATTTAATTCTGCTTAACTTCTCGAAGACAGGTCAACAGTGTGAATGTATATTACTGTGCTAGGTTGGTTCAAGCTATATTTCTTTCACTTGTAAATTTGCTATGTGCTTAAAGATGTATTAACAATCCTATGATCTAATCAACAGCTCCCCCTGCAGTGATGTCTCTTACAGTGATACATGTGAATGTGCATTTTCTCAGGGGTATTTTTGGATGGTAGGTTCATCAGTAGCTGTATATTTCTGTGTATTTTCTGACTATAGATAAATCAGATAAAACTGAGTGTTTTTGAGCTGTGGGCTTGGTCCCTGCACCCTGTTCTCTTTATAGCACAAATTATCTAATAAGTACTCAGGAAGACTATTGTTAGTCTTGCATTCCTACAAATTTAGGCAGTGAGCTTCCCTGCAGCTCCCAATTATGATGCTGATCCAAGCTATTGGCAAAACCTATTCTCCTAGTTAGGAAGAGCAGTTGGCTGCAGATCCAGTTCCCTGATGCAGTTTTATTTATTTTTATGGGACATTTAATTCCCAGTACACTGCAGGTCTCCAACAGCAGCAGGTAATGTCCTTGTGCTTGCTCCCACACTCTCTCTGCAGCTGGTGCTTTGCTTTGAGATGTTTCCCTTTCACTCCTAAGGGTGAGTGACGCTATGTGTTATTTTCTTGAGGATCTCATGCAACTTCTCAGAAGTTGCACTCAAACTTCCAAATACATCAGGCACCTTGGGTGCCTCCACCTAAGGTAGGTATATTTTCCCACACTTAGACTTCTTCCTGCTGTTTCTGCTACACCATTATGTGAAGATGCATAATTCCTTCCCACAGACAACTCGGCCAAAATACAAGACAGCAGTAACATTCCTACTTCCTTGCTTTTAATCATCCCATCAGTAGTTGCAAATGGAATTGCATAAACGCATAGATATTAATGTCTTGCTACTGTATGTTTGGGTTTTTTTTAGATTACAAAATCTTCTGTTCCTATTTGAAAACTAAATGTTAAATATTGGAAAAAAGCAAAACCAATTTTGCCTTTCGTGAATGTCTATCTAGACTAGATTTTGATGAAATTAATACAGCTTTCAAAAAAATTGTCAGAAGAACCTACTTTTAGGACTACCGTGTTCCTAGTGTAAAACAGTTCAAGCTCAGTGGTCCTGGCTGTATCTAGTCCTATAGCCTTTGTACATGCTTCTGAAACCTTAGGTCTTACATTTTTCCTTTTTCTAGAGCTACAATTTTTAATATTTGTTATTCTAATAATTCTACTTTTGATTTCTTTGTTTGATATTGCACTCAGTTCTGGGAAAATTTTCTTTAATATAATCATGTCTTCTCAACTGAATAAATATTAGAAAATTGGATAACAGGAGCTAAATGTGGGAATTCCTCAGTACCTGTTATCATTAGTGTGATTTAGCAGTGTGCAGCAGAGTATACAAAGACCGGCTGTCATCACAACTGCTAGATTTAGCTTTACCTTTTTTGGTGACAATACAGATCAAGGTGAGACACTTGAAATGAAATGACATAGCATTCCAAAACTGTTTCTTTGCCTGCAGATCAATTCCTTCAGACAACCCCCCTGTGATTTATCATACTATTTCTTTAATGGTGCCTGAAAGCTTTGTCATGGTACTCCCAGAATGTACAGTGGATTCTTGAAAATAAGGGTACTTTGGATCCTGAAACATCTTCCCTCTCAGATCTGTCATATGATTGAGCCTCTCTAAGAGCCAAGTGGGAAACAAAACGAAGTAAATAATTGTCGTTTTATAAATCTTCAGAGAACTACTAAAAAGCCTTTGTAGGTTTTTTTTTGGTCTCACTCTTTTGTGATCTTCTCTTGTGTGACACTTTGAAAATGATAGATTATAAATTCATACATACGTTAAACAAAATTGGCAGAGTTTGGACAGGCTTGACAAATCCCTTCTCCTGCATAAGCATATATAGCTGATAAAGTGAATGATAGTCTGAAACTTAAAACACTCAATATGGATAGTTATATCTTTATATAGAAAATAACTAAATGTAGTGTGAGTTGTTTAAAAGTTGTTGACTGTGGTCTCATGTCAAAGCAAAGTGCAACTTGGCTTTGCTTCTAAAAGGGCAGAAAGTTCTTAATCTAAAGCATTAGATTGCCACTGAGTACAAGAGAAGACAGTAGTTATCTCCACTGATGCATCATCTGAAAACACAACTAATATCTTCAGTGTGCTGGTTGAACTCACTTAACAGGCTTCTTCAGAAAATACAGTCATGCATTGGAAGTCAGCAGGGAACAGAAAGAATCAGAGCCTTATCTACTCGAATTACTATATAAAATGTTGAAATCCTGGCTTGATTCATAAGGGTTCGTTTCAAAGGAAATCACCTGGCCATATTATAAATGCAAAGTTTACCCCTCTTATCTATTTCTGCAATCTGGTCCCTTTATGTATGAGAGAACATGCTTTATAAAATCCCAAAGAAGGATATAGGTTTTCTGTATTTAAGTTCAGGGCAGTAAGGAGGATGACATTCACAGGTGAGTGGATTGTCTACACAGGACATGTACCTAAGGACATCAGAACTAGAGTTCTGCTCTAGATTCTTACAGGAGGGTGACAGGATAATCTGCAAGTATCAATCAAATTAAGATGCATGTAAACACGGAATGCTCTAAACCACAAGTCAGGAGGAAACACTATATTAATTTGAGGTGAAACACTGAATTAATGGACAGATTGATTTCTCTGCCTACTTCAGCCTGAAATATATTTCAGATCTGAATCTTTCTGTTCTTTAAAGTGTCTAGAATGAAAATCAAATCCAGAAACTGCAATATGTAATGATGGGGCACAGCTCTGACAAACCAGTTAAGTATCACCACAGATTTGACCCATTTTATTAATGCAATGTTTCAATATGTAGTAGAATAACTAACCACCCTTAGACAACTAAATATATTAATACAACATAACCTGTTAGTTCTTATCCCTCAAAATCAGTATTTAGAACATTCAGTATTAGCCAGGGTGATACACACAAATGCACCAAATCCTATTGACTTAGACATATAGGATTTGAGTACTCTACATATCTCTGGTCTGCTGACGGGCCTTTAATTGGTGGTGACACTTAATGTATCATGTGCTAAATTCTTTCTAATATCTGCCATCTAGAGTAGTTGACAAGAACTGCAAATTCTGGTCATCAGCTTTTTGAAAAATGGTTTACTGCTGGTTTTAAAAATTAAAAGAATGTTTAGAGAACCTGGTCTAAATGTAGTTTAAGTAGAACTAAATCTTGTTGCCATGAGTGGAAAATAATCTGGTTCAATGAATGAAGCAATAAGCTTAATGTAGATATAACAAAGGCTTTATCTGAAATGTGGTATGAATAAAAGTCCTAACATCCATTTATTTTTGAGGTTTTGGAAGCACACAATGAATATATAAGCAATCTCATGGCCTACCATTTATTTGTTCCTAAACACTTTTTCATACTCTGTAGCAAAGCAGCATTTAGTTTCCTCTGAAATTAAGACTATATTGTCTTAGCTCTAGTATAAATAAGAGTTAATACTGGATTTAGAGCTTCCAGGCTACATTAACAGGAGAGATAATCAAAGAAATGGGGGAGGGTGTGTGTTAAGGCAGGAAATTGAGGTTGTTTTTCTACAATTCTCCCCTATCTTCTTGCAGTCTTGTCTAGACTGGTTGGTTCCTTGTAGCAGCAACTGTTTTATTTTCTCTACAAAACCTCATGCACAGTTGAGTGCCATACTCTGAAAGACTGTAGCAGAGCTTAGGAACACAGATTTATTGAATACTGCTGTAGTGACTTAGTCAAAAGAGCAACTTATTCTTGCATAATATTGCTTAGGGATGTTTTTGCAAACACTCATTTCCAATGGTCTTTTGAAAAAGAACAATGAGGTAGACCTTGAGGAAATTAGTAATTATGGAGATATATTCTAGAGATGAACACACAAATCAGACCAGCATATTTGAGTGCTTTTACACATTTTAAAGGATTCATGATCTGGAGGAGTGACCAAAATATAGTTAACTCATCCATATAGTTAACTCATCATAGCAGTTTTGTCTGGCAATTTATCTTTTTCCTTTCTCTGGCCTTTTGATTTGATGCAAGTATCTGACATTGATTATTTCATGTGGAGGACAGAGGAACTCCTTGGGCAGCCCTTCATCACCATATGAAAGCACAGGGAAGTGTGTGAGCTTCATCCAGGGGGACTGTAAAGGGCTTTACAAACCAGTGTACCTGATACACTGAAGAGAACATACAAAAACTGTAACTAAGTAGAAAGGAAAAGGTCCTACATGATTAGAACCTGGATAAAGGTACCTTTCCTTCTGAAGAGATCTGAGGGATGTTACAAAACACCTAGAAACTTCACTATTACAGCCAGTTTACTTTGTAGCTTTACTTTAGTACTTGTAACTTTAGTACTTAACAGAAATGGTGACAGTGGGAATCATCTTGGACTTATATTAGTAGAAATACTTCTTTTCCCATACTGGGAGGATATCCTGGGCAGACTAGGCCACTGTAATTGTACCATAATAACTGGAGTAGCAAAACTGCAGTTAAGTAGTTAAGCACTTAAAGCCAATTAGAAATCTGCTTTTGATTCTATTGGAAACAATTTTACTTTTTCTCACTTCACTGGTTTTCCAATTGCAAGTCAGCCCTTGGGTTGGTACGTATGAGGTGGGTTCCTACAGGGTTCAGGCTGTAGAGACAGAAACTGAGAAACTCCAGAGGCCATAATCACCAGGTTTTTTCTTTGTACCTGTACAAAAAAGTGGATGGTGCTTGTAGGTGCTATTGATGTACAATTAGTATTCAGTTTTGACATTAAGAATGCATGAGACTACTTAACATCAGGTTTGGGGCAAAATGTATATTTACTATTGAAATAAAAGAAAATATTTGCGAGCAACTTGCCAGTCAGGTTCTGGTTGGTGAACATAGTTGGCTTAAAGGCAACAAAAGCCATTGCCAAACTAAAACAGCTTGAAGTCAGTATGTTTTACCTTGCACAAACATGTATGTAAGCAAATTAAAATACAACAGTCTGGGTTTAAACTGCTCTCAAGAGAGACCCATAAAGGACAGGGTAAATGAAGCACTTAGTGGCTAAACACGTAGGGTTAACTAGGGACAGATACACACAGACTCAAGAAGTATATCCAAGTATCTCTTACTTTACGAATTTACAGGAGGGGGAAATACTCAGCAGGAAAAAACCTCAAGAGTTTTTAGAGCACAGAACAGGCATATAATCCTTTCTTACAAGTATTTGTACCACATCTTGTATCAAGCTTGCTTAGAATCATTCCTTTCTGTGAGAGAAATCTTTCATAACACGTGTCAGAATAAAATAGCATATCATGACTAGCTCCATTACTATAAAATATGTCAGGAACATGAAAAAGCATGAGTTCCTCTGCTTTTATACTTATCCTTTTCTCTTGTCCTTGCAGGATGATATTTTTATAGCTTGATTTCCACTGAAAGTGCTCTTTGAATATACAGCCATCAGCTTTTATGCTCAACAGCCAATTAATTTGCTAGATCTAACCAATGCAGTGCTTTCCCACAGCAGTCTCACCTTCTGTTCCTTGAACATGTGCTGTTGTATGATGTCCTGGCAGCTGAACCCTGCTGTAGCCAGCTACCACATCTGCAAGGGAAGAAAAGGTGACACTGAAGGGCTGCTGCCACCTGCCTATGCCTAAGTGCCACAGTGCTGTTCACCCAATAGCTATTGCTATGGTATGACCCACAGGGAGAGTGCCAGAATCTCGATTCTACCCCCTCAACTCTGATAAAGTCAGACAATACAAAAAAGACTTTTTTGCTCCACAGGTCTGATGTTTTGTTCAGTTACTAAATCTTCAAAATTTCAGAGTTCACCTGTGCATCTTGGGACAACACATATTCCTGTGTCCCCTGATATACTGAAGCAGACTAAGTGTCAAGCACCAAATACTGCATTGCAATAGTGGCATGATGATGAATTCTCTTGAAAAGGCCATAACTAGCAGACATGAACAATCATGTATTTCTAATCCTGCATGGTGAAAGGGGCACATATGTCATAGGTCTGAAGATCCTACAAAAGTCTACAAGTTTTGATTAAAAATCAATATTCACCTCAACATCTCTTAATACAACTGGATGCTTACACTTTTAGTATGAAAATTAATATCCTGGTGAGTCCCTAGTTAGCTATGTGAATGAAGATGATTGAAATAATAGTAGGTGCATGAGTGTGAACTTCTAATTTACTTCCAGATCTGGCAAAACTTCTGCCAGGTCTTTGCAGAGAGGGACAGAGACCCAGAGATGCCATGGACACAAATTTTAGGGACTGATTAGTCAGTCCTACCTTCCCTTGTTTGGGAAATTTAATAGCAAGTTTCTCAAAACAGTGATAGTTTACTTTGTCATGTGTTCCCAGTTCAGGCAGGAAACTTGGTTCTCTGCTGTTACTGATACTATGCTGTTTAAGATAACACAGGTGTGACATTGTGACTACCTTGACCTAACAGTACTTTATAATCAGTTTGGGGATTCATTAAACAGTACAGGGCAAGAACTCATGTTTGACATACATTAGTCAAACCTTGTATTAATCTCACTGTCAATTTTCTTCCATAAAAATTAATCAGAAGAGAGTACACTTTAGGGGCAACTTAAAAGCCATTAATTCAATTTCAGAAAGCATTTCTGACTTAAAAGTTAATCTTTAAATGTCTTTGACCTGGTTAGACAGTTTATAATGAAAATATCAAACTACCTGTTTTAAAGACATTTAACATAAAAATTAAGTACAGTTAACAAAAACTATTTAAAAACTAATTCTGTACTGGAAAAAATCCTCTTTTCTATCTAGAGGAAAAGTGCTGTTGAAGAAGTAGATGTAGGGCCAGTCTTAGTCAGCAAAGCTCAGACTTCTTGCAGTCAGAAGTCTTCCAGCAATTGTTTTTATTCTAATTGCTTTGTCACTGCAAGCCTGTCTTTGCCAGTTAAGTATGTTTAGTATTTACTGCAGAAGTTCCTACCTCCTGGATATTTTCATACTTGGTAGCAACTTTCACTTTTCAACCCACCTGCCTAATTCAACTGACCTGAAAGCTTGGTTATTGAATTAGGAAGACCGTGACCACAAATTCCTATAGATCCAAACTAATTTGGCTTTGTGGTGGAAATATTGACGTTTTAATGTATTTCCTACATCTTTAAAAAAAGATAGCAGATGTCTGGCTGGCTTGACACAGATCAAAGTAAAGTTGCTATATAATTTATAGCAAGCCCATGCATTGTTCAGGTACATTCCTGACAGTATGATGCCTCAGGCTCAGTATAGATACCAGGAGTCATAAAAATATGATGGGGTTTTGGCCAGTACGAAAGAACAAAGAAAATCTTTAGAGTGGTGGGATATTTTTTTTGTATTTTTAATTTGCCTTTGAATTTTGAAACTCAGTGATTCACAAGCTTTGCCCATTGATGCTGAATTTTCAAGAGGATTATTGCTTGTTCTTTGATGGATCTGATGGCTCCATAAACTGTCAAACTTTCCTTAATTCTGTTACGTGTAAGAGCAAGAGGTAATCAAAACCATATTGCAGTTATTTCTATACTTCTGGTTGTCTGGGATTGCATCTGTAATATTCTGTAGCAGTGACAATACTGAAATAGTGGCCTAAGGGCTAGCTACGTACACAATCTTAGAAGACATAAGAGGCTGAAAGAGAAAATACACTTAAATGCTTTTCATTGACATTAGAATGCCAAACTGGGAAAACAGATTATCTTGTTAAGCAGCTGTTTGACCAACTGCAGGATTTCAAAGTAGACTCATAAAGCATGGAAAGGCATGAAGGGGGATTTGTAAAGGATAAGGAAAATCAAGGGAGAACAACTTTTTAAAGTATCCATAGAAATAATAGTAAGATAGTAGTACAGATGTTTAAGGATAGCAAAAGAATTGGGTCTACTGAGGTTTGCCCACTCATTTTAGTATGAAAAAATAAAGAAAATTAACCTTCCTCTCTTCAAGCTGTTCTTTTCACAGTATCTAAAACTTCCTGAGCTCTTTTCCCATCACATCAGTAAAGTTCTCCCTAGGTCCTGTGGCTGTTCTTTTAGTCTATCCTCAAGTTGATTGCACAGCTGCAGGAGAGGTAGGTATTCTATTAGTCTTCTCCTGCTGTTACAGAGTCTGTCACTTTATTGCCTCTTTGATGAATCTCAACAACTTTAATTGATTTTTAAAAATAGAAGTGGCAAAAATAGGATAAAACCAAAAACATATCACCCATTGCTTTTCCTGTATAGCATATTATAATTGACTTTCAGAGCAGCCAACAGTAATGCTTATGGAAGCAGTTTACCCAGCAATTTCTGAGTTGGAGCCCACTTCTGCAACATGAACAGTTTACCAAGGGGTAACGTGGGTTTTCTGTTGCTCAAGCACAAAGAGCTTGACTCAGTGAGGGAACCAAGTTCTGTAGTCTCTGTTATGCAGAAAGTCAGGAGGGACTTCTCATTGTTGGTGAATATGACGCTCACATAAGCATGTACAAGCAGTAAAGTCTGGAAGATCAGTTATCATTTGAACTCATTTTTAACTGCTGAAACGTCTATAGTTCTTAGAAATCTTACATGCTTCACTCAGGGGATGTGGGAAGCCTTTAAATTCCTGGGTTCCATAACCAGAAGGGATGGAGAAGGATTCTTGAAATTGGTCAGCCTTTTCCTACTAGCAGGCCTGTTGGTGTTTGTCTTGATCTTTGTCTTTGTTACCATGATTCCCATTGCACAGTGACAAGATGGAAAAGGTTTATAATGAGGAAAAGCCTGTAGTGAATGAAAGAGGAGGTGAAGACATTTTAAAGTGTAGGTGTCTAAAATTATGCAATAGTCTCTGCTTTTGTTTTTGAGAACAATAATGTGGTAAACTGAAATTTGAATAGAACTTCTTGAATGGAAAGTGTTTCACATCTTTCAGAACTAGACTTATCTGATAAATAGCTGCTTTTATAGCTTTGTTCTAGCATGGGCCACCTGGACGGTACATATACAGTGAGAAGTGTTACTGTAGGACACTGGAATTGATGGCATAACACACAGTAGGAACAGCATATAATACCAATAAACACATTCTGAAAGACAGCTTGTCTAAGTGGAAGAATAATGCAGAAGAAAACATTGTTTCCCTTTTAATTTTACAGGTAAGTTGCAGTGCTTATTAATAAAATACTAAGGCACAAGAGGATGTGTTTTATTGCTCCAGTAATAGCTGCTTTGAGTATGTTGAGAAGTAACCTTGGACCATATCTTACTCTTAGCTGATAATTAACTAGGAGGATCATTACAGCTTAGATTAAATTTACCATCCTCAGAAAGCCTTGCAAATAAGACAAATGTGGGGTTGGAAAAGACATTATTGCTCATGAGGTGATGTGGCCTTCTGCAGAAGTTATTGGACTGGGAGCTAAGAGACCTGACTGCTGTAGCTGCCCCAGGTACAAATTTCTGTTCTTGCAGGGTATTCCACTTTGAGTTTAGTTACCCTCTTTCCTTCCAATCATTTGTTTATTTTACCTATTTATACCTTGGTCTGGCTCCATAGCAAAACTAATCTGATAGACACAGTCCTGTTTGGGCTGTCAGCAGATATGTATCTCTGTCACGATCTGTGAATCATAGAATCGTAGAATGGTTTAGGTTGGAAAGGACCTTGAAGATCATCGAGTTCCAACCCCCCTGCCATAGACAGGGAAGAATTAAGTGAAGTGAAGAATGTAGAGTGATCAAAGTATATCTGCCATAAGCTAGTACCTGTAAGTAATCTTCAGGGAAGCTTTGCTTGCTTCCCATGTATATTTCTGGGGACTGGTAAAGGCTTGGAAATGCAAAACTGTACAGGAAGTTCTCTCTGTTTCTCAAAATTCTTATAAGCTAATGTAGAGTTTAAATAAAATAATGATTAAATCTCAGATGCAGTGGGAGATGCACATATTTCTGCACCCCAGCTAGTCTGGCTAAATTCTCTCTGGCTGATACAATTCAGAATAGTGCTGGTAAGCTTGTGCAATGCATAGTTTATACTTCATTTTGGATGGATTTCATTTAATTAGCTTTGAGAGAGAAAAAAACAGCAACAAAAATTCCACACAATGAACAGTAATGTTCAGAACTCTGACAGCTTTTCCCCAGCATACTGCTTTGATTCACGAGATCCTTAAGCCAAAAAGCTGCCTTGTTCTGATTCCTGACCAACAGTAATCAACCTAGTTGTCTTTGGACAAGCATGCAAAGTTCACATTATGCTAAATTGATTCAGGTGATGAGTATGGCCTGATGTACAAAGGAACAGTCCCTTAAAGACCATGTTAGGGTCTTGCAAAAGTCCAGTGTGAAGGGCGGTTGCAGCATTGTCTGCTTTTGTACAGAAGTAATGATGTTTGTGGTACTGATAAGGAGCATGGTGCTGAATAGCTCAGAATACTGTTGCTGACCATCCTCAGAGAAAGCAGGATAAGCATCCCACTCCCTCTTCTGAGTGTGTTTTAGCTGCAATAGCTGGAGAACTATTTGGCAGATCATGGAGGAACTCATGCAAGTAAGCAGTTACAGTCTACTTTCAAAATTTTCAAAATCTCACCAGGCATCTGTGTGAGCTGGAGTGCCTGAAAGTGCACATGTAAAATAATGTGGTACAAAAAAGCGGGGGAAAATTATCCTCAGTCCATGAACCAGCTGATATATCACATTTCTGGGCTGTTTGGAAAGGGACATTTGTTCTCCATCACCTGTATCTAATGATTAACTAGTTCTTTTCCTTAAAGTCTATCTATCTAGATCTATTAGATAACGTAGTGGACTGTGATATAGGTTCTGTTACTTTCTGCTGCAAGAAACTGAGTATGTCAGCCTCTTGGCACCAATGCTCTTCATCTGGCAGCTAGGGAGAATACCATCTTTTTTGTCACTTACCTTTTTATGGTTTCCAAAGTATTCTGAGGCTTAGTGATCAGAGTTCATTGGATTAAAAATAAATTAAAATTTTAAAAAGCAGATTAAATATACAAAAACTAATTAAAAATGAGAGTAACAAGGCTTTACCATGCATTGGAATCAGAGGAGCAAAGGGCACCTGTTATGCAGGTTTTATGAACAAAGGCTATTGATGATTAGAGTAATGCCTTTTGCACCATCTGTGCAGAAAAGTGAGTTGCAATAAGCAGAAAACATTAGACTCCTTGTCTTACTGCTTAAACATCAGGAAAAAAACTTTACATTCATTCAAGACAATACATAATTTTACACTGTTAGCTGAGCCAAGACTTCTTATCTTGTATTTTCTTAAAGCAGTGAAGTTGAGAGGAACATGTAGTTCAAAAGGATCATGGGTAAAGCCAATTTGAGTAATACTTATTATGAATCTACCCTTTTAATTAACGATTTACTTTTTTTTTAAATTAATCTGAACTTCCAAATGCTGAGTATTTATAAACATTTGTGAATTTGCCCAAATGAACAGATTTCACCTGAGGGTAATTTACAGACTGTTTTGACTATACTGTAGTCATATACATATGGTTAATCTGCTGATTCCAGGATATTATGTCTGTTCTGTGTTTTGCTGATTGATGGATTTTAAACAAGATAAAATATAAATTATAGTTCTATTTTTATTAGCGGAACTTTCAGGAGTCATGGAAACTTAAAAAAATTCTTAGTTGTCTAAAAATTCACAAATGATATAATCAAATTGTTGAAGCCTGTGTTGAATTTTATTGCTCTGTATCATAACAATCTCAGGGCTCTTCTTCACAGGGCAATTTTGACACGCTTCTTCAAATGGTAGTTGCGTCCAAACACCATTCATAGCTTTCCATCTATTAGAGATTTGCCTTTCAGTCATTTTCAGAATGTTAACAGCCATGATTGGGTGTGTGAATAAACTTACAACTGCTAAAGATGTAATTGAAAGGGCTATAAACCTATTCACAAAATCAGACAGATACTAATACCCATTGCAGTTTTCAAATCAAGAAAATATTTCCATAAGAGTTCAAATAACTTTTTTACCTCAAAAAAAAAAAAGCACAACAACTTGTCAATTTTCTACTTTGAAACAATTATTTTTTAGGATTGCTAAAATAGTCTGGGCATGTTCTCTTAAGAGGAAAATAAAGAAAGCTTAAGAGTTGTGAAAGGTATGTTTGGATCAATTGTTTCAGGTTGTTGTAAACAGTCTATGTTGCTTCACTTTTTTCTAGTCAGACAAAACCTTCATTTTATATAGCTGTTCCCTGCATTTAACTGAAGAATGATAGCTTCAAAATTGTAGGTGAGTTTCATTCACTTAATTGTGATTTAATTGGGAAAGGGCTTAACTGTTTGCTCCAAAGATTCAGCACCTATTTTGTGCCTAAAGAAAAAAACCAAACTGGTGAAGGCAAAAGGAGATCAGTCAGGAAGTATGACCCGTGCTTCCCTACCCTGCCTGACTTCATTTATGTAAGTCTTCGTGCTTTCACCAGAATTTATTTTTTCTGAAGTAGAACAAGTTGTTATAGCTCATTAAAATGTATAAGTATATAATCTCTCTTGCTGCTTTCTGAGAAATTCAGTGTCTGCTGCATAAATAAATGCACCTACACCTCAGGAATGGATAGGATGAAAAAAAGTAGTACAAGATTACTGACTTTGGAGAGAAGATTGGCTGGAGGTGCTTTGCTTTGTAATGCCTGCACCAAGCTAAAGACAGTTTGTCATAAAAACATCAGGTGCCAAGTCATTAAACCTTATTTTATTGAGGCAGATAGATTCTTGGGATGCCAAAAATAAGTATGAGGTAGGTACATGTTATTAGATCCATTTCATAACAAGATAAAAGAAATGGAGAGAGTATTTTCAATCAATTTTGTCTGAGATAACTACTGCATTGTAAAAAAAGAAAATACTTTGTCTAGTCAAGGTATATACCAGGTGCAGACCAATGAATGCATTAGTGAACTAAGTCAAAGTTGAGTGAAAGCCTGGTATGTGAGGAATGGAGGGTGAAGGAAATATATTTCTAATTTTCGCTGAAATTGAAATGCTCAGGAAATTTCATTTTGGAAACTCCATGACATAGTGCCTCTGGAAGGAGCTATGCTCTCCTTACTGCCACAGTTGTTCTTCCAATTGATGTTCTCATCAGTGTTATTTCCTTTTTTTTCCTGACCTGTCCTACCAAGCCACTGAAGCACAGCTAACATATTAGCCATTGCCTTCCTCCTTCATTCAGGGGTAGCTCAAGCTCATGCATGCTCTGATACTATTATAAATTAAAAATAAATGTGTGCATGCTTGGAGCTGGGAGGCATAAGAACAGCCATTGATTCAACATAAACACTCCCAACCTACAAATCTGGCAGTCCCTTTGACAAATTATTGCCACCAAAGTAAAGGGAAACATGGTTGGTTTTGTGGGTTTTTTCTTTGTTTGTTGTTGTGGTTTTTTTTTTTTTCTTCTTCCTACTTTGGTCCTCTGTAATCACCTCTGCCACTTACCACATATGAGAAGTAAATCCCTTGCCTTTGGACTAGACCAATTTTTCTGGAAGGTGGATGTCTTTCTGGGGAAGCTGCCTTCACCTCCCACTACCCTATGTGCAAGGGCAAGATCATTACCACCCCTTCATCACTTTCAGGTTTACAAGCAGACTACAGTCACAACTACAGTCACTATGCTCAGTATATGCTGTTTGCTCTCTCAGAAGCTTTGTATTTGCCAAGAAGCATCTCTGTCCTTAGTTATGGTTAAGCAAACTGGGATTGAGTTTGAATGACAGAACAAAGGAAGAGTGTGTTTAACCCCTCTCCATGGCACAACTATCCTGAGAATACAGGGCTAAAGTGCAAGCTAAGCAGGACCTCATTGAAATATTGACATCACCTCACTGCTGGAAGCATGGCAGCAAGTGGGCATTTCATATGTTAAACCATCAAGTTTCTATCTACTGAGCAAAATTCACTTCCCTGTGGAATATTTCTTTAGAGCCTGTGCGTGGCTCTGCTTCTCCTGCTGCTTTTAATCTCCTACTGACACACATGTGATAAGGGCAGACATAACAAAAGCTAAGACATGTCACTGGAATGTTTCCTGGACTTTTGTAGCCAGGAGTTGTGAAACTGTTAACAGTGTTTGGCTAGATTTGTGTGTTGGGGTTTTTTTGACAGAAGTTATGTGTAATTTTCAGGGATATGGCGTAGCACCCTTTTGCTTTAGACCTTGCATGTATTCATGTCTGTTCAAGAGCTGAAAAAGTCATCAGTGTTATCATAGTCTGAATTATGACGTTACCAGTATATTTTAACAAGAGTGACAAACTACCTCAAGAGAAGTCCAGGGCTGGAATATCACAAGAGCTGGAACTTCAGCCAATTTCTCTGCAGGAAGCTTGCATGGCAAGTACTGTGCTTGGCTTGGAAAGAAGGATCTAGGCACTGGCCTCAGCCTCCTCTGTAGGGAAAAGCTCTGCCTGTGCAAAGCTCCAGGGAAGTCAATGTGGTTTTCCACAGGCAAAGATGGACCACCTACTTGCAGTGACCTCCAAGTCCAAGGCGTCAGGCTGTTCCTGGAAAAAAAAGTCAGAATTGTAACTTCAATTTATGTGCACTCTGTATATATATACCTGTACTTTAGGCAAAAATTTGTGTACCTAAACCTTGATTCTCTTAGTTTCTCACTACACTTTAAAAAGTCCATTTTAGTGTGTGTGCTTTTTCATAAGCACCCTTTTTCCCCTAGATTTCTGTATAAATTAACAATTAGTCATGCTTGACAGATGGGATATTAAATAAACAGATGATCCAATTTGAGTGGATGTTTGTGGAAAATACTGATGTGTTGCTATCTATATACATTCCTTTCCAATGAGGAATGCTGCCTGAGTCTAGAGATAACTACTGTGGCATAAAAAAACAAGTTCTATAATGATGAGGATATCTCCATGCGATGTTCCTGAGGCTGATTGATAATACTAACTGGAATTACAGAGTGAATGAAAATGCAGTGTGGTCATTATCTGCCTGGCAGCAATGCCAGAAACCAGTGGAGAAGATAATATCAGGGCTGGGACGCTGCTGCTGAAGTGCTAGACTGGTACAAAGGAGATGTTGATTCTAAACTTGCTGCTACTTTGTTCTTGGTAATCATAGGCAAGTGAGTCCATCTGGTCGTATGTCAGTTAACCACATCTGAAAAGCAGATATTAGTACAAACTTCCTTGGGAGCCCTTGTAGCTGGATTTCTATACATGGAAAATACTCAATATTAATGGTGGTGTTATTGCAAGTAATAATGGCATGGGAAATGGCATGCCGAGAGCTCTACCCATACAGGCTACATGTATTCAAGTAAGGTGTCAATTCTTCATTTTAAATAGATCAATTTTCAAAGCTATTCCTTGAAGTTATACTTTTCTTAGGGGCCAATAAAATTATGATTCTTGATATGTTAGGTTACCTTAAATCTAGAGCTAATTTGGACACAGCTAGTAGTAACAATTTCCTGTACTTGCTAGATTTGCTTCCAAACAGATCATTACAATTCCGTTTATGGTCTATCCTGAGATGTCTATGCATGTGGGAGTGCGATGAAGATGGTACAGTATGTCTGTGACAACACTTCTGGACCTAAGAGAACAGCTGGAACTTCTCCACTTCCATGTCTGGGTGAGACTCCGTGCATATCATCTGTTCCCATACCTCTCTTCTCTGGGAAGGAGAGCTGAGTGCACAGGCTGGGCAGGAATCTGTGGCATGCTCCAGCCATCTGCAGCTTTGACGATCAGGACAGTAGGGACCACAACGCTCAAGATGAATATGTGGAAACTGAAAACAATTTCCAGTGCAGGAAGAAAGATCCTATTCTTTCTTACTGGGTTAATGTAACTGCATCATACCCACATGGAAAAACTTCTTAAGAAAAAATAATTATGGGAAGGAGTTTGAGAGGAGGTAGTTTCTGCAATGACACGCCTCCCCAAACCACAGGGAAAAGGAGTGACTTGGATTATCCTTTTTAGGGTGAGAACTTTCTGGCTTCTGTGCAATGGACCAGACCAAATACCTAACTAGTTGACAATTGTATCCTGTGAAGCCAAGTAGCAGAAACTTAGGAAAAGAATATAAAAAAAATACAAATACTAGAGTGTATTCTCTAACAATACCCAGGATCTATGATAGATCCCAGCCATCATCTCCTTTGCCTTTTTGGCCTCCGCAGCATGATGACAATGTCTGTGTGATGAACCAAGTAACATGAATGCTATACCCGGACACCCTTGGCAGCAGTTACCTCTGCAATCGCTCTTTCCAAACCTAATGTACCCATACAAATTAGGGATACTCCCTTTATGCTGGAGAGGGCTGTAAGAAAGCAGGGCATCCAAGTTCACAGCCTGTTTGTTCATACCTATTTCAAAGATTATTCTTCAGCATTTGCTGTGTGGTTTCAAGTTAAGGGATTAAACTTTCTCCTGATGCAAATAGGTTTAGCTGTCTTTTGATGTCAGTGGAAACTGTACTGGCTGACCCCCTGGTTGAACTTAGCTCATATGAGTCCTACATACTCAGAGAATATTTTCACCTCTCATCCACCCACACTGTGATCCTGAATGGCAAATTAGGAAAGAACAATTTCCTACAATGTACTTTTCTATCTCTTTAGGATGACAATTACCTTGTTATACAGTGTTCTCAGATTTTACATGCAGCAAATTACACTAAGCATGGGTGTGAGTGAACCAGTTACATTTCTGAATGCTATGTAACTACTGTAGTCCCTTATTAAGCATGCTGAAAATCCATGTAAAATAAATTAGAGGGCATATTGTGTATTATTTTGGAGTTCATTATATCAAAGCCTTCAGAGAAAAATACTTTCCCCTACATCACAACCTTGCCTTTGAATAACATTTGTATAGCTTCCTACCTTTGACTGACCTCCTTAGACTTCTAGTGATATGCATAATTTTATATACAGTAATACACAGAAATTCTGTCTATACTCATCTTCTTGTCTGAAATGGCCATTATGAAAAAGCTCAAAAAGGGACATAACACCTTTGTTTCTCAGAGACATTCTCAGTCATTTACTGAAGACCGTCCTTATTTGCGTGCAAGCAGAATAAGCTGCCTTTCTACTTTTTCACAGATAACAGCAGTGAATAATTTGAGGCCCTTCATGATCAGTACCTTTATGCCCAAGTAATTTTTTAGGATTGTCAGTGTCAGGGCCTTTTGGCTGCTCAAACTTCTGCTGGAAGCCTGGTTAACTCCAGCTTTCCCTGAGCTTCAGGGCTGCAAATCTCCACCACTCTACTGAACCTGCTGCAGCTTTCATGCAATCCTGTGGTTAAGTTGATCCACTCCTATTAATGTATATTTTGTGTTCTTCTTGACCCATTTTTCTGTTTGCCAAAAGAGGCAAATGGATGTCTGAGAAAAATCTCATACTCTGTGTGAAACTGGAGTGCCAAGGAGGTTTAAAGCGCTGCCTGGGATATGACACAGCTTCTGTCTCCCACTATGTAAGACCTCTCAGTTTCCATAACTTCCTTTAGTACAGCTCCTAGTGCACATTATGTCCATTGTCCTACATTTCCCCCTCCCAAATTATATCACGATGTATATATATAAATGCAATTAAACATGCTGCAAACTTTTGATACAGAGATATACTAATTAACAACCTGCTGACTCCTTGATTTCCCTATTGACATTTTACTGCCTTATTACAATTTATTTTTTCTTTTGAAGAATCACATTTCCAACTTTGAATTGGATCTCTGGGAATAAAGGACAGCCTTGAGTATGGCTTCATGAAGGAGTTATTTAGCACTGCGTTTTCCACAAATCTGTCATTCATTTTGTGTAGTCAGCCAAGGTTATCAAGGCCAGAATGGTCCACAGAAACTGGCTCTTGGCTTTTTCAATGCCGCCCCCTCCCCTCTTTTCCCGCCCTCCATCCTCACATCACTCTGTACTGTTTACCTTAGTGGTTGGAAATCTGTGGTGTAGGGGGCAGAAATATTATTTTACACCTGAAACTTGTGCACCACTCTCTATTCAGCCATATGTTTCTAACAATGTTTGGGAATGTATTTAATCCCTACCTTAGTTTCCCATTCATAACTTTGGGCTGAGGATCCCCACAAATACAATAATCTGTGAAATGGGGAAGTCATAAAGGCTCTGGGCTGCATGGATGTGATGGTGGCAGCAACCACAAGACCTTTGGGTATTTACTGATATCCAGATGAGGAGGATTTGGAGGCAGCCAGGGACCCTGCTCCTCTCCTCTGCCCATAAAGCCCTGAGGAGGGGTGGCCTCAGTGCCCACCACCCCATGTCTCAAAGGGCAGCATCTGAGCACTTGGCTGGCTGACTTTGGCCCTGTGGAGCATAATAAATGAAAGAGCAAAGACTTACGAGAAACTTGCAGAAAAATTTACCTGAAAGGCTGTGTGATGGAGGCCACAGCTGATGTCTGTGTGGGGCTGGCAGCAGCCCTGGAGGCCTCCTGCCACCTCTGCGAGCCAGGGACTCCATAAGCTTGTACCTGCTTTCAACAGAACGTTTCCTTTGATGGTTTTTGGAAGTTTTCAGCTAGGGACAATTAAATCTGAGAAAAAAAATCTGAAATAGTGTTAGCTGTTTAAGGCTAGAGGCAACTCAGTGAGCAGCAAAACGTCCAGTGCGTGATGGCTCAGCTCGGGAGTGACAGCCCAGCCGCGAGCTCCACGGTGACTGTCTCCCAAGTCAATTTGTCTGTACGTTTCTTTTTTACGTGCCGAAGTACCTTTTTCTGAGGTAAAATGAGGCGTCGCGAGGCCTCTTCGAGCAGCGCTCCGCGGCTCGCGCCTGAGGTGAGGGGCGGCGCGGGCCGCCCCTGTGAGGGAAGGGCGGGGCGGGGCGGGGCGGGGGAAGGAGGTGTCTTCCAGCCGCGGAGGACCGGCGGCCGCCTCTCTCACAGCAAGGTGAACCCTTCGGCAAAGCCCTGAATTTTGGGCATTATCGTTGTTTCCTGAAGTGAAAAGCTGTCTATTGCGCTTGTTTCTCAGTAAAGGCAGAGGGCTGCACCCTCGCTGCTCTGAGGTGACGGGTGGCTTTGTTAGAAACAGGGCTGATGGAGTCACCTAACAAGTGGCAGCTGGGTGCGAGCAGAAGCCTGAGGTAATCTGCTTCGTAACCCACCCCGGGACAAGAAAATACGGCATATTGAGGTTTGTTTAAAAACATCTGAGAGGACTTCAGCATAAATTAAAGCCTAAAGATGCCCGACTCTACCCAGCGCTCAGGTGGGGTCAGAAGCTCTGAGGCACCTCCACTTTGCTGCTTTATTCAAAGTGTTCCAGGCACACAGAAATAATTGACTGGACTGGAGGAGCTAGGGCTGTGGCTGTTGCTAGGGGATAAACTCACAGTACAGCAAGAGGGAGCCTTGCGAGCATCGGGCGAGCACAGCGTGAGGTAGTGTACAAAAAGCCGAGGTCTGAAACCAGAGGTGTCAGCACGAGCCCCGCGGGCTCTCGGAGGCCGACTGGCACATCCCTGAGCGCTGAGCGAGTAGCCAGCTGCGCAGCATCTAAACTGGTAAAATTAAAAGAAAAGAGACTTTTTCTGGGCTCAGCTTTGCTTTCCTCCTCCTAGCGGGTTTTGCGAAGGAATACTCTGCAGCCTTCTACATGCAAAGTGTGAATACAGTGTTGGTAGAAAAAAAAAAAGTGTTATTTTCTGGTTCCCTTGGGCCTGTCGAGAGCATAATTGACAACTTAATTGAAATCAGCTGGAAAAGAGCCCCAAGAAAGCGGTCCTCAAACAGCAGCCTCTTTTGTTTGCAGCAGTCACCACCCTGTGACTCCAGCATTCATTGCTGCATTACCAGTGCCCGGCGTGGCAGCCGGCAAGGGCTGGCGAAGCAAAGCCCTCCTCCTTCCCTGCCTGCCTGAGGTGTTGCCTCTGCTTAGTAACTTCCACCGGGGCATCGCGGCATCCGAGAGGCTGAAGGGGAGAGCTGTGCCTTTAACAAAAAGGGGATGCAAATTTCTCCTCCGCAGTCTTTCCTGGTAGCTTCAGAGAGGCAAAGCTCAGTGCAGAGACTGGGGCTCTGTGCGTGAGAGCAGAGTTTTGTGCGTTGCTCACACTGTCATCTCAACTTTGCAAAGGACTCGGGGTTTTTTATTTTTTGTTATTCCTGGACTTTGTAAGAGAGAAGAGCCTTTCTACCCGTTTGAACCATGAGTGGCTGCTCAAAGAGATGCAAGCATGGAATTGTCAAATTTGCCCAGACTATTTTTAAGCTCATCACAGGCACTCTCAGCAAAGGTAAGAGAAAACGTTTTAGTTCATACTGTTGTCTATGCTGTTAGCTTTTTTTTTTTTTGGGGGGGTGGGGGGAGTTTTGTAGCCCTTAAGGAGGCTTGTGATAGAGTTTATTATCATCTGTTCTGAGGTGCTCTGGTTTAATTCTGGGCATTGACTGCTCTGAAAGAAGTTGCTGTGTGCAGTTAAGATTGGAGCTATGCTGTAAAGCCTTATATAATTGTTTCTAACTTGTGTAGTTTGTAACCTGTATTTGTCTGTTTACCATAGTTCACAACTGTAGCAGTTTATTTCAGTGTGTTTGGAGATGTGTTTCTGAAAGCAATTGATGTGCAGCTTCAAAAATTTAAAGACTTCATAACTGTCAGTAATCAGTACTTCTCCTCTGTCTCATTTTCTACTTTTACACTTTTTCTACTTCTGCTTGTTTGAAGCATGTGTGTACCTTGGTTCAAAATCTAGGTCATTGCTTATCACATGTGTTTGGGTACCTTTTGTTTGTCTATGTTTTGCTTGTCACCTGCACCCTGTGTGCCTTACCATGTGCAGGTGGAACAGTACCAAACTTATTTATGCTGTCCTCTCAACTAAAATCAAACAGTAAACAAAATAAATCTCCTATTCTTCTTTGTAAATCTAGTAGTTTCTGTGATGGTGCACTGAGGTAAGTTGTTACCTTATTTTTGTTTGTCATTCCTTTCATAATGATACTTCTCAGTACCACCTATGGTAGCTGATTAAATGACTATTGGTGATCTGTTTGGGAACTCCTGACAATAGTAAACAATGTTATGCCTGACCGCTGTTTGCCTATTGAAACGTGGGCAACGTTTTTGTGAGGGCCAGACTTCTCCAAGTTTTGTGTGTGTTTGCTTGGAGGGGGTGTGATTTTTGGAATTGATAATACAGTTCAGCCTAAACTATTAATGAAGAGATCTGTATAAGGCTGAAGAGTCTCTGTTATGATGTGTTGTTTTTGTTGTTGTTTTTTGTTGTTTTGTTTTTGTGTTTGTTTTTTTTTTTAAATACAAAGTCTGAAGCTTTTTTTAAGGTGTTCATAATCAAGGAGTAAAAAAGAAGCATTTGTTTTTCAGAGAAGTTTAGAATCCTCTGAGGTGTGTGGATGTGTTGGCTATCTGGAGCACATGTGCCCCTGAATGAATTTTAATGCTTAAGTTGTTTCTTAGGCTAAACGAAAGCAGGTTGAGATGACTTTTAAAATAGCAAATGTGAAAGTGCCAAGAACTGTTAAGTGCAGCTTCATTTTGTAGAAACTGGGGAAATATACTAAATCTGTCTCTCTAGAAAAGAAATACAGTTCTAAGACAGCTTTCTCATATTAACCTTCCTGGCTTTCAAAAGAAATCTGAGTGAGAAAATGTTTTCACATTAAGAATACCAGAAACGTTGGTGGTTTTTAAAATCAAAATCGGTATAAAATTGCATATTTTTGTATTTAATTATTCTTTTTCCACTTTCCCCTCCTCGCCCCATCATCCATAGACTGTCAAACAGCAGCAGAGGAAAGATTAAAAACTTGTAAATGTCTGTCACAGAAGAGAGCTGTCAGATGTTGGTTATAATTCATGATTAATGCCAAGATGTCTCTTTAATATTAAAAACAAAAGAGAAATTCACAGAAGAAAACATAGCCAAAGAAATTACTAATTATCATAGAAGGGAAGAGAAAGTAGTGGTAGGATTCTGTCAACGAGACCTTGTCCTCTACAGTGTCAGTGTGGTGTATTTGGTGTACTTTATTTGTGCTTTTTTCAGGAGATAATGGAACATAGGGTGCATACTGCTATATTCACAAGTGATCAACAATAAACTTGGTGCTGTTTGCTTGAGCTTCCCTTAAGACAAGGGGAAACCTGTGTTCTGGTAGTGTTTCCCCATATGCTCCTCCAGAGCAGTTCATCAAACGGGGAGTTTTCAAGCAGTCCTTGTGCTTCTACTGCTTGCCTTGCTTTGGCAATATTTGAGTCTGACAGTAGAACAGTACTATACAGAGAGCCAGAAACAAGAGTATAAAATGTCCAAGGCTTGCTATGCTTCCCCCCCACCTCCCCACCCTGTTTCTTCTGAAAGATGCCAGCATTGCGTTATCATTGTCTTTGCAGCCAATGCAATGGTATCATACAGTCTTACCCACATCTTTCCTATGGCAATGTCTCATTTCAAGCTGCTTGGATTAGATAAGAGTGGCTTCCTAGGATTCAAAGAATTTAAAACTCTGATAAACTTTTTTTTCCTACTCAGCTGCTTGTGTGTTGAACTGGAAGAACCAGATTCAGGAAGGAATAAAACACGTGAATTAGTTTATTGCACAGATATCAAAGACCTGCTATAATTAAAATAAATGTATCCATATCATTACCTATGAAACTCATAACTAGAAAGAAAATTATTAGAAATCTTGCTCAGGAGTGTTAATTGAAAAAAAACCAAACAAACCAGGCTTGAAGATTGTTTGTACGTTTATCCCAGAGCTTATTGTTTAGTATTTCTTTTACTGAAACTTCTGTATGTAAAGCCAAGAAATAGAAACTGTTGTATATTGCTGTTATTATTGCTTTTTAAACTTACACTATATACATGCTCTTGAATATTCAAGCAATATCCCGTGTTCTTCATCCCACTCCTGCCTCATTTCCTTCACACTGTTTAATGTTGGGGTTTTTTTAATTTTTACTTTAAACACTTTTTACAAGGAAAGTCCTTTGTGAGGCACAAGATTCATTCTCTTCTTATGCTTCCATCTTTCTAAGGGTTATTGCAGTGGGAGATATTCCACAGTTCAATGAAATGTAATCCTTAGCTTCACTTTATGGCTTTTGCTCATCTTAATAAGAGCATTTTTTTCCCCCCCTTGATTATTTACAATAGTATAATGAGACTGCCTGAGCTGGAGCTATGAAGTCCGTCGTGTTGCAACAGGGTGTGATGAGACAGCAGCCTCTCCTTGCAGTCAGCAGCAAGGGAGTAGGCACACCTGATACCACTGTGTGGTCACCAGCCTGTTCGGTATGTCCTGATTTAAATCTGCAGCTGCAGCAAATCTACGAGGTTGTAAGTGGAGAAGTTCATAGCTGGTACCTCTGCAGAGCTGGACCAGCAAATTTTGCCAGCTTCCTTCTTAGTGCTTTCTTATTTGGAAAACCTTAGTAACAGAGCAGAGATCTCTGCTGCTGTTCAAAAGAAGGCCGGTTCCATCAAGAGCTTTGTGTAGTGAGATGTATGCATTACAGAAAACATGCATGGAGAAGCATGCCCTTTTACAGCTAGCAGGAGCAGAATAACTCCCATATTGTCCTTTTTGACTTTGATGGGGGTCCAGCACCTGCAGGGAAGTGTCCAGAAGAGGCTTCTGGAAGTGAGTTACTGAGGTGATGGACAGTGCCTGAGCAGCAGCACCTTCACCACAGTTGCCTCAAATGGGGTGTGTGTGTGGAAGAGATTTTATGTGAGGTTTGAGTGTTCTTTCATGTTACCTCTACTGTGGTATGTGAAGTGGTGGTTCATCCTCTGTGCCCTGGGAGCAAGTAGGGGTGGTAAGAATGGAGTTTGTTGGGGGGTTCCTGTTGAGCAGAATGGTGAAACAACAAGCCTCTGTATGTGTGAACATACTGCTGATGTCACTAAAAACATAGTACAGGAGGGCCTTGCTGAGTGACCAAAAATGAAGCTGAAATGAGACCTCTTGGATTTATATTAATGTGTTCTAATTATCAACACAAGAAAAGCAAGATTATTTTAGGGACCAACTCCTTCAAAATGTTCCTTTGCAAAAGCAGATAAGCTTCTGCAAATTAACTACCCTTTCACCTCTGTTCCTGAGCTGCCCGTCTTTTTGTTGTGCTATTAAAATGCTTGCCAAAGGCTCTCATTTCTGTTTTCTTGCTTCTCCGATCTCTGTTCTGCAATGCAATTCATCTGGAACTGGTAATTTGTCCACTTTTCATAGTTTTAATTGCCTAATTATCTGTTCCACTGCAGTGATAAAGTCTTAAAACATCTTGCTCTCCCCACAGCCTCCCCCAGCAAGAAAGGAAAGTATTCTGAGTGTTTTACAGCAATGTGGTCTGTTTTGCTGCTTCTTTGTGAATCCAAATTACAGCTAGTCGTCTGAGATGTTATGTGAGATGGTAAGGAAAGTGCATGGTCCCTTTTAGTCGTACAAAGGCTCTCTCCTCTCAGTGGAAGATAATCTTGTTCCTTTGGAGCATACTGACACTGCATTAGGTTTGTCTTCATGACTCTAGCATCTGAAAATGCAAGGGTAGGGTAAATGTTGCTAGGTGCCCTAAAGACACAGGAAGGTTCATTGCAGTTGTTCAAGAGATGCCAGGGTTCCTGCACCCGTGTGACATATAAAAAGATATTTTGATTCCCCTGCTGCTGTGTAGCCCGTCTTCACCCCTTGAATTCTGTCTAGTGCCTTCAAATTTAGAGAAGTTGTGATTCAAAGGGCTCTTGGAAAAGTTTTATAAAGAGAGAACTGACACCTAAGGACTTTTACGAGTGTTTTAAATGTTCTTTACTAAGGAAAGTGGTTACAGAAGCCAAGTGAATAATGTGCTTTTACAGAGTGGGGTTAGAGCTTGTCCATGTTTTCCAAATGGTCCTGAAAAGTAAGTGAGAGTTTCGGTACGTGAAATGCTGGTGTAGAGCCTCAGTTAGAGAGGGGCTGCCGCTATGAGGGCAGAATAGCTGTCTTCACTGTGCATCTTAGAGAAGAATCCACAACTACTGAAGCTTCACAGTTCAGTACCTGATCCTAAGTCTACACAGTGAAGCTCTCCAATTTCATTGCATGGCTAGTAGGAACTCTTGCATAGTGTGTCTGGGTTTTTGTTTTGCTTTTTAAAAATCCGGCGTATCTAGTTATATTTTCTACATGTTGATGATTCTTTGAGCCACTAAGCAAAATATACCTTTGTTTGGCACGTTACACATGTTTATATGTCTATCAAAAATTAACTGCAAATAAATCTAACAGTTCTACAAAGGCTGTACTGTTTGAGCAATCTGAATATTATGTACATACATTCCACTTCTGTCTTTCATCAGGAGCAAGATGGATTTTAAGAACTGAGAGTGAGAAGAAGCAGTAATACTCTAGTCTTCCTTCCAAAACTCTTTATAAACCTCTGCTTCTAGAAACTAAGACCTCTGCCAACCCATGGCTGCATGTGTGCTAGACATTTATTAAGAACATTTTTTTTTCGTTTTGCAATGGTGTAGCCCCAAAAGATAAGTATATAATGTTACTTATTCAGAAAACAAGAACATATTTTCTTATTCCCTGGGAAACTATTCAGGAAAGTTTTTTTTTAATGGTGTTTTGCAATTAACATGTGTATGTCCTGTCTGATAGACAGGAATACTGTGAGGAATATTGTGTAGATAGATATCATAACCGGGCACAAATGAGGTTCTCTTCTGGCATATAAACTAATGGTATTAGGTATAACAACTGTGATAATTCTACTCTGAATGTGTTTCAAAAATACAAGGCTTATCAGTTTAATGGTCCAAGTCTGTGTTCAGGACTATAGTAATAGATAGTTTCTCTAGAAAAAATTTGTATAGATTTTTTTTTTCATAACTGGATTAATCTGTAAATTCTCTAATAAAAAATAGAAAATCAATAATCATGTTAGATTTGGAACAACTTATGAAAATTTGATTTCCGTGTGTGTTTGTATATTGGTTGGTATTGGTGTGGATGTTGTTTTGGGTTGGGTTTTTTTTTTTTCCCCTTTTTTCTTTTCATAGCCAGTGGGCAAGACAGGAAGTATGCTGCTGGCAAATAGGCTAAGGCATTTATACCCATGCTGTAGCTATACTGATATGCTAATTTGCCACGTAGGTTTCTCCATTTAAAATGGTGCAAAATAAACATGCCACAGTATATTTTGACCTAATGGACCCTATTACTACCCACCTAATGAATGGATTTAAGTGTAAATGGATAATTTTAAGATGACTCGACATAAGTGGATAGTAGCATGTATTAAATCATCCTAAAATTAGCTTAAATTAGCACACGAAATGTAACTTTTAGATGTAGTTTTATCTCCAGTAAGTTATCCCAAATAGCACAATACTAAAGGGTGACAATAAGGTAACTCTTGTCTGTCTTTCCTGTGCTCAGAAACTAGTCTTGAGCTGCAAGTCAACTCTGTTTTGGGCTATATTGTTTATGTACTTTTATGAATTATTCCTGGTCTGTAGAGTGTTTTCAAATGTTGATCACCTTGGTGCTAGCAACAAAATATGCAGTGGTTTTTGTGCTCCATGCTGGGTGCCTGCTAAAGCTAGCAGGTTTCCTAAGCAGGAATCCCCTTGTTAAGAACACAAATGAAATTCTGTCCTGACATTTCTTTATCATGGTATCTGTGGGATTCCTGTTCTTGGACCTTTGTTTTTGTTGTTTTAATATGATCAGTAAAACTCCTAAATGGTAATGTAATAGAAAGCAGGCATGAGAAGGTTTTAACTATGGCAGCATTTAAGCTGGTGACGTAATTGGAATGAATATTCATGGCCAACTTCTTCCACATTTGCACAGCTTTACTAAAAACCAATAGCATGCATATGTAATTTGACTTTCAATTCTCAGCTGGCTTTAACTTCTAATTTCATTCTTTGTAATGACTGTTTCACAACATTTGGTTTGCAGGGCACGTGGGTGGAGTACATTTAATGCTGATAACTAGAAGTAAAGTAGTCTGAGGTTTAACGTACGAGTGATTAATGATTTCTTTTCTAAATGGGAGACCTGGTGCAGTAGCCCTACATTACAGAGTGAGAGAGAAATTTCTATCACAGGCTTGATGAGGTGCTCAGCTTGTAAAGCCAAAATAGAGTTTTGAGAGTGTAAAAATAAAACCTTGTTATATAATTTACATAATTGCATCTAGCAAAAGTTAATACAGTTTTAATCTATTGCAATCTGAAAATTGTACCTAGCAGTTAAAAATCTAGTAAAAAGCATGTGTTTAACTTGCCTTCCTTTGAAATTTTGAGTGGCACCTTCAACTTTTAAGTAAATTTGTCTTTCAGATGTGCAATAATGGCATGATATTTTTCTAATGCTTTCTTGTTGTATGATATGATGGTGTTTTCTTTTACCATTTACAAATTCTCGTAGTGGGAAGATCAGATGTTTGTTTCTGTATTACTTCAACAAGATTCACATTTAATGGAAGACATAATGAACAAATAATTCTATTTTGAAGGGAGTACAGTGTGTTTGACGCGGTGGAACAGCAACTGTCTTATACTGAAACTGCTTTCCTAACTCGGGCTATGAAGCATGTACAAGGCTAAATCTACATAGAAAAGTAGATGATGTGGAGGATCTGAAACTCTTGTCTGCTTCCTTCATCTTCTAGCTACGAACAGATGTGCCAAAGCTGTTGGTAAGCATAAGGAAAATCATGTGAACTCCAAACAAAGATTTTTGGTGCCCTAGTTCAAATCTGAAGCCCAGAAAGTTTTACCCACCTCAACAGCCAAAGTTGTCTATGGAATTAGGCCAGGTAGGGGTGACTGTGTTTCAGGGGTTTGGGTGGACCTGTTCCGCTGAAGCTGCTCCAGTTTATACAAATGATTATATAGCAGTGGTGCAGATTTGGAAGGCATGTGTGATTGACACACTATGTGGGATTGCTCTGCCTTTCTCTGCCCCTCTTGCAGCTTTCCTCCTAATGAGGCTGGGCTGTTTTCCTCTTCTTTATGGGCTTCTGACTATTGGAACTTTAAAATAGCCACTGGATGACTGGGTGCAGGATGACTAGCAGGACTGGACTTCAAGGTAAGGACACAGAGAGTTGCATTACTTATTTGTCTCTGTGGATCCAGCTTTACTTGCATAGAAACTCATGCGAATACAGTGTAAGTAACGCAATACTGTGCCTGCCTGAAATTGTTCTGTGATGTTTTCAGACCTTGCAATAAAGGTGTTGGTCGTCTTTAAACAAATAGGATTTTAAAAAAAGTCTTTGAATTGGCTGTATTTCTGTATGATCTGCTGTTGAGGGTGACATGTTCTGGGGTTTTTTTGGTATATACTGTCATAGTTTTGGTATAAATGACATTTTTTATATATTGTCTTATCTGTAGATTCTATTACCAGAATGTTGTATGTCTCAGGTGAATGTGTTGCATAATGCTTTGTGATTAAGGCAGCAATTCACAATAGTAGGATGTACATTATCCAGTCTGAATTAGAAATGTGTGCTGGCTACAAATGAAATTAATAATGGGTGCCTGGGAAAACCACACTACTGGGAATATCATTCTCCCTTTTAAGTGTTTTTGTATGTTCAGTTGGAAAGATGATAATGGAGGGTGATGCTGGGCTGTGTGTGTGTTCCAGTTAAACAGGTGCTCCTAATGTGTGTTTTTCTCTCTTCACACCTACGTCACAAATAGACAACAGTTTTCACGATTTGTATGCAGTGCCAGTGGGGCTTAGTAAAAAGGACTGTGAGGGCCCTGTGATCTTGCTTCAATCAGGTGTTCTCTAGGGAAATGCAGGGGAACCTTGTAAGCTTTGTGTTTAGTTAGGCAACAAATTCCCACTTTATCAATTCCCAGTGTTACCGTGTGATGTGGGGAACTGGAGGAGAAAATGAGATTAAAATTGAGATTCTAATAGGCTATTGGTTGAAATATGCAGACTTTAACATGACTATTCATAAACATGAATTGCTGTTACTTAGCAGGTTGAGTCTCTGCTTTAGTGATAAAAAACAGAGTAAGCGATAAACACAATAGATCCATCTGTCTTTCAAATAATAATGAAATCATATGTAGCAATGCTTAGGGAGGTACAGTTTTTGCCTTTTACATTCACAACTCTCTGTGGTTACCCATGAAAAAGCATTACTACTACTGCACAGTAAAGCTAATGATGATTTCCATCAGCAGCTGGCTCTGATAGTCCATCAACATTCCAATAGTTGCATACAGTTGCTGGAATAAACTGGGAATAAAAAGTGTGAGATATTTTTTTATCATTTACATTTTGGTAAAGATAAACACGTTATTTTAGAGGAATAAGCATGAGATGTTCTACATCAAAATGCTTAGCCTAATACTATGAAATATGGGTCTTGTCACACCACCTTGAAGTAGTAAAAGTGCAGCTGACTGTTGATAAAAATTTAACCATCTGGATTCAGTCTAAGATGGGGCCAGCAGAAATGAAAAACAAGTTTTCAAACATAAACTTAGGGGGAGCTAAGTAAGCTTGAAGCAAAGGCATAAAAAGTGAAATAGCCTTCTTAATTTCTTTCTTAAACTCTGTTTGCTGTGATGTATTGATTTTTTAATTTTTTTTTTTTTTACTCCCATACCTGTCACGTTTTACGTATATGGGGAGTAGCAGTTCTTTCGGTTATGTGTTTTAGGGAAACTCATGAATGTCAGGGAGTTTTTTGACTTGGGTCTGAAAATGTTTGCAAGCTCCCCAATTGTTGAATTGTGTGTTTATGTTGATGCCATGAAAGGAATTTTATCACTTGTTTCATGAGAAGTAATTTGAGATTCAATGAAGAAAAGCATTGTATAAATGTAACCCGTACCGCAGATGTGGTAACTCAGGATGCTGCAGTGATTGTTAGTGGTGGCATGGTGAGCTGTGATAACTAAGGTCCTTTCAGTTTTCAAAAGGTCTCACTCATGCAATTGCAGTGATGCTAATCACTACTTCAGAAACTGAAAGAAGTGCTATTTGCATCAAGGCTGGCATTTGAATTTATGGTCTAATACCTCATGCTGTGCCCTGTGTTCATCTGAGAAATAATTCTGCTCATTGTGAGTTTTCTATCTCCTCAAAAATATAGGAAAACAGGGGAAACATTTGCATTATGAACATTACTGCAAAATCATCATTACAAGCTGAACATATTTGCAGTATTTCATGGAGAGGTAAAACATCAAGACCACAGACTGCCTTGTGAAAGCAGCTGGGATAAACAAGCTGTGTCTTTGTCTTTATAAAAGGAAGAAATGACAATAGACAAACTTATTTGGCAATCTATACAATGTAAATAAACTTTATAAAAGCAAGAAAAAGGGAAGCACGTAGGTAAGATTACTTTTAAAAATCTCTCAGGCTTTTTAGGAAGTTGTGGGAGAGGGGAATTAAGCCTTTAATACTTATTAAATATTATTGTGTCTAACTGTCATGCAGCTAATAGCACAAGCAAGGAAAAGTTATTTAAACCAAGAATTGCTTCAGATGGGGTACAGCAAATCAGACTGTAAGGGGTGACGTGGGTGTGATAATCTAGATCTGTAGGAAGTAATTCTGCATAGCAAGGATGGGGTATGGAGAGCTGGAGTGCTCAAAGCATGTCTGTTTTTTCAGAGTCATGTAGTGTGCTGCCGGTCTTACAGAGTAATTTAGCTCTTTTTTTTTTTTTTTTTTTTAGTGCTTTTGTAGGGGCTTGGTTTAGACTGTCTCCAGGCTTACCTGGCTTTGCTATGCACTTGGTGTGTGACAAAAGTAGGCATAAAAATTGAGATGCTATATATGCCAGGAGGGGGGCAGAATTAACCTGATGTCTTCTGTTACGGTTTGGTTTGGATTTTCCGTAGCACATCATCTGCAGGTTGAATAACATCAGGTAACGGAAGAAACAGTCTGTTGTTCTGTAGTAATCTTCACTTGCAAGGGTGGAGCTCCGGATCAGCTTCTATAAAACAAAATTTTCAGCAAAAGTTGTGCTTGTGGTTTCTATTTGTTTATAGTTGATATACCAAAAATGCCTTGTCATGCACAAAACTGTAAAGATTACTTGAAAACAGTCATTTCAGGACTTACTTGTTTTGACACTGGCTTTGTAAATCCTATTTAATTTTATGAGTTGAGGGGTAAATCCCTTTACAACAAATCAGAAGCAGAAGAAAGATAATTTTATGAAAGTCCATCTTTCTCCATTATGCAGAAGTACTTGATCTCCTGCTAGAAAGGAAGCGCTACCCTTGGCAAAATTAACTTGCCATTTCTGGGCAGTGAGGTTTTTGTAATTGCTATCCCAGGAAAAGCATAATATCCTTGAAAGCTGTATGTATTTCTCAAGAACAAGAATCTTGGTTTTACATTTGAAAAGGATAGTATAATTTCTTTAAGTCTTCATCCCTTGAAAATATTTTAATATCCTTTGTCCACTGTTATAGGTCCTAAGGGATAGATGTCAGGCAACGTTTGAAAAACTGCTTCCTCTTTAGGTAGATAATTTCATATGTCTTAACTGCAGGGTGTATCTTAAATATCTTATCTTAGGAAGAAAAGGAATAAGATATTTCAGAGGAGTTTCTAGATCATTGTGAATATGATTGTTTCTTTCAAGCTTCTGTTTGACTGAAATTTCTGACCCTCTCCATGTGGGGATATATAAAGTAGATTTTAAAAAAACACAGGCATACTTTCATGGTAATGTGAAAATAATTTGTGCACTTAATGCCACATGAAGAATCTGATGAATGCTGTCACTGAAGAAGATAAAATAAAAATTATTATTGTGTTTCAAAAACCTAATATATTCTCTATAACTGTTCCATGCTGATGTCTGAAGTATAGTGTTTCCTAAGATATAATAAACTGCTGAAGTGCACTTTATAAATGATAAAACTCAAGTTAATGTCTTGTGGTAAATTAATGACCATTTGGGTTGGTTTAAATGTTCCAAATTAGCTGAAAATAATCCCAGAAGCCCAGTGAGGACCTGCAGAAGAGGATGCAGTGAGAAGTGTTCATGCTGGGCAAGACATTCTTTAATTTATATGGGGGATTTTGTTGTGTGTGGGGTTTTTTATTTTATTTTTTAATAAAGCCTTTTTCTCTAGTTTAAAAGGAAAAAAATTCTGGTACACTTCAAGGAACACTGTAAATATTACAGTATGGCTAAAAGGTCTATAAGTGCTTACTTTATGAAAGAACAAAAACTACCATAAACACCCTTTACCTTTTAAGAAATGAGTGTGGAATAGTTTGGCATGTGGTTCTAATGGTAGTATAAAATGAGTTTTAGATTTGCAACCCTTATTGTTGCTTGCTAGATTATAGCAGGAGCTACCCAGCTCTTGGACGTGGAGGGAATCTGCAGAATAGCACTCAGAAAATGTTCCTGTTGAGCAAAACATGCTTAGGTATTGGATTCCGTTGTCCTTGCTCATGAACTTGACTAATGCTACTTTCAAGGGCCACATCTGGCAGAGACTGAGTTTAGTCAAATCTCTATTCTTCGCCTTCTAGCCAGGACACATTAAGCTGTATGAAGTGGTGAAGTGGCCAGAAGTGTCTTTGCCTGCTATTTATCGCCACTTTCTGCTGTATGCAGTAAATCCTGTTTTCCTGTAAACTGAAATGTTTCCTTCCAGTGTGCCGAAGTACATAACTGTACCTTTTCCATCTATTACCCCTTTTTACCTCTTTCTCCTTCAGCTGTCAAGTTATAATTTATTCCCATTTCTACTCTTTATCAGTTAACTGACAAAATGAGAATAAAACTAAAATCTGAGAAATGGTCCATGAAAAAAGTGCATGTTTCCCTCCTTGCATAATGAAAAAAATGGCAACTGTCTCAACTTGTTTGTGTCCAATGTCTTCTCTTAGTTTTAGCCTGGGTGAAGTATGTTAGTTCTGAAAGTGAATGTAATAAACTAAGTTATAAATAACTAAACTCTGGCTGTTTTTCCAGTTTGAGCACCTTTTTAATCTCAGACGTTTCCCATGTACACTCTGGCTTGAGATAGTAGGAGAAAACACTATAACATCTGTTTTCAAAATGTTGTACCCTATTCATTTCCAAGGGTCCACTTCTGACACCCTCTTCAAGGTGTACATTCCTTGGTTTTAGACAGTCCAGTTCTTTATGGATTTATCACACTTCATAACAGCTCCATCACAAGCCATTAACTGTTTACAACTTGAATAAATAAGCACCATGTCTGTATAGTGAACTGGTAGAGTGGTCCAGTTGTCTTCTTGCATCAAACCAACTGTTCGCTCCTTAGAGTCTGACTTGGAAGTCACTTAGGATGCAGAAAATCAATAGAAAGTGAATTTCTGAAGGAGGTTGTGTGACACTGCTCTGGTTAAATGTTCCTATTAATGATTTTATTTCTGTAAGTATTTTTATTTTTAGCTTAATTTTTAAATGTTTCTTTATCAAATTGCACTGGAACTTTGAGATATTTTCATTGGTGTTGTGTAAATCAAGTTCTCCATGGGTTTTCTCACTTTTATCTCTATGTACTTCTGCAGTCAGTATCTTGTCTGTTCCCATTGATATCCCTTTGTAAAGCTGCAGTAGTGCTGTAAAGTAGTCCACGTTTTCACTCCATATCCTACTTTATGAAAAGATATTTCTAAGCAAGTTAAATATCTGTTACGTTAGCAGGCTCTTTATGACAAATGTTGATAGTAAACGCTTGGCAGCAGATACCTGCGCATAGTATTAATGCATATATAAAGCACTGAATAGTTGGCAGTCAGATAAATTCAAAGCAAACTAAACTAGTAGTACTGTATACACAAATAACACTTGCAAGATGATCCATCCCTCTTTAGGAACTGAACTTGACAATGTTGCCATAGGAATGCCTTGTGTTGTGCAAACCAAGAAGCAAAATCTGAGTTTATTTGCAATAGTTGTTTGTAAGAGGACAAAGGGAAGCAACTGTCCAAGACCTTAAATCCTGGGCCCTGAATTCTGAACTTGATGCCATAAATACAAAGAACTAAAAAAGGATATATGGACTTGTGGCTCAGAAATTGGAAAATGGTATGTGGCTCTAAAACATCTTCTCATAAGCCAGCTTACATTAACAACTTTTTTATTTCACGGTATTTGGCATTAATACAGAGCTGTAAATGCAGAGAATTAAGCTAAATTGAATTCTACTAGTGCAATAATTGAGTCCAGTAAAAAAAATGCTTCTTCCTTTGCAAATATTGGCTTTTGTTAGCAGCCTTAAACCTCTTAGACCAATTCCCATTGACTTACCCCAGTAGTTAAATTTTGAAAAACAAACTGGTTTTAAAACCGTAGCTTCAACAGAACAGATACCAAAATGTAGCCTTGTCTATGTAATCTGTGTTTCTTGGGCTGAAGCCGCTCTGGGACTGGAAGCCCAAGAACACAAGGACTCAGTGAAGTAGCATTAGAAGCTACTGTCATGCGGTATTTGGTGGGGAGCTATAATGAAATAAATGCTGATTTGGTAAGAGCTGTTAAGAGTTTGTTTTAAAAGGTAAATGTTCTGTGCATCCAGCTCTCTCTTTGCCCTCCTGTCCCTAAGCTATAGAGGGTTGCACAGAGGATGTAACTTCTGGCATCAGACTGCTGGAGGAGGGGACATAAATGCTATCCAGCAGCCAGGAACATTCTCCAGCCTAATGGGAACCTGAAAAAAAGTGATGTCTTGCAGCAGAGTGGGCTGCTGACACAACAGAAGATTAGAACTGAGACACAAGAGGCTCTGACTGATCCCGACTGCCCCACATGACGTTGCCCTTAGTTTAGAACTTATTGGGAAAGAGGGAGAATAGTTTGAGCAGCCTGTGTCTTTTGTACAAAACTTTTTTTTTAAGCAAGATTATGTACAGGTTCCTTTTTTTTTTTTTTCCCTTAACTTATCAGGAAAATAATGATTGGAAATCTTGCTGTTGGCATTTACCAAACCTTTCTCTCTGTCAGCCCTGCACTGAGGGACTTATTTTCCACTTACCCACAGCAATGTCTCTTGGCATTCTTGCTGCATTTTGCTTCTCATACTGATAAATAAAGCTATCAATGGGCTACTGATACGAGACGGTAAAATCAAGAAGTGTATCGCAAACATCTGAATTACTCCTTCCATTTCATAATGTAGCACAATTATAATACCTGCTAGGATGTGGATTAGTCAGGGCTGGAAATGTACTTGCTGGCAGTCTTTCTGGTTTTCACTCCTCTTTCCAGTGGAGCTGTATGTTAACTGGTGTAGGTATACCAGCCAACCAAAGTGGAAGTCATATGGGCTCTAAATGAGGGAGTATGCTGTAAGGACATTGCAGTATTAGAAAGTAAAGAATGAAGTTGCATAAGGCACCAAGGAGGAGGAAGGACTGTAAGCTTGAAAAGGCGCAGAGAAGCCAGGAAAAGAAATGTTCTATGCAAGCAGTTGTCATGGTGCAACTTTACTAACATGCATCTTTTCCCTCCTCCAGTGTTACAATAATATTAAACAAGGCATTACAGGGATCAAAGGGCTTCCCTATGTGTTTCTTAAACAACAACAGCAACAAAATCAACACCAAAAAAACCCCAAACCTGCCCATGCTAAATAAATTTCTGTGACGCGGCTTTTAGGTAGGATTTTTATCCTTTGGAAGCAAGTTTGTAGCTCCATGTTCAGGAGGGGAATGCAGTTTCTATAGACCAACAATTGGAGTTGTTTCCAGGTGATTTAGGAGCCCTAGTGAACTACAAAACAACTAAAGTAAGCTACCTTTACTCTCCTTTCTGAAGTCCTTTGTGTAAAAAAAACTTGGTCGGGGTTTTTTTTTCAGCTTAAATCAACTGGCTTTTGTGCATAGGAGTGCAGTAATGCAGATTTCTCCATTCTGTTTTCTGTGTAGGAATTAAATTTGGCATTTTTTTCTGATGACAGCAGCAACAGCATGGGATGGAATCTCAAAAAGGAGCTTTTTTCTTTTTTGGTCCTGGTTTCAAGGGAATCATCACAAATGGTTATGCTTTTTCTCCCTTGTTTGCTGCAGTGTTATATCACGCTGAAAATACTGCATCATATCCAGAGAGTTTTTCAGCTTGCACAATATTAAAGTTTTTCGTTTTTAGTATCCATGTTACAACTACATGAGATGTTCATGCTGTTAGAATTATATAATGGATATTTCAGTTTTGAGATGTTGAAGGAGGAGGCTAGGGAAATGAAATTATTTAGGTGCTAGTGTCTACATTTTATTGGAGAAGACCCTGTCATAACTAAAGAATGGCTTAAATTTATGCTCAGTTTCAGGTCCTTTGTGTACAAAATTGTCTTGGTTGCTATCTTCCAGGTAAAGCATGAACAATTATTCAACTTCCTTATTATTCTCTATCCTTGAGTTTGAAGTGGCAAAGCCTCACCTCTTATCTGTAACTTAAACTTCTCATCAACCTGCATGTGCTTCCTTTCTAAATTCATTAGTTCATTAATTTTTGCCCTTGCTTCTTGTTGAATTTCCTGTAACATAATGTGAGAAAGCCAAGAAAACTGTCTGCTGGAGACATTTCTTTTAATGATTTTGTGTTAGTGCTACTGTGCCCCTGCATAGAATTAATTTGTTAGGTTTTTCTATAAAGCCTTCTTATCTTATGCCACTTGGCAGGGAAGAAACTATGCTTAATTGTAATGAGTATTGATTGTTTTTAATTTGTTTGCTGCTGTACATTAAGAACCAGCTTTCTCTTACATCAGTTAAGGAAAAGATGTGCAAGTTTAATGACCCCCATTTCCCACCTACCCTAGACTGCTCTCATTGGAGCCACTCAGGTTGCAAGGGTACAGCATGGCCCTTGGGTGGATGGTTAGACAGCTAAGGGATGTATTTGCTCAGGGTATCAAATTGCAGCAGACGTACTCAGTTCACTTAATGGGAATCTTCTCCCCATGAGCTGTAGTTTGAGAGGCAGAGGTTGATTTGTCATTGAAAGAGAACTTGGTGCTCTCTCTTGCCTGATTCCAGTCACAGTTCTTTTAGAGCTCTGGTTTCATAGTTGACTACAGTTTTGCTTTACAGTTTTGTTTTATCCTTTCATGTGCCTTCCATTAGTCCATGAACAAGCACCATGTTTACATATTATCAACTCCTTTTTTTATTTTGTTTTGGTTTTTTTTTGTTGTGTATTTTAATTTTATTACTGTTAGTCATGACTAAGTGTTTTGCATGGAAATTCCTGCTTCGGTGCAGTTTTCTCACCCACCAGATTTTGAATGAGCTGAAACTTCAGCCAATTTCCCTGATGGTTTCTTCCCAGGAAGTGTTTCTTGTTTGAGCATAATCTCTATTTGAAGACAAAATTTCTTAATAACAGTAATAGAGATAAGGATGACATCTTTTTTTTTAATATTTTCCAAAATTTACTTAGATTGAGAAGTGAAAGAAGGCTCTTTTTTCTTTTTTTTTTTCTTCTTTTAAATGTGTGAAATATTTTAATGACTCTGTCTATCACAGATGATGATGCTATGATTGTTTCTGCTGTAATTCAGAAATTTGTGTATGGATCAAAATTTTTAAGAGAATGTCACAAATACTACTGATAAGCCTTCATGCAAGACTTTGCATTTAGATTTGAGTCAGCTCAAAAATGTATTTAAAAAATACAGAAAATAGAAAGACTGCAAACAGCCAGGCTATTTAATATTGGTTGCGCATCTGAAGCAGCGTAACGAAGTGATTCCAGTACAGGTGCAGAATGAATGAAGAAATTTGTATCAGACTTAGTGAATTCACATAGTGGCATACAGGTATACCTGTATATATCTGCTGACTGTGGTGTAGCTGTGATCCTTCTTGAGATCTGACATTGCATGTACGTACGTATCAGCTGCAGCACAATTCCATTTTCAGATCAAAGTAACATTTGAATTGGTTTGACCAGGTAATAATGCCCTTGCAAACTGCAGTGCTTGGAGGTTCATGCCTGCAGCACTGCACAATTCTGTGGAGACTGTGAAAGGGTTGCAGAGAGGCATGATTCTGAGCACGTTGAGGGTTCAAGTGATAAAAGAACTTTCAACATTCAAGCTGTGTATGAAAGTCACTTGCTTGGTGTAGTAATAAAGGAAGAAGAAAAAAGCTTGTTATACTAATCTTTCCAATGGAGGACTTCTTGGTCTCTGTATGGGTTTCCTAGGCTCGCTTGCAACAGGAAGATTTGAACAGCTAATGAAATCAAGGAATAAAAAGTTAATGATACTTTATCAAATTTATTCAACTTGGAAATGAACTTTTAGAGTGTACTGTCCTCACTCATCCAAAATGAAATGTCGTAAATGCAAATCTCTTGTAAACACCCAAGTATCCTCAGTGATTTTAATGAAAATCTATCTGCTTCTTATGTAGTCATGCCTGCTGGGAGGTATTGGTAAGACAGCGTTATTGGGTAAGTTACTTTCAGCACTGCACGTTGTTAAAAGGCCCTGCTTTTCTCATGGCCTGGCAGCTGCAGTGCTTGGGAGGTATTAGTGTGCCTATTGTCTGGCTTTACTGTCATATGCTAACAGGAGATGGAAGAGAGAAGTATACTTCTTTCTCAATATCCCAACCACTGACTAGGACCTTTTGCTGCTGCTTAAGGTATTGAGGATCTGCTGTTTCACAGGAAACAATTTTATTTCTTTTTACCAGTAGCTAGTACTTGATGCATTTCTGACTGAATCCCTGAACGATCAAGGTGAAAGAACTCTTGTTCCAGACCTGACTTTTGGGCAGGATGGAGCTGTGCTCATTGATGGATACTCATTGCTATTCCTGCACTCTCCAGCAAGTGCAAAAAGGAGGATGTGGTGTTCTGTATAAAAATGCTGTTGTTTTCTTATTATGCAAATAGCAAACACTGCAAGCTGTACAGGCCAAAGAAATTATTCCAATCCATCTCTTAATACATTTTATTTTTTATTTAGTGCTATATGCAATTATTTATATTCATAATGATTTTTAAAAGCCTTATTTCCCAGTGGTTCTGTTTTAAAAAAAGTTTAAAGTACTGTGAGAATACACGCCCTATTCTCTAGTTTGCAGCAGTTATCTTTCTACCAAAGTTTACCTGGTATCACTATAAGACTGTATTGCAGTGTACAGTTAACATATGTTGTACAGATTTGAAGTTTTTAGGGCTTGAAGGACTTTCAAGTTTGCAGTTTGAAAATATTGATGGTGAAAAATTTGGTGCATAGCAAGCAATTAAACAGCACTTGTGCTGTGAAGAGCACCCAATAAATACACGTCAGGATGGCTTATTACATGCTGCTTTTGAGAATGAATTAAGAAGTAAACCGTGTGAGATACCAGCCAGCAAGAGCTGATTTGAGAAATGAAGGCTAATGGCTGCATTTTTATTACTGGGCTTTGTAGAGCATCAAGTGTTTATCGAACAGATAATGTTCTGCTTAGGTACAGCCTTTGGTGAAGGGAGCTGACTAAATGTCTGAATGAAATCTTTGCTTTGGTCTTCTGCAGGCCTTGACTGATTGCCTTTTCCTAGTCATCTATTTGATTAACAATAAATAATGTCTTCTGCTAATTTAAACTAATTGAGGTTTTGGCAATATATGCATATTAGGAAGGAGGGGATCAGCAGGTCTTTACTTCGCTAATTAACTTACCTTTAGGGTGAGAGGTAAGGTTCTGTGTGAATGCAGAAATCCCCAGACTTCTGTAGAAAATATTAACTGGGCTTTTAATGGTAGTAGGTGTTCAAAGTCCATGCTGAAAGCTAACCGTTCACTTGTGCTAAGTCTGAACGCCATGACACCCTTCTATTAAATTAAAAGCTAGACTGGCCTAAAACTAACCTCATAAGGAAAATGCCGTTTTTCTGTGAGCCAGGTCCCAATGCTGAGGTGAGAGCCAGTGTCTGGATCAAAGGCAATATTGTACACATAGGAAGAGGGGAGAGATGTGTCTGTCGCCTCAGGAAAGTTTAAATCGGATCGGCTGTAACGCTGTCTCAGCCATCAAAGTACTCCAGTGATCCAGCTTTTAGGTATTTTGGGACAGATAACTTTAAACATGTTGACATACTCAAACATTTTAAGGATTGTTTCAGAGCTGGGGATGACTTAGCAGCCTGACTGAGGGTTAGTGCCCTCATCGACTCCTTTCTCAGGTTTAGATAAGAATTAACTCTGAGGCCGAGATCTCTTGATTCTCAAGAGCACCATATGATCAAGCAATAGTTGTCTGACAGTGCTTAAGAAATACAGGTTACAGAATGTTAAAGCAGTAGATTGTTCTCACAGTAGCTTTGATTTCTTGAGCAGAGGACTAGTAGGATGTAGTAGATCTGAGAGTTTTATGGGATGTAAAATATAAAATGGAAACATAGCTTGTATAACAGAGGAAGAGGTTTATCATAACTTACCTTCCCAAACATAAAGTATGTCAACTATTTTCTTAGAAAAGCAAAGTTTGGGGTGGTTTTTGTTTGGTTTTATGTTGCATATTGGCTCTTTACCCTAATGGTATTGCATTGGATTTTCTTTGTTTCAGTGATCTCTTTCAAGAAATGCTTATCAGAAGATGTATTACACTAAAAATTTAAACCCATACAGCAATATCATGTTTCAAATGATACTGCAGCAGTAATGCAGAAAAGATTAGAAATGGAAGTTGAGATTTAATGTGGAAATAGTCATGATTAATTACAGGCACCAAGGTTTGCTTCAGTGAAAAGTGCATTTTAATTGATTGGGTTGATTAGTCTTGTCATACATGGAGCAGGTACAGTGGTTGTTGGTTTTCTCTTTCAGGGGAGAGACAGCAAGTGGAATCACCCAATTTACAAAAGAAAAATAATTCTAATCATATGGTAGGAGGCTGCATTGCTTGTGTCTGACACACATGGTTGACTTCTTTTCCTATTGAGTAAGATGTTAGAGGAGCGTTTCACTGGGATTGTCTAGTGCTATATTCAAAAGTGAATTGAAGTGGGGTGTTTTGTTGTGTTTTTTTTTTTAAATGGTAATATGTGGTTGAAAGCTATAAAAATGTAAACGTTCTTATTCTCTGAATTCAGTGAAATAGGGGTTTTCTAAGTTTAATTTGAACTGGCTCACATTTTTCAAGTTAGACTTATTTACTGTTATCTCTTAAAGTCTTTTTTTAATGAAGATAAAAATATCAGAGGCAAAACTGGGGTAGATTTGGTATAATTTTTATGTGTTAAATGATAAATTTCTACCAAGTTCCCAAAAGAATGGTAATATGAAATATAAACTTCTCTCATTGCGGTTTTTCTTTTGTGTATACACTTTGTTTTGTTTGCATATAGTTGAATAGTATTGTAGATATCTTCCTTTGGAGTTTATAGCCTGAATTTCCTTATGAAATGAATTGTGCAGGAAGTCAGTCACTGAAGTCAGAAAATGTGGAGAACAAAACAAGAAATTGTTGCAAAAGCAAACCCTAAAAAAGAGAAAGATAAATTGGAGCAGAAAGAAGAAAGTAAGTGCAAAAAATACATAGTCCCAGTCCCACCTGCCTAGGGAAGGTGAGAGCCCTCTTCGTTTCTGCCAAAGCTGCATGTAAGCAGAAAAGAAAAATCCCACTATTTTCATGATTAAAAAGAAGTATTGAAATACAGACTATGCTCTCCAATCTCTGATGAAAACTCAGCATTAGTTCTGTTTATCTCTTCAACTGTGTTCATAGTTTGACTGGAACTGGAGAGCAAATTAATATTGCTTAAACCAAATGTGTCTTACAGCCCACTTGTAACTTCTGCCAAAAAAATGTTGTTCTTTTTCCTTATTGTTTGTAGTTGCGTGAGAGGTGCAGAGGAGCTGGGGAGGGGGGCGGGTGTGTGTGTGTGGACTGTAGTCTGTGTAAATACGTTATGTTGAAGGTTTGCTACTGGCAATATTCAAACACCATTCTACCATATTCAAACACTAAATATTGCATTTATTACTTCGGGAACAGATAAGGGAGACAGAAGTTTCGGTCTTAGTTGCATGCTAGCTGGGTTTTGAGGCTTTTGGATCAGTCGGGAGAGTAGTCCTGTGTCATATGTTGAACAGACTGGGTTTTTTTTCTCATTGTGAAACCAGAAAGATTGCTAAACATCAATTTCTGTTGTTTAGCCCTTAATTTTTATTTTGCCAGACTGCATATCTGTAGATTTCTTTGATCTCTTTGAAATATGTGCTTTATTTTGATATTTCTGGTTTATCTTCAACAAGCATCAATATTTTTACTGGCCATAAGCATATTAAGGGTAATAAATAACTCTTAATATTTATATCAGTCAGGCAGTGGATTTAATATTATGGTACAATGGATAATGTTAGACGCAGGTGAAGTTAAAGAATTTACTAATTAACCAAGTGTTATCATTTTTCTTTGTTCAGAACTGTGTAATTTTAGGGTGGAATGAGGGAGGGTGGCAGTGTTCAGTGAAGGCATTTGTTAAATGGTAGGGTTCACAGTCCTACATGAAGAAAGAAGAGCAGTAGCAGTATGAGAATAACAGTTTTCAAAAAAAAAAAAATTTAGCAGGCTTGGGAAGCTGATATGTAGTCTTCTGGGAAGATAATATTAAGAAAACTGGTCACTGCTGGAAAGGGCAGGCAATGATCCTGATTGTACGGGAAGATAAGCACTGTAAGAGACTAATACAGATGAAATAGTGGAAGCATATTGGGATAAGATCAGAAAGGCCAAGGTGCAAAATGAGTTATTACAACTGGCAAGGGACTTAAGAGATGGCAATAAAAGATTCTAAAAATACACTGGAAATGAGAAAGACAACAGAAAACCATCATGAGTGCTGAGTGACTCAGGGCTGAAGTAGTGGCTGAGTCTTCCTTTAGCTTTCAAAAAACAGTTTGTGACTTGTTGCCTCACACAATTAATTGCCATAAGGAAAGAGAAGCACAGATGGGAACAATGGCTACAAAATATTTAGATAAATCAGATATGATTGAATTCATAGTGCCTGATGAAAATCACTACTGAGGGCTAAATCTGTTCAATCATTTAGCTGTTAGAATTTATTTCTGAGAACGGGGGAAATTTGGGAAGAGCAATTACTGTATCCATAACATGGTGTGGTGGAAAGAGAATGTGTAGACAAACCAGCCTAACTTTCCTGAACAGAAAGATAATAGAATAAATTACGGGAAAAAGCCCAACTGTTTGACTGATGAGCCAAATTTGAAATTATTTCTTCTTCACCATTCTCTGCCCACCAAAAAAACAATACACACCACCCTTTACCCCCCCAGCTAGTCAGCTTTTTTTTTTTTCCCCAAAAATCAAACACACAAAAACCCACAACAAGACAAACAAATAAAAAAATTCCCACTTATGCTTTCATTAGCAATACTTTCCTGGTGGGAATGTTTGGAACAGTAGATGCAGTGCTGCTTTGTTTGGTTTTGATTTGAAACTATGGTACCTGATGTTTTATAGCCAAAGTAAGGAAATATCATACAGTTGAAATTGCTGTTAAAAGTCCATTTAAAAAAATCTGTTTAAATATGCTCTACTATTAGCTGAATCTGGCGATATATTGCTCTGGTTAGGTGTATGCAGCTGGGGACTGTGTTTTTACAGTTGGTGAGGTAAATTGACAGAAATTGTGATTAGGAACATGACAGGTCTGTACGACTTCATAGAATATGTGTTAATATTCAGTGTCACAAAAATTAGTAGTATTCCAGGAAGGAGGTTAGAGATTGTTTTTCCTTCTGTTGGTGATGTGTTAGGTCTTACAACTAGTTTTCCAAAGTGCATTTATCTAATTAGTTTACTAGTGATAATTTTACTCAGCCTGGGCTGCAGTCATCATTCACTGGTGGAGTTTGCAGTCCTGAAGGATATGGGTCAGGTGAAGAGTAAAGTCAGGACCCTGAATTTTAGAAAAGAAAACTTCCAGCTGTTCAAGGAGTTAGTCAATAGGATCCCCTGGAAAACTGCTCTTAGGGACAAGGGAGCAGAACAGAGCTGTCAGATCTTTAAGGATGATTTCCATGGAACACAAGAGCTCTTGATCTCCAAGTGTAAGAAATCAGGAAAGGAAGGCAAGAGACCAGTGTGGCTGAGTTGAGAACTGCTGGTCAAACTAAAAGGCGAGAAGGAAATGCACAGGGAGTGGAAGCAGGGGCAGGTACCCTGGGAAGAATATAGGGACACTGCCTGGTTGTGTAGGGATGGGATCAGGAAGGCCAAGGCGTAGCTGAAGCTGAACTTGGCAAGGGATGCAAAGAATAACAGGAAGGGCTTCTACAGGTATGTTGGCCAAAAAAAGAAGATCAAAGAAGTGTACCCCCCCCGATGAGCAAGACTGGCAAACTGGTAACAACAGATGAGGAGAAGATTGAGGTATGCAACAACTTTTTTGCCTCAGTCTTCGCTGGCAACCTCTCTCACCACACCTCTTGACTGGATGGACCACAAGGCCGGGGACTGGGGGAGCAAAGTCCCTCCCGCTACAAGAGAAGATCAGGTTCATGAGCACCTGAAGAATCTAAACAGACAGAAGTCTATGGGACCTGATGAGATGCATCCCAGGGGCCTGAAGCAGCTGGCTGATGTAGTTGCCAAGCCACCCTCCATGACATTTGAAAAGGCATGGCATTCTGGTGAAGAACCCTGTGATGAGAAAAAAGGAAACATTGCACCCATTTTTAAACAGGGTCGAAAGGAGGACCCTGGGAAGATCGTGGAGCAGACCCTCCTGGAAACTATGTTAAGGCACATGGAGGAAAAGGAGGTGATTTGAGACAGCCAGCATGGCTTCACCAAGGGCAAGTCCTGCCTGACCAACCTAGGGGCCTGCTATGATGCAGTGACTACCTCAGTGGACAAGGGAAAAGCTGTGGATGTTGTCTATCTGGACTTCTGTAAGGCCTTTGACACTGTCCTCCACAACATCCTTCTCTCTAAATTGGAGAGATATGGATTTGATGGGTGGACTGTTTGGATGAGGAATTGGTTGGATGTTTGTATCCAGAGGGTAGTGATCAACATCCTGGACACCACAATGAGGCACAGGGGAATGGTCTCATTGAATTAATTGTGTGTCTTTTAGTCACTTGGTTTCTTGAATGCTGAAAAATGCATACATAAATTCTTACAGCTGGGATTTGTACCTTCATTTTTGGCAGTCAGATAAATTCTTAATTTCTAAATTCATATTTCTGACTACTGTAATCAGGTGCCAGTATCTGCTTTTGACATGGAATTAGATTGAGTTGAGAAGACAGGGGCAACAGAATTACACTTCATCTGTTGATTCGTCTTGTTTTGAATTAATTTTTATTCTCTGAGAAATAACTTTTCTAATCTTAATAGGCATAAGCGTGTTCCTGTACACTGCTATGGTTTGTGATCATGAAGTGTCATCAGTTTGAGTCTTTAAATTTCATTCTCTTTTTATACTACCTTCCTTGTAAAGTCTTGATATTTTAAAGCTGTATAAAACACTTGCTCTCAACACTTTAAATGTCAGCTGAATGGGTGATTTGCTGCATTTCCATGTAGATAAATTCTGTGCAAACATGAACCTAAGCAGTGCTGATTTTCAGAATATAAAACAATGCAACAAGCATGTTGTTAATCTTGTTCCAAAACAGCTACTGTAGGTTTTTATTCATCACTTTTAAAAACATCCTGCTTTCCAGTGAAGAACTAGCTGGTCATCAGACTTCCTGTATTGATCCATTCATTGAACTTTTAAAGAGGCTGTGAGACTACAGGAGCTCCTCATTTATTAGCAATTTCTTTAAGTGGCTGGGGACTGTGAGAGATTCAATTGTTAGGTGTCCCATTTTTATTTTTTTTTTTACTTCCTTTAAAAACAAAACAATCACCACCAACAACAAAAAAAACCCAATTTGCTTTAGACTCTCCTAAATTGTCCATTCCCAAAATGTTCACGTACAAATACCAATAGTAGGGGGCTTTTTTTGGTCAGATGGTTTTGTGTTGTCTTTTTTTTAAAGGCTCTTCTGTGTTGTATTTAGGCTCCTTCATTTTGACTGATTTGTGCAATACTTTTTTTCATCCAGGAGAGTACATGTTTCTGAGACTGGAGTGTATTAGTGAAGGTGTTGCATAACCTTTACAGTCAAGACTATGGTTCTTGTATTTCTGTCAAAGGCTTCCAGAACCTCTAAAGTGCTCAGTTGTTCTTCAGTCCAGGCAAAATATTTTGGTGATTTGAAAGCAGCTGGCTTTTAGGTGCTGTGTAGAGAGTGTTAGGGAAAAAACCCCAAGAAAACAGTTTTGTCATGCAGGTGTTGCATGGTTGCTGACATTAAATGTGTTTTAGCTATTCTTCAATAGTAGCTGAAATATTCAGGATTTTTTGATAGCTTCAAGCAAACTTGATAACTGTCATTCTGAAACAAATTCATAATATTTTGGCATTTCAACAGAGACCATAACTCAAGCATGTTGCTAACTCTACATTAATTCATCTACGCTATAGTAATATCTACCGGTGAAGCATCTGTTTTTTATCCTCTTACATTAAGCCTCATTTATGAGACAAATACTGTGATATTATCCCAACAGTTTCTTGACTCCATTGCTTTAAATCCTGTTCTCAACTTTGGTCTGCCTCACCAGTTCAGTGTAATCAGTATTTCTCTCTCTAATCTCCCTGTGTTTGCAGGCTTCTCTATTGCTAGTTACATAGTGCATGTTTAAATGCCCTGGAAAAGCAAATGATGTTTTAGCTATTAAAAAGACCAAATAGTTTTGTGGTTTTCTGAACCCAATTTAGTATGTGACTTCTGGAAGGTAGATTTGACAAAGACTGTAATTTGATCATCTGCACTCAATGCCTCCTTGACCTACGGTAAAAATGAGGTGTCACGCAGCAGCCCTGGCCCAAAGCTGCCTCTGAGTCACTGAGTCAGCTATGAGTCAATTAAATACTTGATGCTTCTGCTGAAATCAGCAGTAACAGCACAGTTGACACTTATTTCTCATCACTGTGTTGTAAAAGGGATGGCTTTTCCTGAGCTGGTGGCCCAGAATGCTGCAGGTTGAGCCACAGCATTGAGCAGCTTACATATGTGGCTCACATCTGAGCCAAAAATCCACTTCATTTTCCTCATCTCCAGTGGCAGACCCAATCTTCTAATACATATTGCTACATTAAGACCAAAGTCAAGATGTCCTGTGCTTTAAGCACAGACAATAGAGTACACTTAAAGAACTCCGTTCATTCAGAAAATGCACAAGTGCCCTGTAGGGTGGCAATTTTGGGGGAATAAAGCCCCTTGTATAGATCAGTTCCTAAGCTTGTGCTGAGCGTTTACTTGAGGGATGTTGGCAGCATATTATGCTGCTTTGGAAAAGAATCCTGAGTGCAGCACTGTTACAACTTTACAGAATAGAAACTGCCAGGAACCATTACAGTTGGTTGGGCAATTTTGTCTTGTTCTCAGGCCAGCTAATCGGCTCCAAAGTACACTGCAAGAACATTGGGAAGTTGAGAATGCTCTATGGATGCAAGCAGGGCACAACAGCACAGGTCCATAACCTCAGTCCTGCGAGGATGACTTGATTATTCCAGTGTAAATTATTTGCTTGTATGGAGTTCTTTGGGTATGAATGAAACAATAGACAGTGCTTTCACCTGGCCATAAAGAACCCCAAATTCTTTTCTTGAGGTATGGTGGTGTCTTTGAATTGCTTATAGTGTATTGAGTCTCCACATTAACATGCTACTTCTGAAGAATAAATGATATGTTATTCAAGTTCAGGTAATATGATTGTACCATATTTTAACAACTTGAAGTTCTATTTATTAGTGCTATTTCATTGCTGTACTGAAAGCAGTTGAGAAGGCAGTGAATTATTTCCTGTCCGCTAGTGGGGTGTGAAGAACCACTAGTGAGGCATGAAGAACCATTTCAGTGGCTATAGAGGGGAACATCAGTAGCTATAAAAGGGACAAAGGAGACTTTTCAAATTTTTATCTGTGGAAAGGCAAACTAAAACTTTTATAAGCTATTTTAAAGCTTCTATTAATGTATATCTTTATGAATTAATTCCTTGATACACAATTTCTTATACAGCTTTCATTTCTGTCGTCACAGTCTATCTGATAAACTCGCATTTGCAGAAAGCTTAAAAAACAAACAAACAAAAACAACTCCCCCCAAAATGACCATGCAAGTATTCCTTTAAAGGACTAGCTATTCTTTCATGTCAAGTCCAAGGAAAAAAGTTTAATGCGATAAGACATCTAGGTTTTGCAGTTATAACTCCCTGGTTTTCCAACCATTGACAGATACGGATAAAAGGCTGTTGCTTCCCCTACTCCTGTTACTGGCTTCAGAGTCATGGAAAAAAAACCCCAACAGCATGTTTGAGTAAAGGCAGCAAACATTCACTCACACAATAGTACCTCTATGTAACAAGTTTAATATGGTCTTTTAAAAAAAAAAAAATTGCAGTAAGTGCAAAAACTGTGGTGTCGAAACTCTAGACAGGCCAGATAAACAATGTGAGTAAATAAACTGTCTGTTTTATCCTAGATATGTATTTTATAGGCTTCAGTAGGGACAGTATTCACATTATTCTGGGTATACAAGATTCAGCCATAGTTGTAGGGATTTGGTCCCCACAAATGAGAGGGTAATTCAATTCTGAGGCCTGTCCAATCATCACCTTTCTGTCAATCTATTTAGCATAAGAAAAGTTAATTGGAGGCCTTTGTTCATTGCAACTATTTCATGAGCCAAGAGGTGATAATTATTTTCTGTAGACTAGGTGGAAAGTCTGGTCCTCTGGTTTCAGGCTGCTGAGGCTGACAGCCCTATTGACTTAGGGGTCACGTGATTATCAAGAGTAGTGTTCAAAAAGAGGTCAAGATTTCTTTAATTACTTTACACATAAGCATGTCCAAATGTTTTGAAATGTTCTAGTAGAGAGAAAATTATGCAGTGCTTTAGCAAACTGTAAACCAATAGGTGCATCAAACACCTTTTGCTCAAGCTCTATCTTTTAAGCTTTTTTGGGAGACACCTCTTTAACAGATTATACTGTCTCAGTAGACTATAAAGCATATGAATGAAATTATTTAAAGACTATTCAAAGACTTTATACAAGAATGGCCTTCAGTTTGATTAGACTAAACAGCCTATACTTACTTCATTGAGGTTGTCTTGTTCCAAGTGTGGTACAAATACTTTACTGAAGAGATGGAGCCTTACAAACAACTCTCTCCTCTGTCCCCATCTGTAAAATTAATCTTGTGTTATCTTTTTGCTAAAGTTGAAGTATTTTCAGGTGCTCTCCTTACTTGCTTTTTGTGCTGAATGCAGAAGAACTTGTTCAGCATGCTGAGACTTTCTGAAAAGCTGCCTGGAATTATGAGAGGTAAGAAGTAGGAAGTACATCTTTAAAAAGTCGGTTTTCCTAGATAAGGCATTTACAGTAACACATATCTAGCAAAGATAACATCAGATTTTTGGATTTATTATAGACAGAGGTATGTGATGAAAAAAGACAATGGAATATATTTGTGCTGGTTTGGGTATGGCAGTGTGTGAGTGTGTTTACCCATGTGACAGCGTAATTTCTGTGCAAATCTCATATGACACTTCTAGGGAAAGAAGTGCAGGGTGTAATGAGACTACTTGTATCTATTTAAGAGTTGTATAGATATTTTTAGGAAGCTTTGAAAGAACAGCTTGTCAGTCCTTCAACTTTGACAAGATTTGTTTGGATTTTTTTTCATTGCTATTTCTTCTAGTGGAGCATAATAATAAACACTTTCTTTAATCTGTATTTCACTGACTATTTTATATGGAAGTTGATTATAGCCGCCTCTATCTGATCTTTTGCTATCTTTTTCTTTCTGTTAGTGATCTTGAAAGTGTGGAGAATTGGGCTCAACAAGGAGAAAAAAAATCTAATATTGCAACTCCCCAATATAACTTATATTAATCAAAGCTGACACTTAAGTCTTATAGCAGCATGGTAAAAGAAACCTTGCTCCAGGAGAACTAAACAGCAACAAAAAATCCCCACATGCATTCTTAGCATTTTTACTGTTTACAAATACTTTAGTGGGGGAAAGAAAACTGCAGTTTGCTTTGCAGATCCTCTGATGTTCCTTGTGTTCTTGAGCTTTTGAGGAACTTTTGAGATGATTCCCAATTTCACCTTCTGACTGAAAACAGCTATTTGCTTATACACTAAACATGTTTTTTGCATGAGGTTTGTATGGCTGGCCTACACCCTTTGTGCCAGCCACCAACCCTTTTTATTGTGAACAAAGGATAACCGCCTCTGTACAGTACTTATACCCAAAACGGGTTTTAAGTTTTCCCTCACTTCCTCATTAAAAAAACCCAAGAAACAAAAACACCACCAAAAAAACCCCAAAACCAACCCCCTCACCCCCAAAACCCCAAACAAACCAACCAACCCCCTGACCCTCCCCAAAAGCTAAGAACAAAGTATCAGTTACTCAGTTGGAAGGTATTTTGTTGTCAAGTGTGGCGGGCTTATGCAGTAAGTGAAGAATCTTTTGGGGACCAGAGTCTTCTCAATGGTAACTGCTTTGTTGCTGCTTTGAGGATCAGGTAATAAAAATAGCACCAGTTAGCAGGGTACTTAAATCAAAATTGTCAGAGACAGTCAGAAGGTACAAGGTACGTGCTATTGTTTATGTACATTAAGAACATGCTGGTGACTCACAGCTGGCTTCTTAGCAAATCAATGTCCTATAGGTTCCTCTTAAACTGACACTGTTGCTACTGTGTCAAAGTTGGAGAAAGGTGATCTTATTAAAAGCTGATGAAAGCTGAATCTACCTCATACAGAAAAATAACTTGCCATTTATGGGATAAGCTTCGTTTTACAACATTTTGCAATTGGGTTTGGTTTGGGTTTCTTTTTGGCCTAGGAGAAATGCTGGTTCCCTCAAGAATAGTGCTGGAGTTTTTGTTCTTTTCTATCTTCAAACCATAGAATCACCACATCCAAGCTTTTTTTGGCATCAAGATAAACTACTCCTGAGAGTCTGTGCCCAGCGCTTGAAAAATAGGACTTTTAATCATTTCAGCAAAACAATATTATTCATTTCAACATATAAAGGGCCTGCACAACTAAAGAATTCATCAGGACCTAAAATCTATCCCCATTCTTCCTGTGTTCCTTGCATGTTCCAGTCGACTCAAGCACTATTACTGTGGTTTAAGCATCAATGCTGGTGAAAGCTATGTGCAGTCAAACAGTTTTCAAGTATGAATTTCATCTCCAGCTGCTTGTACTGCCACTTCTCTTCCTCTCGCAGGAGTTTTAATGCTGTAATATATACCTTGATCCTCTACTCTGTCTTGAGAAAGTGAGTTGTGTTCATCTGTCATTGCAGTGGTCACTGCTTGTATTGAAGCACTTCTCATAGGAAGTGTTTTGCTCAGTCTCGGAAAAATAGCATTTAATTAATCAGATTTATTGTAGAATCGATGGTATAATCAAATAATATTAAAAAAACCCCAACCAAACATAACCCCTAAAGGCTATATAGCTTCCTTGTGTGCTGCTATAAGAAGCCTAGAGAGTGTTATTAAAACTTCACTCTCTAGTGAATTACAACTTTTGCAGATGGAAGAAGAGTAGAAAAATGTTTACAAAAGCTCAAGAGTAATTCAGCAACCTGGCACACTGTTAAAACATTTAGCTTCGACTTTAAGAGAAACTGTGAAGGAAAAAGAATATCTACAACTTCTAAGTTTCTGAGAAAGTTTAATGTTAAAAGTTATCAGCACTGTACATGTGGGCAAAGCATCATTTAAAAACAAGAACAGACTTCCGTGGTGCCTTTACATTTTGTGTGTTTTGTTTTTACATTAGAATATTTGGCTTTCTGCATTTAAATCCCCTATTTCATTTGGTCAAAAGAGGAAGCTGAGTTTGGCAAGACTCCAAAACAATGGAGTTTCCTAATTTGTGTGGTGTTTTGTTTTTTTTTTTTCCCCTGCACTGGCTGTTTGCACTTGGAATATCTCCTGCTCAAATAGGAAATGTTACTTTATTGGAGAACAAAATTTGTGTAAGGTTTTTCTTCAGGTACTTGCATTGTGTACATGTTGGAGGGAAATAACTGTTTTCATGTAATAATCGACTTGCTTTATTTTTGGTAGAGGTAAATCTGGAGACGCAGCTTCCACTCTGAATCAATTTCAATCTACTGCTATCAGGGATAACTGTGAGCAGGGAGGTGAGGAGGATGTGGCATTAGGGGGTGGTCTCAGGAAGCCAAGGTGGCAGTTGGAAGCAGGAGATCCCAGTCTTCATGCTGAGTTCTGAACTTAGCAAGATCAAGAGCTTCTGCTCTTCAGAGACAAGTTACTGACTCATGAGTGAGTGAGGCAACAGGGACTACCACTAGAAGGAACAGCAACACCCAACCTTCATTCAACTCTGCTGAGCCGAGAGGGGAGCAAGGTGGTGGGGCTACAGATTTGGTGGACTGACTGTAGAGTAGTTATGAGCAAGTTCTCGTTTGCAAACTGGAGACTTTATAAACTGCTGAAAAGCAAAATTTGGCGTAAGGCTTTGAAAAAGCCTATTAAATAATCCCCTGTCTATTTATAGCTAGCTCGTTCACCTCCTTTAGTACCAGTACAGTGTGTTAGTTTCAACAGGTGTTCTCCCTGTCTGATTATTATATTTCTAAGCAGTTACTATACTCCTGCCTCAGCTTTTGGTGAACTAACAAAACAGGATCTCTTCCCCTTCCCATCCCATTGGCAAATGCTTCTGGTCACCCAAAACGCCTGTACCTGTGTCAGCTGTGCTTTCACTTTCCTGAATGAAAAGATTGGAATCGTATATACACACAGCTTCAGATGCATTTCACAAAAGTTTTGTATGAAGATGTAAATACTTTCCTCCTCCTTGTGGAAATAATTCTCCTCCTATATTAATTTTTGGCCTTTTAATTTTTATTAACCAAACCCCTCCTTATACTGTCTGAATCTTAAGCACTAGAGTGGGTCATTTTCCTCTTGTAAATTTCTAATAGATAACCATCTAGATTTTGCACGTTGGGCAAGTGTTGCTGCTGTTAATAACTGCTATTTTGTACTATCCTGGTCTAATTTGGATTTGCTGATCATGATGAAAAAGAAATTCTGACACTGTTCCATTAGTAATGTTGGAAAATGTATGCAATGGGTTAATATTTCAGCCTTCCTCTTTCTTACAATAAACAATAGAGTTGTAGCACATTAATGAGAATAACTCTTTTCCACTACAGTTTAATGAATTTAAATTTGTATCTAAGCTTTGAAATTTTCCTGTGAATGATAGCTACTAAGTGGTTCATCAGCTGTGTGATAAGAAAGCTTGTACTAATTGTGCCCCAAGTGCCAGTCAAATACAGCACGCAGGAAGTATCTTGTGTTCCTCCTGTGTCCAGTAGCAATTTGAAAATTGGCTGAAAGAAACAGAGTTCTTCTCAGAGAACAAAAAACGTGTCTGTACATGCATCAGAGCATTCCTAAGTGTCTCGGTGCTAGAAACAAACATGTCTCTTGTGAAATATCTTTTTGCTAACCATGCAAACTTCTGTGGTTACATTAGATTACTGTATTTAGTAAGACATTGTGAATGTTTTCTACTACATAATCATATTCTTTAGGTTGTGACTTCCTTTCCTTAACAGTTTTATAACATATGCAAATGGCAGGCAGGTACCCTTCCTTGAGCGGTACAAGTTTTTCAAAGTAAAGCAAGGCTAAAACTTAAATACAAAAACTTATTTCTAGTATAAGCTTCTTTACTGTACCTTATACTTTATGCGTATATGTCATTATATACAATTGGTGTTAGATGTTTAGACTGCAAACTTTGTAATGTGTCTGTGTGTATATTTTGGTTTTATGTGGTTTTGCCCCTCCCCTTTCCCAAAAGCAGAGAGATCCATGATAACAAATACCTCTTTGGACCATAAAAAAAACTTCATTTTTCGACCGACAAGAGTATGCCATGAATACATACTGTATTGGTAATGAAGTATATATAGTGTGTGTCTGCCAGTAATGATGGCTCTGGCACCAACTGGTCTCAGAAATTTAGGACCCTGTCTAACATATAGAACAAGAATTTAGTAGTAAACTTGAACTGTAGCTCTGTAAAGCAACAGTAGCTCAGAAAGCCCAAGGAAACAATAGGTAGTAACTCAGTCTGTGCTCTTATGAGGTATTTTTAGGTATTCCTGGGAATCAGTTTTATATTTTGTCATCATGTAGTGGATTGCTGTCCACAGTGGGTGTCATTCAGTTTTCCAGAATGCCTGCCCTTGGATTGACAGCTGGTATATTAAAAGTCACAAAATGCAGATAAAGACAGGCAGAACAAAGGCGCTTTTATATCTTGCAACAATCTATACTATATATTTATTTTCTACTGCCAAGCAGAAAGAACAGAAACATACTGACTAATTTTTACCAGAACAATAATCAGACATCCACCAGTAAACATGAGTGTAGGCCAAAGGAAAGCAAAGAGGAGGCCTTTTGGGGGATAAAGTCTGCTTAAAATGACATTGGTCTGCGTTCCTCCTGGGTCATAGTAGCATGGGAAAGTGTGGTATTTTTTGAAATTGCTTGCAATTGTTTCTATTCGTGCTTTAACTTCTTTAGAGTTCTCCAACTTGTCTGGGACGTACGAGCACTGGAATAAGAAATCAAGATGACTCGTTATAACAGCTAGTCTAATACAGGGTTTGTAGTTAAGTCAGATTGAATAAAACAAACATGCTAGTACTGACAAAAACTTCTGTGGTTTGGTTAGCATCTCTGGAGATCATCTTGGTTTCCTGATGTCCATAACCCATTTGCCATGCTTCCCTGTTTCTGACAGTGTGTCTATGCCCTCAGTCTGCAGATTTACAGATTGGAGTAATGTTGTTGGAAACCAAGAATACATATGTGCTAGAAATAGAACTGCAGTCTGTGAGACTGTCACTTGATTATTACAGTGCCAAGTTTGGATTCCTAACAGAGCTTCTAGGCACTGCCACAGCAGAAATGTGTTAGCTGTGCAGAAATTCACAACTGGCTTGTCAGTGTGCAGGAAAATGAAGTTGCTTCACTGTGCACCTCTGGTTGTAACTAGTAGAAAAATAAGAGGAAAGCATGGCTGTATGAGGCTTCCTACTTGTCCTCACAACACAGAACTATTTTGATGTGTATTAAAAACGCGGTTATTTAGTCTTCAGTGGAAATACTATTAGACTTTGAAGCACTAATTTTTTTTGTTGTTGCTATTTATAAGTTTCTTTTCTGCAATATTATTTTGCATACATAATAATATTTAGATGTCTTAAGCTGGAAACTGGCCAAGGCAAAAGGGGGATGGTTCCTGACCTGAAGGCTTGTACTTGCAGTAATGCAAACGACAGGTAGGAAAGCAGCAAATCGCCTTCTCTTGCAGTGAACAAGACTCTTGTTTCAATCTACAGTGAATAATTTCTGTTTTGCCACTTCATTGTGTGTAGCTTTCCCTGAGGTAGTCACTATAAAAACAGGCCAAAATTGTCTTCAGCTTAAGTGTTTTATATTATCAGGTTTGCACTGTGTGAAACTCTAACCTATATAATTTCTTTAAGAAAATGAGCACTTGTAGACCGAGTATGCTTGTTTTGAATTATGAAAGTGCTTCAATCTTGGGCATCCAAGATCTGACTTTCACTTTATGTCCCCTTAGAGAGTGTTGAGCTGGAATAAGGCCTCTGAAATACTCATGGTTTTGGAACTGAACTGAACCTGACCTTCCTTGAGACAACGTACCTGTATGAGCACTTCTGATTGTGGGGCAGCAAGCCTAAAAATGTTGAGCTCTTTGCTGATTCCCAAGCAGAAACACTGGCAGGAACAGAAGTATAACACCCTACTTTTTCCCCTTCCTTAATCTTTCACCCACCTCCAAAGCCAAATTAATAGTCTGAACCCATGTTTCTGTCCCACCTGTGGTCTGCGTTTTTCCTCTGGGGAAGAGATCGCTAAAATGACAGACCAAGGGACCTCTGCCGCAATACCCAGTGTCTCTGCATTACACAGGTGTTTCCTACAGCACCACTGCCTTCTCCATGCATCCAGGTTTCTGCTGCCATGCTGGCCAGAAACAGTTGCAGACCAAACCAAAGACAAATGAGTTTTCTGGGTGATTGTCTTCCAAAATTACTGACTTGATTCTCCTTTCTGTCTAAAATGTGCATGATGTTCCCAAAAGCAACATCGTTTCCCGTTTCTCTGCTTTCTTTATTCCCTGCTTCATATCACACACCTAAAATGGAAGTAAAACTGGGATTTGTGCTCTTTCTTTGGACAGTTTTTAACTTTAGGTCTCTCCTGTGATAATTCAACAATCAACTGAGCAAACCACAGCTTATAAACTATTTCTTATCATGGGTCTTCAACTTGGAGACTTACATCTTTTTAAATGTTCATAAATGTTAATTATTTATGTGTAGTTGGTGTAATTCCTTAAAAAGTATTAACTTAATGCTTGATGTAATGTTTAAAACAAAATCCAAAACTGTGAAATTTCTCGAGTATTTTAAAAATGCCTTGGTCTAAGCACAGACATTAACATGTAAAAGATGAACAGGTCCTACTCTTACTCTGCTGCTTGGTTTAAAAACAATCACCCCTTTTCAAAGGTGTTAGATAGCAGCAGAGAGTGATTATTTAATCTGTGTTCCAAGTACCTTAGGATTTCTTTCCAGTGTATCTTCAGTCTGATACAGCATAACCTCTTGTCCTGAGACTGTCAGATTAACCCACACCTGTAGGCAGGGATAAGGAAAGATATCCTCATCCTCTGAGCCTTCGCTGTTTGGGCAGAGAACTTTGTCCTTGATGTTGGTTTTGAGTACCTTACACACGGTTTCTGTTGTCCAGACACTACAAAAACAAAACAAAAAGTATTGCTTTTAAATGTGTTAACAGCATCTGTTGAGAGTTGCATGCTGGAGATGCATCTGAGTGTGCCAGCTGGGAGTGGTGGCGTGGGTAGAGTTCATGGCTGCTCAGTCCTGGTGTGGTGAACTTTGCGCACCTGAATCGATGGCTGCACCTGGAGAAGGGCTGCCATAGGAAAGCAGTGCAGGAAAGCATTTTGTTGTTGTTGTTTGTTATGCATTCTGTGGTTTGGAGTTAGATTCTAACCCCATCTGTAATCAGCTTCCAGTCTTATTCAAGAAAGAAGAATTTCTATGGACTTCAGTGTTTGATAGTAAATGTTTGGAAGTGTAGTACCCTGGTAAAGTTTGACATTATTTGAAATCTGGCTGAGCATAGTGGAGCTTTTGAGGTCTCAGATATATTTTGACTAATTTCATTCAATAATTCTCAGAACTCAGATCAGTTCCCAAGCTTTCCCCCCCACTCTCCTTTTCTTTATTACATGGACGTTTTGCGTTAATAAGTAGCAGGATCTTGTGTGGCAAAAGTTCATTTTTTTTTCTGTTACTTATCCCATTTTCTCAAAAGTTACTCTTTTATTATTGATAGCACAGTAAGCTTTTGCTTATAGCAGTACACCTTGGTGGCAAAAAAGTGAAGAAATAGTCTCACTCCAGTTCTTAAGAAACTAATCTTTTTACATGCAAATGTCTTTTGTAATGTAATCAGGAAGCTGGAAAATACATAAAATATATGTGAATTACTCTGTTTTAAAGATAATGTTTTTCAAACGTTTTTGAGATTAAAGATGCTCCTAGCAATAACAATGAGGTGGATGTACTTGCTTGCTCCATCAAAATCTTCAAGCATGAAAAACTGAGCTGCATTCTTCATCTTGTAACTTTGTTTTTTTGCAAATTGGTTTTGTGTGTGGAGGCAGAACTTGCAAAATGAAATAAAAACGTGGTTAATAGTAATCTCTTCAGCATTCATTGTATTCTGCAACATTTGCTGTGGTAGACTGGGCTGTTGAAGGTACTAGTTTCACATGATGGTTGATTTGAAGGTAAGATACTAACTCTTGACCAAACAATTTTACCATGACTTCTGTTGCTCAAGTTTTTATAGTTTTATTAAAAACAACACACCATCCTGCACAAGGAAAAGGTTTTCATGTTTGGTCTTTTTTTTTGTTTGTTTTGGTGTTTTTTTTGTTTGTTTGTTTATGCAGGACTTAGTTTTCCATTGTCAAGCTTTGAAAAGCATGGTTGCTTTTCATTTTACATATTTTCATAGTAAATGTTTTGTTTTATGCAGTTGTCATTCTAGCCCTGAGGAGGATCATTCCCTCTTTCTTGTGCTTATCTGTAAATGCCTGATGACTTCTTGGTGCATTTATTTCACTTTTCATTTCTCTTTTCTTCTGTCTTAAATTCTTATGAGCTCTTCAAGGACATATTGTGTCTTGAGTGTACAATGCATGTACTTATATTTTGACACTGTTTTAATAATTGTATTTGATGCTGACAGGAAAAAACCCACCTTTATTCATAACAAATGGCTGTTATTACCTTTTAGTGTAGAATGGCACAATGGTGATCCCAATAAAAAAGTACATCATCATGGAGCACGCAACCATTCCCAGTCCCAAGCACAGGGCTCTTGTCTCCCCTCGCTTCTGTGCAGTCACCAGCTTTTTTCCCAACATGATTTAGAGTTGTGTAATCTGAACAATCTCTTTCTGGTATAAAATAAAATACAGAAAGGAGAGGAAAAATATGATTAGGATTTGCTACAGGTATTGCAGTTGTGTAACAAGTTTCTGAAATATAATGTATCCTATAGAGGAACAGTCCAATGTCTGCAAAAACTAGACATAAAAAAAAGCTACTGTGTTTTTTGTTAATCAGTAGACTCCTTTTTACTTTCTGATATTTACCATATAGTTTAAAAAGTGTGTGTGCGTGGAGGATAGGAGATGGGGTAGGAAAATGTGATTACTTTTGGGGAGAATTCTGTTAATGCCCGATTGTCCTCAGCCTTAGTTTAGTCTGTTTTATGTTGCTTCTCTGAAGTAAGAGATGTTGTGTTATTGTGTTATTCAAAGGCTGCATGAAGGGAAAACCCTCCTACAGTAGAATCCATTTTACATTATGCCTTTTCTTATGGATTAGTCTGAAGTGTGGTTGTCTTATCCAAAAGAGCTGAAATAATTTAAAATTTAACATTTGACATGCCCAGTTCTGACTTCTGCATGTTTGTTGTTTGGCTGTGCCCATTCAGATATGCTCAAAACTTGATGTCTGACCAAATAGCAGAGAAAAGCTGTGTTCTCTAGACAGAAGTAGTGTGATGCCACTGAACACAATTGAACAGGATTACAAAACACAGCAGTTAAAACTGCTATCCTTTCACCACAAGCATACGGTCAGGACTGCCACTGGCACTAGCGGGAGAGTGCAAACCTTGAAGTGTTGGTGCAACACCAGGGGTACTCTTAGGCAGAGCTGTTCAAACCTTAGCTCAGGAGTGACTGACATTTTCCTACCCATTCCCTTGCCAAATAGCATTTTAAATTATCTTGCCAATTCTTTGATAAAAAGAAGCTTAAAGTAATTGCTGCGAATCCATGTGTCATTAAATCAGTACAACTCATGTACAGGATAAACATATAAATGAGCCATAACAGTCACTGAGAGTTCAACCCATCACCAGTATCTGTTGCGCTCACAGCTGTAACTGAATGTTTGTGGGGTTTTGTTTTTTCATGAAAACATGGTACAAACTATAGTTATGGCAAATGAGACTGGCAAGATTTGTGTGGGGTTCTGGGGGAGAAGGGAGGAAAGCAGAACAGAAGGAGAAAGGGAAAATATGTTACGTACATGGTGAAACAGGTTTCAGTCCTCATATGCAAGACAACAGTGCACAGCTTCATGCAGTAGCTGGTGCATTTTCAAGATTTCAGCTTCAGGTGTGTGCAACTATTTAGTGCTTAGCCTTACTGGCTGGCCTTCAGGATGGTGTGGTCCTTGCCTAAATCCACCTGTGTTCAGCGAAGTAATGGACTAAATACCAAGACTTAAGTTTAGGTACAGTATAAGACAAGCACAAGCTAAAGTTAGCAAGTACGCTCTTCAGGTTAACTGAGTAGATGGTCTCCAGCTGCTGCAGGCTGGCAGAGCTGTGGTGTGAATATAATCTGAATGTTGTTCCTATTAGTTCTGTTTTTCGCTGGTAAAAGTGCCTTACTTTGACTGTTTAATGATCAAAGGAAAAAAGTATTTGAACCTTGAAATGCTACTGTTTTTAGACTACTGTAACACCTGAATGCTAGTGTCATTAACAATAAAAATATATAAGTAAAACAGCTTTGGTTGTTTAGCATATGGCAAGTTACAGAATTTTTTAAGTATATATTTTGAAGTTGCTAGTACATGATATAAAAACGAAAGGCTGTTCTGAGGTTTTCTTCAGAACGAGTAGTTACTGTTGGAATACTGAATTTTGTCCAGTTCCATATTTAATTACACTTTAAATAAAACATCAATATCCACTGTGACTTTTGCATACGGCATTTTGAGGGGAATTATTTTTCTGATGTTTGTGTACAATTCACTGGCATTGTAAGCAGCATCTTAAGTTGGAAATTGCCATAAGATGAACCTTACCTGCTTACTGGCATTTAAGTTTAATACAGAATGTGAGCAAATGCTTTTAAATTATGCTGTATTGTGTTTTTCTTGGTCTCTGGGGCTATAAATAGAACATGTGGCATCAAGCACTGTCAACGTGCTCACGCTGTGCCTGCATGCTTGTGTATAACCATGCACAGAGGCACGTGCACCCTGCAAGGAAACTTGGGTAAATGTCAGTAGTGACAGTTCCTTGGAAACTTGTATCATTTCTTTTAGTTCTGTGGATGAAAAGTGGAAATAACATTTTTGAAAAACAAAGAATTCAAAAATATTTAAAATATTGAAACACTGTAAAATGCTGCACCTTAAGACCAATTGATGTTTAACTGACTCTCCCTAACCTATTGTGCAGCTTAGTCAGAGGGGAAAATGGAATAAAAGAACATTATCGGTCCTGGGGTACAAGCCCTTAGACCACGTGGTACCTGAGTGGTAGTTACTTATAGCACAGTGGGAAGCTAATGGTAGACAAGTGAAAACCTGCATTGTTAGCAAGAAATTCTGACATACAGTAAAAATTATTAATCTTTAATTAGTTCTGTGGGAAAATGAAAAAGTGAAAGATTGGTATTTCCACTGTGACTTATGGAAAACGTCTAGTGGCCTAGTGCTGTTAATATCTTGAGTTTTAGATGAACCATAACGGTTACGTAGCTGTCCCAGTTACACTGAGAAATAGTGGGGTAATCAGACCCCTTGTTACGTGAAAAACAAGAAGTGTGGGACTATTAACCAATGAATTAATAAGAAATGTAATTGCCCTATCAGTCTGCTTGAATGTCAGCCACACACGCAACAGAAGTACCAGTAAGCTCATCCTTCCTAATCATCCTGAACTGCCAGACTACCTCTTTAAAATACATAAGGAATTCATATGTGTAAATTGTAATTTTCACAAGTAGCCAAGAGGTTTTCCCAGCATAATGCAGTGGTGTTCCCCATCCTGACACCAGCCAGGTCGCTTGATCCCCGTTCTCTGCATGGGCTGCCAGGTGATCCTGTTTACCTTTGCTCCCCCAGTTCAGATGTCTGCTCTGCCCCAAAGAGAATAAGGACATATGAATTATGCAGAGAATGTTATCAAGAAAGATTGGTCTAAAAATATCTCACTGAGTGCTTCTATAAACATAAAAAATAACCAGCTAGGTCTTCAGGCAGTGTAAATCAGAGGTGCTCACGTCACTGTTGTGTTGTTGCAGCAGATTAGCTGTAAATGTTGTCCCTAAAACTGAAATACATATTTCCTGCTGCTTTTTTTTATGCTTTAAAATTTAGAAGACCAGAAAAATCTGTAACACTATTTCATGAATGTGCAGAATAATTTAAGCAGAAAGTTAGTCAAGGAAACCCCGTTTGCATTTTTTTTTCTCCTTTCATATATAAATATTCTTATGTTCTTGTGCTGAAAACCCTGCGTTTTCTGAGTCTCAAGACAATGGAATGCTGCATGCATATAGAAAAACATATTTATTTGGAATTTCCTCAGTATTTAAAAGGTTAATTTTTTCAGATTAAAAATTCTCTTCTGTCTCATAGCTCTGTCAATGTATATTAGGAGGAATGTTGAAAGAGCTAATTAAGTGTTTCCTCTGACAAAATCGTTAAATCTTTGAAAAATGAAGCACTGCAGAGGACTTGATTGGCCCAGGAAGTCTCTGAGCATATTTGAATTGGACTATGTATAACGTGGGTTTTAGTCTAGCCTTCAAGAGCAAATCTTAATGTATCTTTTGCACTGAAGATTGTGGGGTACCTCCATAATTATCAGGAAAATATAAGCTCCAAGTCTTTTCATAATGTTCCCTCTCCCTAATCTTCTTCTTCAGTCTAGTTAAATTATACAGTACATTAGCTGTGCAATTTCAATGTATAATCACTGCATTGACAGCTGCTGGTGATAATCCTAGGGCTGCCATCTGCTCAGGTTTGGAATAGTCCCCTGGTTTGATTAGTAGACATGTTTGATACTTGGCGGGAAGTCTCTGCCTCCTCCTCCCCCATCAATTGAGGAGTTTCCAGCACTGTGACCTCTGTAAGTTCGGATGGGACCTCTCTCTTGAGCTGTTTAAGGCTGCTCTTAACTTGGGTATGGCAGTATTGGTAGCACTGATGAATTCATCTTGCTCGCTTGCACAAGAAAGGGTGCTAAACCCATACCTCAAATTTAAATTGGGAATAAATATTAACAGTCAGCTAGTCGTTTTTTTGAGCTGGTTTATCCTGCACCATATGGTGAATTTCTAGTGAGCATTCATGTACTGCTTTCAGATGAGCATCAAGTGCTAGTATCACATCACACCAAGAAGAGTGATGCAAGTCATTTGCATCTCTAAAGTGATGAGGGCTTTTTAAACAGGTCTGGACCCTTCGACCTCTCCTGCTTCTGCATAAAAAAATAGCCATTTGCTTTCTCCTATCAAGTGCCAACTCAATAGTCACCTTGTTATATTCTCAAAACATCTTGTGTGGACAACATAAAAAATGCTGGCTTTGCTGGGTGTGTAAGAGGAGTACAGTATTCATTGCCAGTTTATTGACCAGATACTTTATGTGACAACCAGAAGGCAATTGTAAGTTTTAGATCTATAAATATGAGCTCTGTACTGGTTATGCTGCTGTGGCAGAGCTGCACAGCTTACATATTTGCTACTGTCTCTGAGTAGAATTAATTTGATCACTCATACTTGCCTACCTGTTTCAATGAGTATTTTAACACTGCTTAGATTCTTATTCCGTTCTGTTTCAATCCTGCCCTCATGCTTTTCTCATTTACAGCACCACTGCTTACACCCAGGACAACAGGCCTGAAGTCAAAACTACATTTGCATTGGCACTTGCTTCCCCTCTCCCTGCTCTCCGTTTCCTACCCTAGTGTTTATAAGAATTTCTTGCTAGTAACAGGTCTGCCTTTGCCAGGGGTTTCGTTCATTGCAAATTGATATGAACCCATTACTTAAAAAGCATTCTGTGCATCTGGGACCACAAATACTGTGTGTGTTACAGAATAAGGTGATGCTGAAACCTCAGTGGAAATGTGCACAGGAAAGAAGATTGTGCCATGTACTCATGCAGCTGTCTTGGAAACCTGAAGCAGCAATATTTTGTCTGTGTAACATGATACAACTACACTTATTTTATGAAATATGCTGTATCATTTTGCTTTATTAATGAACTGTTTGCCTGATATGATGCTAGAGTGAATTAAAGAAGTTATTTTTTTGTTTAAAAACCTATGTAGCTATTTAAGAGTAATTCTGTTAGCTTTTAAACCTGGTGGTTCTTTAAAAAAAGAAAAAAGTTACTTGCTCAGTTCAGCAGTTCTGAAGTTTTTCTAGAGTGCTTCTTTTGGATTCTGTGCAGTACAGGGACTGCACAGAATAAATCAGTTTAAGAGTAGATTTCAGGGAAGCCTGCAAGGGTTCAAGTGCCTGGTTCCTCTCTAACTTAGTGGTAGACAAGCAAAGCCTCTAAAGGAATGCTGAACACCCAAAGCCATGAAACTTCTGAGAGTAAAGGTGTATGTATTTACCATTAAAATTTAAAAAAAGCTATGATCTCATGTAGGCTGCAGACTCCTACAATTCTGTTGTTTGTGAAAATATTACTGTTACTTTTGCTAATAATTATTGAGAATTATCAGATTGACTCCGGTTACAAAAGAGAGAACAACTTAACTTTTCGGTAGCATGTGGGCTGTCCTCCACAGTGCTGCAGATTTAGAAAGATTGTTGCTTCCAAAAACACTGTACTTTTCAAAACCCAAAGCTATTGCATGCTCCCAAGGAAAAACAGTTTCTTAGAAATATACTTACTATTTTTGATGAAATGCTTCTTTCTCTGATGAAAAAACTCCTGTTACATGACAGAGTTGGGATAGCAGTGGAACTTAGACCTGAAAGGGATTTTTTTTTTTTCCTTTCCTGTACTTCTTTGGGTTTCCTTTGCTGTGGCTGAACTCCTAGCTTAGTTCCTCTATTACGAAGCTTTCTGTAACCATAAATGGTAAGGTATGAAAGAGCACCGTCCTTTTTGAGATTAATTGCTGAAAACCATGGAGCTGCAATACTAAGACCAACTACAGCTGAAGAGGCTGAGTTTTCACATATCCTAGGGCCCCTTTTGCCATGTATCCTAGTACATTTGTCTTAAGCTGTAGTTCTACTCCTTTTTGTACAGCTTTTTAATTCAGAAATGTGGTAGGTCTCTTGGGTAAGATTTAAGGAATTGACTGTATCAATAACCAGTGGTACTGATTCTTAATTCTTAATACCTAAGCTATTAACAGCTGTGTGTGAATGCTTTGTTGCCACCAGTTTTGATCAGTTTGGATGCAATAGATGCTAGAACTTTGGCTGTACATCAGAGCCCTATAGACAAGAACAAAGCATCCATCCTGCCATTAATATATTAGTGTCCAGCATGTTCCTTTAGCCAAAAAGCCAAGTCTGCTTCTGGGACATAAAAACAGATGACTCCTAGCACAGAGCTTCAGAGAAGAGCTAAAATAGTATCTTTTTTAGGTAGAGCAAAACTCCTCTTTTATTGGGAGACTAAAGGAACTGAAATGAGTTAATCTAGTAAAAGCATTATGAGTGTTCTGAGCATTGTAAACAAGGGTAGGATCCCCTCTACCCTGCTTTAGGTATCTAATAATTAGCTGTTTCAGCTTAAGCTGGTCTTCCGGGCTTGCTTTTGGTGAAGAATTTGAAGTTGATGTGTTCAGAGGCTTCATGCTGTCTGAAGATAACAGATGAATCTTCCCCAAAAGGACCTTTTCTATTATTATTGATGCAGAAGAGAGCACAGAAAGCTAACTTGGATTTAGATAACTGTCTGTTAGACACTTAAATCTAAGTAAGATGAAGCCCGCTACTATAATCTAGATCGGAAAGATTTATGATCATAGTCATTTTTTAATATTTGAGAAGTGATGTAGCTAAATTTAAAGAATGACATTTGAAGGTTGGAAAAAGAGCCTTATGAACAAAACTTATTCCCAGATAAAAAACGATCTGGTTGGGTGGAGTCTTCTATCTTTTTCTGATACTTTGAAATATCCATTTTTTTTTTCCTAAGATGCAGGCTCTGGCTCAAGCAGAAGTCAGGAATTTAATGAGGAATTTATTAAAAGTGATTTTGGGGCTGTGTGATTCAGGAGTCAAGGTAGAAAACAAGGTAACCCTTGCTGACTGAAATTCATGTATCTCTAGCTCTGGCTGTCTCTTCTGCCAGGTCTCTTTAACTTAATTTTAACTGCCCCACTGAGGAGTTCTACTGTGAAATTAACACAAAACTTGTGGAATTCCACATGCAAAACAGAGATTACATTTTTAAAGTTCCTCAGTGTACTGAAGGAGGTGGTGGTAGAGTGCTTTGGCTCAGTTTGAGGTGCACTGGTGATTTATTTGAAAAGACGGAAGCCTATGCTCCAAATCTGGTGCTACACGTTACCTTTTGCTTGTTTCTTTTCTGCTCACGTATGCTGCAGTCCAGGTGGCCACTGGCTCTTGGAGAACTAACCCAATAAAATAAGCTAAAAGGACATGTTGTGCTGATATCCACTTCTAACTTGGGATATTTTGATGTGCCACTGACCTGTACCAAGTGATGTGTATGCATGAGAGATTTATCAGCAGCAAGCCAAATGATTGTTACAATATAAACTGTAATTCTGTATTATAGTCTAAAATAGCCTATGTCTTATTAAAACCACACAGAATATTTTATTTTTTTGCAACCTGAGGGGAGGGAGGGAAAAGGGAACAATCTGGTGATTGAAATCACCATGCACTTTTGCCCTGGTGCTCCTTCTTGCAGGAGCTGCAGTGCTCACTCCTCCTCTAGCCTTGCACTTGGCTATCATGGTGGGACACCGTGAACCCATTCCCCTGCTTGTTCAAGGCAGGATTTCCCTGGTCTCAGGGAGCACAGGACCAGCTGTAGCCTCTGCATGAGGATCTGCTGCTGGGACACTAATTCACTGCTTATTTGTAAGGTACATAACTGATGATGCACAGTTTGTCCTGGCCTTACAAGGACCCAGAGAGAGGGTGTGGGGTCACTGTTGGAAAGGCCGAGTTCCTGTGAGTGCCAGTTAGGGTCAGCTGGAGCTAAAGGCAGTGGCTCCTGTTGATCTAACATACTTTTGCACATACTAGTTTTAGCCAAGATAAAAAATCTTGCAGGGGCCTTGCCAAGCTTTGCTTGAGGTGCTGTTTTAATGTTTGATCCCTGACTATAATTGGAGGAAGAAAAAGGGAAGACAAACAGTGTCAGAGCAGACTTTTCTGAACTTCAAATACTCTATTCCAAATCTGAACAAGTTTCTTTTCAATGTCTTGCTTCCCACTTATTTTATTCCAATGTGTTAAACCCTTTGGCTAAGGCCAAAATCAATTAGATTTGAGGGATAATTTCCTATGATTCTTTAAAAAATGAGCAATGCTTCAACTTTGAAAAAACTGCCATGACCAAGTTAGTGAAGTATCTACACTTACAATTATCATTTTCCAGAACTGCAAGAAGCTATCAGTCAAATTAAAGACAATTAAGATAAATATTTTGGAGGAGTTATTTTCTCTGTAATTGCCAGTGGAAGAAAAAATGTGGGAGAGAAGACATGGCTCTGAAAGAGAAACTGTGTAAATATTAGCATAGAAGGATTGTATTGTTTTGTAAATAAAAATATGAAGGGACTGTAAGCGTTACTGCAGTGGAAGGGGAAAAGTGTTTCTGGTGTTCATTTGCTGTAATATTCTGATGGGGTCTGGTCATCAAAGGTGTATGTTAGTTCAAAGGTGTCTTAACCCTCCCAAGGGATCAGACTGACTTTGCTGTGATTCTAAAGCTTCAAGGAAGCTCGAGAGAGTTTGGTTTGACTGCACGTGCTACTGAACAGCTTGTTTCTGTGACATCACATGAATTAAACTTATTTTGTGTTTGCAGGTGACCTGTTGCCCATTAGGCTGTCCTATATATAAGGTGGATCTTGCTGGAAGTCCTAGTCAGATTACATAAATAGCGTCTGTAAGCAAGTAGAAGTGATGTGAATTTGCAAACTGTGAACTCCCTTTTCANCTTAATGGCTGTGAGACAGAGACAGTTTAATAAGTATTGCCATTTTATTTCCAGGACTTTCTGTTGCTTCTGAAAAATCAGTGAGCTGTGAAATGAAAACAGTTGTTTGGATCTTCAGAGAGCCCTGCAAAGTTATTAGCTCCCCACTTCCTAATTGAAACATAGTCATAGTGTAGTATATTGTCATTTTTAAGGGGTATAATAAAGAGAAGCTGTGGCTCTTGAACAAGGAACAGTCACGTATTAAAAATTATGTGAGTTAGAAGGAGAAGGATGTCCTAAGTGTTGGCATGTCTAAATCAGGCACAAGCAACCTTTAGGGCTCAGCTGCTTTCTTTTAAGTAACTAAATTAACAAACTGTTTGCTGGACTTGCTGATAACTCACCAGTTTCATGAGGGGTGAGGTAGTCCTCAGAACTTGTCACACAGATACATAAGCAGGGACTTTGAATTGTTCCAACTCCAACTTCACAGTGTGGTGGTTGTGTGCTTGTAAAGATTCCCTAAGTGAAAGGTAGCTGTGTCGTGATGGAACTCCCTGCAGTGTGTTGTATCTGTAGGAAAGCATAATGCTATGATAGGACTTCATTTCTCTCTGAAGTTACTGAGAACTCTCTTACTACTCTGTCTTGAAACGGAAATTAGAGTATGCTTAAATGTTTGCCACATCCAACCCTCTGTGGATACATACTAACTGCTTTGAGAGAATAAGGGCATGATTTTCAATCAGAGAACAAGTGTATAGGCTCTTTTCTCAGTTTGGATTTTGTACGTTTAACCAGTTTTTAAAAATGTTATTCCAGATAGAGGAGCCTTCAATATTGGAAAAAACAAAAAAAACAAAACCAAACAAAAACCAAACAACCACCACCACAAAAAAACCCAACCCAAAACAAAGAAGCAAATGCACACCACATTGTATAGAATTTTCGATTGAGGATTTAAAAGTATTTTACGAAAGTAGGTCATTATTGTTTATCCTTGCTTTATTAGATGGGCATGAGGAGTTAAGTGCCTTTGCCTAGCACGTAAGAGGCAATCAGATGACTGGGTTTGCTGAGTTTCTGCACTGTGCTCTGTGTGGTTTGTAGTTAGAAGTACAGGGGAGGTATGGAGGTTGTTCTGGGACCATGGGCTCTTCCATCTTACTCCTTTTAGCTGTCACAGTGACTTGTGCTATCTCACTGTCTTATGCTTAGCAGTAATAACAGTAACAAACAAACCTGAATAACAAACTTTCAGCATAGTCAGGAATTGGTGATGTTTGCTTTTGTCTAAAAGTGTGTCTCAGGCATGTAATGCATATCACATTACACTTGATGCTGATGGGAAATTTATGCAAAGACTGAGAGTATCTGATTTCAGGTAAACAGAAGCTGCTAGGAATGGCTCATGTTCAGCTTTTCATGTTCAGGTTTACTACAACATGGAGCAAATACAAGGCCTTTCCTGAATTTGCAAACTTAGAACAGCAACTCTCTGATACAAGAAAGTATGAAATATATTGTACAGGTACCATGTACTCATGCTGAGAGATGTAAGCATTGCCAAATAATCAGGGCAGATGCTTATCCAAGATAGGAAAGGAGTGCTGACTCTGGTAATGTTGTTGCTAATGTTTTCCCCTCTCATCTGTTGAAGTTGGTTTCTGCAGTGAAATGGGTAAATTTCTGTTTCTAAACCTTGTCTGTTCGGTGTTTGTACTGTATCTGAAACAAAGGCTTTTAACTCCTCATCTATGGAATGGGAATAGTATTTCCTTTTTTACTATCCTAAGGCCAAATACATTAATAAAATGTAATTTCATAATGGAAGGCACTCAGTTCATTAGCTGAGTATGACTCAGTATGTAGTCTGGCCAACGAAAGGAAAACGGGGTTTCCCCCCCGCCCCCCGTATTGGATAGTTCACCAAGCTGACAAAATGCGGGCAGAAAAGAGGAGAAATGTAAAGAAGCTTTCACCAAATAAGATATTTAGACATGACAGTCTGTGATGTTAAGTAAGCCTATGGGAATGTTATTTCCAAGCAGATGAGTAGAATTGCATAGTACTGTATAACAGAAAAGATCAGAGAATTGTTGTTATGACTTCTTTCTTTTTATTTCTTGAAACGAAACAGAGCTCCTGTATTTCTGTCTAACAAACCCTGGGTAGCAGTATGGCTATGTGCAGTCTAACAGGTTCTAGGTATGTCCGACCTACCGCATATGCAATTTGCAGACAAGGACCTTAAGTTAAGCAAATCCAACATGTTTTGCATTATTTAATTTACTGCCTAAGTTCTGGACATCAGACAGTCTGGTTATAGTCAGTCATATAGAAATGATAAAAACTTTCTTCTTTACTGGCTGGAGGGAGAACCTCTGTGTTTTGGGGAGCCTGTATTATTGATAACTGGAGTACAAGGCATATACCCTAAGTATTATTTTGTTGTTGCTTATCAAATAATACTTTGAAGTCAGGGCAGTTGGTATGGTTCATGTGAATTGCCTGTTGAAATCTTACAGTTGGAGGAGCCTATTGCTGTCTGCTATGATCCCTGATGCCGTTGCTCCCTTTGCTGGGAGCTCTGGTCCCTGATGTGCTGCTGCTGTTGTTACCGTAAGCAAGGCGCTTCCTACATCTTTTTCCACCCATGCCCCTTTACTGCTGTCCTGTATTGGGAAAAAGGGACTGAGAGGCGATGTGCTAACCCTCGACTTCTTATGCTCCCAAAACACACGTTACTGTAAGTGTATCAGCCTTGCTGCAGCGAGTTATGAAGTCTCCAGAAAAGAGATACAAAACATAGTGGTGGAAAGGGCAGTGTTCCTTCTTTTTCTGGAATTAAATTGCTTAAAGGCAGGGTAAAAAAAAAATCATAGAATCATAGAATCATAGAATTAGTGAGGTTGGAAGGGACCTTTAAGATCATCAAGTCCAACCGTTAACCTACCCTGAAGAGAGGAGAAAAACAAAAAAAAACAAAAAACACCCCAAAACAAACCACCACCCACCCACTTCTAAACCATGTCCCTAAGCACCTCATCTACCCTTTTCTTAAACACCTCCAGGGATGGTGAATCCACCACCTCTCTGGGCAGCCTATTCCAATGTTTAATAACCCTTTCAGTGAAAAAATACTTCCTAATATCCAATCTAAACCTGCCCTGACATAACTTGAACCCGTTTCCTCTTGTCCTATCACTTGTCACCAGGGAGAAGAGGTCAGCCCCCATCTCTCTAAAACCTCCTTTCATGTAGTTGTAGAGGGTGATAAGGTCTCCCCTCAGCCTCCTCTTCTCCAGGCTAAACAACCCCAGATCCCTCAGTCGTTCCTCATAAGGTTTGTCCTCCAGACCCCTCACCAACTTAGTAGCCCTTCTCTGGACACGCTCCAACACCTCAATGTCCTTCTTGTAGTGAGGTGCCCAAAACTGAACACAGTACTCGAGGTGAGGCCTCACCAGTGCCGAGTACAGGGGGATGATCACTTCCCTAGTCCGGCTCACCACACTATTCCTGATGCAGGCCAGGATGGTGTTGGCCTTCTTGGCCGCCTGGGCACACTGCTGGCTCATACTCAGCCGGTTGGGAAATAAATGGGAATATGTTATGAAATGCCCTTTGTTTCTGTTCCAGCCCTGTTCTATATAGAAGAGTTCACAACTTTTTTTTTTTCTTTTACCTAAAGTCAGATTGATATAAGGAATTAAAGTAAATCTTCTTTTCCTGAACATTATTCTTTTGTTGCAGAAAGTTACTGTAAACGACACTGTCGTCTGTAAATAATAGCATTGATCTTGTGTTCCCTAAAGCAGTTAAATTTCCTTTTGGAGTGCAGTCCCAATATCTAGGCATTTTATGTTCTTTACTCTACACTTTTCATGAAAGTAACATGATTACTTTGAGCTCTTTCTTTACCTGGGGAATTTTAATCCATTTCAAAGTAACATTGCCTCAAGAAGTCAACAGCAGATATGTTTTAGGCTTGTGGAGCAATTTCCACTGTGGTTAAAAACTCAAATGAGCCATTGGTAGCAGAGATCATTAATTTTGCCTGTGAAAAAGAGGAGGTCATGCAGGCTACTACTACAGCAACCTGGCACTGGACTTCTCCATGGCTTGTGGTGGGTCTCAGCTGAAGACTGCCTGACATGTGTGGCAGATCAGGGAAATATAGTTTATGATTTGTATTTTTGCAGATTCACTGGTTGAAGTACACTTACTCTGTGTTGATGTAAAGAAACAAAAGCCTCAGCTGCTCTGTGTGTGGAGAATGGGAGGGGAGTGCTGGAGGGAGATGTGTGGTAGGAATTTGGTGGAGAGAATTACTGGGAAATGGTCTTTTTTCTTCACCCATCAGAAGCCTTCCTATTTTGACAGAATAGAGGCAGAAATAGAGGTAATTTTCAGACTTCACCTTTTCTGACTTGTCGTGCTTTTGGGTTGGCAGCATTTTTATTCTGTAATCTTGGTCATTGTGCTTCTAGTACAATTTTTACTTGCTTTATTGATAACTGAAGATTGAAAAATCAAGACAAGGCATGGATACTGGGCAGGAGGAGCAATTCTTCAGGGCAGGCAAAGATGAAAAGTTATGTCATGCTTGGTCATTTCAGTGTCACTTCTGCCCCCAGTTTTACTGTAGTGCTGTCTTCTCTAGGTACAGCACCTGGCTGGGTCTGTAAGGTCCTGATTATGAGAAACTGTGGTGAAGCAAATGGTTCTTGTGCTGCATGGATGTATTTGCATCTCAGAGAAAGGCAAAAAAGAGTTGATGGAAATACCTAACACCCACATATTCTACCACGGAGAGCAAAATGGAGTTCTGTGTGCAAATTTAAGTTTTTCAAAGAGAAAAGGGGAAGGAAAGATGAGCAAAAGAAATTGAGCCACTGGAACACACATGCTGTTGGAAATATATATAGGGTATATTTGCACACAAACTTCTGCCTTGAGTTCTTCTCCCTACCAGGAAGGCTTGAGAGTAAACCTGCATGGAATTGATTCAGCTTGCATAGGTTCAATTACATCACATTCACTTCCCTTTCACTAATAAAAATGTGCTTCAATGTGTAAATTCTTCCTCCTCTCAATGATTATATGTAAATGTAGAGAAAATAAATTGAAATTTGATTTAGTTTTGCAAGCTGTCTCAGGCCGAGTTGTCAGTCTTCAAAGATGTGAATAAAATGTGTGCTGTTAAAGAAAATAGCTCTAATTCTTTTTATGGGGAGAAGAAACCAATAGACCTTATTCTGTAACTGTCAGCTTTCCTTACTTTAACTGTATATTTCTCCCTTGGACCCTACTGTTTTCACTGTTGCTGTTTATTTTCTTAGTTTCTGTGTTATTGCTGCTGACCTTGCAGTGTTGTGAGAAGGAATGGACTGATGAACCAAGATAGAAATCCGTGACCATTGGGAGGAATTTGATGTTTGTGCATACCATCTCTGGGAGCTGGCACTTGTAGAGGAAAGCGGTTCTGCAATACCAGGAGGCTTTGGTAGAAGTGAAAGGAATGAGTGCTTTGTTTAGGAGGGTTTCTGCTTGTTTTAAAAATGCAGATGGAAAGAAAGAATTGCTGATCTGTCAGGGCCTAAATGTTTCAGTATGTCCTTTCCTTCAGGAAGGGATGTTCTGTTCTCTGGAGGGCTTGATGTGTTAACAAGCCTCAAAGAATGACGTCTGGACCAGGATGTGGTGTGAATTGCTTTGCCCTGGTTTACCTTGTTCTTAACCGTGAATGCAAGTGTGACTACAATAAGGACATTCTAGTCCCATAAATCCAGGTTGAGTATTTTTTCCTGATCTCAAATGCAGTGAGTGTGCATGCTTGTATGGTTTGTAGCCTCATTTTACAGACTCAATTTCTTGTAAGGCCAGGGGATTATGAGAGGTAAGACCTTTGTAGCTGAGCAGAGTCCCCTGTGGAGTGAAATGTTTCTGTTGCACTTAAAAATGAGTACTTGGAGAACTGGATCCCAATAGTGTGTATTTTGCCTTTACTTGCAGAGGAAGGGAATTGAACACGAAAAAGTTACTTTTCTTATCCTTCTCATCCCCTTTTGTATCTCATGGTAGTGTAATTAGAGAGCAGTAAACAAGAATATATGAAAACTAGTTTCAGGTCATAGTTCTGATTGCCTAAACCAGCAAAGATGGTGAAACCAAAAGCAATTTTAGGTCAGTTCCCTAACCTTTGTGCTATAGAGTATGCTGGAATAAGTTACCCCTCCCAGTATCCCTAGGGGAGCTTTTTGTGATATAAAGTAGTTGAGATGCCTTGGAGAAGAGACTAGGAATCTGCTATCCCAGCCTCAAGTCAGTGACCTGCTCAGAATATGGATGATTTCCTCTTTCCAGAGAGGTTCCCCCCCCCACCCCCCCCCCCCCCCTCCGCGTC